>VZRU01020573.1:966-52702 GCA_013398155.1 Pedionomus torquatus
GAAAAAAAAAGGAGGGGGGTCATTTTGCTTGTTTTGATGCCCACGTGTCTCATTTTCAATTATGCCTCTCATCCACTCTCACTGGGATGCAGTGAGATGCCTACAAATGAGCCATGAGAGAATTTCAAAGGTTTGGATGTTCCATTTGGAGAACTTTGTGAGAAAAATTGTGCACTTATTTGCGTTGTGGAACCTGACTTGAAATTACTTGAGGATAAAGTTTCCCTTGGCGTTTTAGTATTTTGAAAAAACCTGAAGGACTTTGTGTGCCTGATTAGGGGATTACTGTCCCCTTAGATTAGGGGATGTTGTCAGATCTTGCCCTATAGATTCTGGACTTTGCTTAGCAGGTATAACACCACCTATGCTTTAAAAACCTTATTGAAAATATAAGTTGGGTTAATTTTGTTTAGCTTTTAGCCAACTAAAAGTTAGTCATATCCTCTAGACTGGTGGCTTAGAGCCCTCTGTGGTCAGTGGGGCATTCCTGGAAAGCAATCTGCATCATCTTACAGTAAATGGGCTAAAATGCCATATGGACAGATTTCTCTAACCCTGTTAATGTGCGGGAATTGAGGGGGCTGAGGTTAGTATGAGATTTATCTTGCCTTTTCTTAAGCTGTTTAACATGAGTCAGAAAATCTGCTCAGTGGCTGCCATAAATTTACTGATATCCATTCATACTGTTATCAGCAGAGTTGTACCACTTTGCATTGACTGTTTATTTATTTGTTCTTTTTAAAAAGTATAGTAGTACCAGATGTTGCTATCGCTAGCCATGCTCCAGTTCTGTCTCAGTAACCATACATGAGTGGTCAGTTTGATGCCTTATTAGCACTGAAATGTTTTCTAGTAGCATAAGAACTGCTACAGAAGACTAAACCAACAGTTTAGCTAAGTATTCTGTTTGTGACGAGAGAGTACCGTATGCTGGCATTGATATACTGGTCTCAGGAATATGTTAACTATCTGGTTTCTGGGTTTTTTTCTTTCTCTATGGCTTCCTCCTTCCATCTTTCTTTCTTTTAATTGCAAGATATTTCTAAAAACAACTTTACCCATTTTGCCTGGGAATCCTATATGTGTTATGATGAAAACAACATTTGTAGGCTGAGTTTGGATGACACTCCAGAAATAGCATCGTAGAATTGTCTAGGTTAGTTGAGATTCTCTACTCCAATAGAAATAGACCCAGAAGCCAAACTTTGTGACTGCTCCTATTCTCCGTATGTCATGAAGAGTGACAGAGTAACCTCTGGCTACTCTGAATGTCTCTGTCTTCTGGCTAGGCACTCTCGGCTTTTTGTAACCAGCTGTGAACTCAGCTCCTCCTGCCTTCCACCTTTATCCCTTTTATTCTCACCCTGCTTTTCATCACTCCCTTATCTTTTAGTCTCCTCGGTCCTTAGTTTCTTATCCTGATAACTGATCTACTGCTTTTATGCATCTTCACCACCACCTGCCTGCTTGAACTGTGAATCTAACACATTCGCTGCCGTTTGTCATAGCGCTTTTGCATCATCCCTCTTTCCCCCACCTTTGCCCACGACTGTCTAGTCTTATTTAATGTGTACATTCCCTTCTGTCCAGGGCTGGATACTACTCTGTATAGTCCTCCCTTAAGTTTTAAAGTTTTTCCTCAAAATTTCTTGTCATGTGCTCAAATATTAGAGCAAGCCACATGGCACAGTGGAGAAAGAAGCAAACCAGGACTAAAGATATTTTTGTGATGTTAGACTGTCTCAAAATGTCCTTTTCTTGCAACAGAGGGTTGATGAAAGCCAAATGCCCTTTCTTTGCAGTTGGACTTTGGGGTTTTCTTTGGTTTTTCTTTCATTTTGGGTGATCTGTGAACCAAGTTAACGCCCCTAGTTTTCTGGATGGTATAGCCACAGAGATGGCTGTGGAGAGTTTTGTGCCAGCGCAGAAAATGCTGGTATTTGGCAAACTGAAGTTCTGATTTATAATTCAAGGGGTGGGGGGAGGTTAGGGGAGCTATGAACAGAGATATGGGGAGAGATTATTTTTTTCTTTGAGAATGGTCCCAATTATTGTGCTGATTGCCTCAGATAAACCATCTTTCAGTTTTCGATGATGGGCTTGTGCATTGCTTTTAACTGGGAAGCAGGTTTGAATATTTCTGAAGGAGAAAAGAGTTGATAATCAGCCTTTTTCTGCTTTATATCTATCTCTGAATGTCCATCTGATAGTCATCTTGTCAAAACTGTCAAGAGAAGTAAAAAGCAAACAGCATTTTTAGCCCAAATAATATATTTCAAGTTTTTCAGTTAAGCTTGAATATTGTGTTCCTGGGAGTGAGAAAGTATCTGTAGTGCTTTGGTCCAGCAGAGCTCTTTGGGTTTATTCATTTCCCCCTCCCCATACATGCTGTTCTGTGAAATTGGATAGAGACATTTCCACACTGATTTGTTTTTAGCTTGGCTAAAGTTGCTCATCCCAGTCTAGGCTAAATTGCTTTTCAAATCTGCAGATAATTTTGCTAACCTGACATATTTAACTGTCCTGTGTCCATTTGGTGAATGTCATTTACTGTTTATTCCCATCTTGATAATTACCAATGAGAAAACATGAGTAAACTTGAAACTGGGATTCTCTTCAGATAAATCAGGCTTATTGAAGTATCTCAAATCCTCACACCAGTATCTTAGATCTTAACCTTTCAAATGAAATTCTGAGGACATGTGATTTCTGCACATATGACTGAAGGTCTGCCTAGCATTTCTGTGGGAAAGACCTTGGTCAAAACAGTGATATTTCCTTTCCTGGCTATAAACCAGGAGCATGGACAGATGCATGCAGTTAAAATTACCCAAATATTTTGCTGTTTCTTCCAGGGAGGGAGTGTGATTTATTTACTTTTTGCAGAGTCCTGATTTCTATTTATGACTCTGTCAGACTAGTCCAGAATGATCTTGGATGATTCGCTCAATCCCCTTCTGCTTCTCAGTCTTAGTTGCAAAGTGAGACTAATACTCTGCACCTGCCTCACTGAAGCATTGGAGGATATTCCATTAGTGACTTTGAAAAGCTCCAAGAACCTTAGTGAAAAGCAAACCATAGATACCTGAATTTTAGGGGTTTTGTTCTAGCTTTTGAAGTACAAATTCTTTGGTTCTGGAAACAAAGAAAACGGCAGAATTGTCACGTCTGAATGCAAAATCTCAAACCATTATTACATGTGGAATTGTTCATAGTTTGTCCTGAATTTCATTTTATTAATGTTTGATACCTAGAAATAAACCAAATAACCATTTAATTCCATGAAACAGCTATCTGTTTAATAAGATATTGTATTCTTGTGACCTAAGGGGAACACAACACATCAGTAAAAACTAAAGTGTGGAACTCTACGAGGGTGAGTAAAACAGAGAGAGCAGCCTGCTGGACACGATTACAATGGCCGGGATGGTGAGGGTGCCATGCATTTATGTCTTCTGCCTGACTGAGATTTAATGCAGGATGAATTCCTCTTAAGATAATTTGGACTTTTCTAGATGTATTTACATTCTTCCCTCGCCCCCTCAACCCCCCTACACACACACTTCTCTCCTACAGAAAAATGTTTCTTCAGATTTCTTGTTATATGAGTTTGTTAGAACGTGTTATTTTTGCCTCTGGCACTAACATATGGATTTTCTATTTGTGTGACAAACAAGATAGCAGTTTACTTGGGAATTTTTGTTCCACCAGTTGCTCAAGATCTCCAGCTTTAAATCTCACTCTATAGCTGGAATTGTTTTCAGGCATCTACTGTGATACTTGATGATGTTACAAAAAAATGTAAAAATTCAGCATGTGAGCTGAATAATTTCAAGTGGCTGTCCAGATATCAGATCTTTCTTTCCTGTGGATTTTTCTATCACCTTGCATTGTGCTAAACAATAATACTAATCCATTCAATCACCTTGAATATTTTGATAATCTTTACTTATCCTGTGAAGTTATCTTCGGTATTTAGGTAGAAAATGCAAGCTGAGACCGGGGAAATACAGAGTGATTGTGATGATGTTCTTTTTCTTTTGAAGGAAGCATTTGATGTCATCTCTCTTAAACACACATGCTTTCCGATTTGATCTCATGTTATTGATAATCATGGACTATTTCTGTGCACAGCTTTTGTTTAGAAGCCATTGCAAAACAATCTCATGATTCTTACTTTTTCTCCTGTGGGGCAGTGGCATTAGCATGTTTCTTTCTTTGCTGTGTGTCAATGACATTCGTGTGTTATTTTTGTATTTAACATGCTTTGTTGGAATTCTTTGCTCAGAATGTTATGTGATGTTTTATCCTATGTTTTTTATGGTCTTATTTATCTTGGTTTGGGTATCTTCCATTCGATCATCATATGTTCAGGAAATAGATGGAATAAATGGAAGTAGGCACTTATGTCCTTCATTTGAGATAAATATAGATTTGTATAAGAAGTTGGTCAGAACTCATGCAGGATTATGGCCTAATTTTTGAAAGGATGTTTTAAAAAAAGAGCAGTGTTATCTTCCTCCACCTAGATTTTTATCTTCCTTCTCATCATTTCTAATCCTGTTGCCAAAACTGCTTTCTCAACTTTAAAATCTTTCTGGAATTAAGTGGCTTCTGGATCTTGACAACGAAACATTTTGATGCATGTGTTTGTCACATCCTGATTAAATTGGTATAACTCCTGCTCTCTCAGGTCCCTCTCAAAACTCGATTCATAAACCAGAGTTTCATACAAGATGCTACCACTAGGGTGATGAAACAGAAAAATTCAATCATACCATGCATAGGTTATCCATTTTCCAGAGGCTGATGGGAGAGATTGGATTTTCAGAGCTCTTTTGGGCTGCTTTGTTTTGGTTT
Organism: Pedionomus torquatus; assembly: GCA_013398155.1. Lineage (NCBI taxonomy): Eukaryota > Metazoa > Chordata > Aves > Charadriiformes > Pedionomidae > Pedionomus > Pedionomus torquatus. The sequence continues at coordinate 5,827 of VZRU01020573.1, forward strand.
TTTCTTTACTTCTGTTCTTGTCTTCTGGGCTTCAATAGATTTTCTTTTAAAGTGGAGAAAGTAATTTTCATCTTGTCTTTTCCTGGCCACGAAGCTACTCTTTCCATCTGCTTCCGTTACAGGTGAGCCACTTAATTTTGTATGCTTTAATCTCTTTCAAGCCCATACATAGTCAGGATGACCCATTTCACTACTGTTAAAGTTTGTTTTATTTTTTTTTTATTATTTATTAATTCTACCCTGTGAGTTTCAGATAGGGATACCACAATATTCTCGGCAGGCATTCAGGTCAAGTCAGTGTAGAGGAATGGTTTGATTTTGAAGGTAGTGAATGGTTCTTTTCTCTACATGCCTCCAGTAATTCCATTTCATGAGCCTTAAAAACAAGTCACCTTGTATTATTTTTGTCAGGAGGTAAGAATGAGAGTCAGGTTCTGAATACTGGAAGGTGGGGGCCCTAACTACCAAAATCAAAGACCTAAGTCAGACCTCAGTGAAAGCCATACCACTAGTCTTAGTTCAAACAAACTGTTGAATAATTTTCTGTCTCCCCTGCCAAATATTGAAGTGCTTCTCAGGGCAGGGTATAGCTGAAGGGATTGATTCCTGAATCCCATCAGGAAGTTGACATTGCTGGATGAGTTGGGAAAGCCAGAGCTGGTACTTTGCTTCATCATATCAAGAGCAGTGAATTTAGAGGCTTAGGGGTGTTATATGTTTTTGTCAGTCATGCTTTGAAAGAGCCTTACCATGGGAGACACACTGCAGGTGCTAAAGCAGTGAGCAACAATCTACAGAGTTAATCATTGCTTTTAGAACTGTGTGAAACAGCAAGCTAATGGGTAAATCAGCTGGGAAGATGAACTTTCTTTGTCCATTTACAGCTCCAATTAATGTCTACAAGAATCTGTAGCAGAAGCAAGCCATCTCCCTAATCACTTCATAAGCTCTACAAGATCGCTGCACTATTTGTCAACTAAATGGTGTAGAAATGGAATCCCATCTCAGATGAATATTTTGAGCGTTAGTCCCATGTCAGCTTGGATATGGGTAGAGGATGAATTTATGAAAAATAAAGGAGGGGAAAATGTAGAATTCAAATAGATTTTTCAGGCTCATAAAGAGATTTAGCTCAGTGGGAGTTCTTTAGAAGCTTTTTCTGACTCCTTTTCCAGAAAGTTATTAGACTGTTCTTAGTTTTCAAAAATCTGTCCACCTATTCTGAATTCTAACTTAGATTGTAAAAGGTCTTCTTTGTTAAGGAGAAAGCAGCATTTGACAGAGCTAGGGTAGTTTTTTTGACAGTTGGGGGGGTAGCACTGTATTAAGAGAATAGTTGTTACAGCCCCAGCAAATTAATCAGGCCAGCTTCATCTTTGCTTCTAACTTTTGCAAACTTTTGCAAGGCTTTAAACAGTTTTTGAAATTTCTCTTCGCTCCAGGCTCCCTAGTTCTCAGTCTCGCTGTGTGTCTAGAGGACACTGTCAATATCCCCCTCCCACCTCTATATTCTTAGGATGAATTGATTCATGTTTGTTTATGCTAAGCCATGAAAGCTTGAAATTGAAATCTGTTTGCTCCTCCACTTCCCAGTCATATATGTTCTCATTCATTGTACATTTTTGCTATGGGATTTTATCTCAAGGGTGCTGAACTGTGTGAAGCTGCAAATATACATAAAGAAAAATCAGTCATTTCATGAGCCTGTGAAGTTTGCTGTCCCAAAGCTGTGTTCTCTGGTGTCTACCAAGGTATGAGAAGTGACTGAAAATTTCCCTATATTTGAGACTTTCATAGAATTATAGGTAAAAGAGATTAATGTAGATCTCTGGAAATCTTTGATGCAAGTCCCTTCTCAAAGCAGGGCTAACTTCAGTGTTACATTGGTTACTTACAGGTTTTTGCAGTCAAGTTTTCAAAATTTCCATGCATAAAAAGTCATAATGTGGGAGGTTTTTTTCCCATGTGAATTCTCTGTTGACTTATAAGGATATCTCCATCTTCTCAGTGGAGATATATCTATAAGATGTCTTTCTTTCTCTTCTACCTAGCTGCTTATATTTATTGAACTCACAGGAATTAAGTGTCTTCAAAGCTGCTGCCAAATTTGACTGAAGTTCACCAGTTGACCCAAAAGTCACTGAAATGTAGCACAGGCACAAAAAGCATGACCCAATCAACCTTATTTCCTTTTTACTAAAAGGAGACAAGTCAAAGGATGTTTTTTTTCCCTCCACTGCTATAAGACAGTATTTAGGAAGTTATATTCTGTGATCTCTAAATTCCTCTCTAGTTTCAGCTGGACATGGTAGAGCTTAACCGTCTTAAAGTAACAGCTGTGGTTGAATGAGTGCAACATTCTCCTGTGTGGTCTGAATCCCAGAACAAGACAAAGTGATTTCTAGCACCCGGTGTTCCTGCTGGAATCTCTTTCAAGTAAAAAAGGGAAAAAAACCTCACCAAAAACTCCCCTCAAACTTCTGAGTTCTCTGATATCTGTACATTGCTGATTGTCTGTGGGGACAGGTTCTCATGGCAATGCCATGTCACTGTACTTAGTCTCTCATCCGTTTAGAGGTACACAGTGAGCCAGGTGAAGAGCAGAGTTTACAAAAGAACTGAATTTACAAGAGAATTTACAAAAGAACTTTAAGTGCATCTCCCCCTCAAGCCTTACCTTTTTGCCTTATGCACAGATGCTCACATACATTTTATGGGTGCATGTAAGCCTGTTTGCCATTATGTCCTTTTCTGTGAAACTGAGTGAAAATTAGCCTGTGGGTTTAAAAGCTGGATGGGGTACAGGTAGAGAAGGACAGACAGGAAAAACAATACTTTTGTGCATGCTCAGTATGGTTATTCAAGTCTTTGTTTTCCTGAAGAAAACAGACTGAAAAGTAGCCCTTCTGTTGCTCTAGAGCAGATGTGGTGAGTAAGAGGAATCTTGACAATAACCACCATGGAAAAGCAAAAGGTATTGAGTGTTGCAGCATGAACAAACAGACAAGTGTTTAACCTGAGAAAATCTTACACTGAAATTTCCTTCCACTGCCGTGGCATCTTTCATTTTACTTGTAATGTGCTTAAGAGGACACCTCAACAGAGGATGGCATAGGCAGACTCCTGCACTTGTGTGACAGTGTCAGGTGTAAAAATTTCTCAGAGGTGCTACTGGAGAGAGTATAATTTTCCTCATAAAACTTGGCTAAAGAAATATTGGGCTTGTGCTCTGCCTATTCGCTTTACTTTTTGAGCAACAATGGCCAAGGCTGCCAGTCAACCAAAATATGCCTGTGCTCTTGTTTCAGTTTGCTTACACAATTTTAATGTACACATGTATCTTACTGCTCTGACATTCATTGGTAATTTCTGACTGACTGAGAGTTCACCACAAAAATAATACCAACTGTGATGCCAGAGAGAGAGAGTCCAACTGAAAGCTGCACTCTTGCCTTCTACAGCTAAGTTTGAAAGTGAAGTAACTAATGGTGAGAAGAGATGGATAAAGCCAAGTCCAGTGGCATGTCATAATTTCACATTGGATGGTGTCTCAAGGGATTACATTTGAAAATAAAATCAGTTCTGCATGGCAAGTTTAGTTCAAGGAACTGGACTGACAAGAAACTTTTCATGAATAGTTAGGCAACATAGTTCCTTTGTGATAAAGCAAACTGAATGAATAGGGTGAGATAAGAAGGGTGCTAAGATCAGCTTCCACCTGAAATATTTCCTGGTCTGCCTATATAGCGCTTACCCTGAAGATTTACTTTGGCATGGTGTTTCATCCTCATCTCCTTTCTTCAACTGTTACATGTTTTCAGTAATTGTTACATTATTCTCTATATCACAGAAAAGGGCATAATAATAAAATGTTCTATTAACTAGTAGACAAAAATTGCTTTCTTTTCCCGTTTTCTCCCAAAGTTCTGATTTTTGAGAGATAATAACAGAAAAAAAAAAAAAAAGGAAAATACTCCAAATCCCTGAGGGTTTAAGTTTTTCAGATTTAACATTGTCATCAGGATTCTCAAACTAATCTCTCATTGTACCATTATTCATTGCAATGAGATGTTTCAGTACTCCTGAATCAAAATGTGTAGTTTCAGCTTGGCTTGGTATCAAATCACGTTCTGCTGGTGCGTTGCAGTGATTGATAGAAGTTACAGTTTGAGTGCTTTACCATTTCCATTCTTCTGCATCAGACAAGCATTCATAGCAGGCAAGTGACCCACACTTCATGTGATGGCATCAAAACCCTTTCTACATTGTTCTGAGTTAGTAAGAGGAGATGTCATGGAATATTATGAGAAATATATCTTTGCCTTCTAAGGTGTATAGCATGCTTAATTGGTGGGATTGGTGGAAAATATAAAGGCTAGGTGATTTAAGGTAGAAATTGGTAATGGAACAGAGACCACCGCACTGTCAAATAGTTCCTCCTCCTCTGTCATGTTTGGACTGAAGTAATACCACACAATGAAGCTCAGATGGTAAAATTCTTCCCTTTAAATTAACAAGTGATTGGAAAAGATCTGAGTCTGATTTAACTCCCTTGAAAAGCATCTGGGCTTTTCTGTTGATTGCAATCAGAGACAGATCAGGGCTTTATAGCTTGCCTGCCATCTTCTGAAATGTTATGTGACAAACAAGACATTGGTATTATTTCTGTTGTGAAATGTATGTTATTTTATCATAGCAGTGATTATGGGAAGAACATTTGCATCCTGCTCAGAGTTTCTAGTGGACTTTCCAAAGATGAAATGGTCTGGGTTTTCTGGTTTGTGTGTTTTGTTTGGGTTTTGTGGGTTTTTTAACTGACTTGGCCAGGTTGTCCCTTTGCTAATGCAGACTAGTCAGTTGGCAGGTACTAAAACAATCTAATAGAACAAGGTTAATCTCTCTTTAATTAGACAGCAACGTGTAACACACCCAGTGGGCCAGGTGACCTTGAAAATTAAAGTGAGACTAGAGACACATTTGAGAAGAAAAAATGTTTAGTTACAGGGGGTTCAAGGTGAAAGGAACAAAAGGAAATGTTCACTGATACAACAAAACCACCTCACACAATCCCCCTTTCTCCACCCAAACCCTCAGACAATTTCTTTCATAAAATGGGCTGGGATATCTTATTGCTCCTAGAGGCATTTCAGAAGTGTCTACTAAGTGTGAAGTAATACAATCTTGTTGGAAGTGAGCCTTACCAAAATTCAAGGTCTGTCAGAAAAATTTTCTATGATTCCATAAATCACTTAATCTCGAGCTGTAGAGCCTAATATATTCCTGTCACTGTATTTCCTCTCAAAACATCATGGAAGGCCAATAATATAATTATTTTTACAAGAGAAGAACCATTGCAGTTTTTCCTTAGGCTGCAGAAGAGGCTTTAACAGTCTCATGTTGTCATCCTAAGTGAACTACTGGGTTGTTTTCCCCTCTGCCATAACATTAGGAGACCTGGGCTTTTGTTCAGGACTTTCCAGACAACTGTAAATTTTTCATTTATTACTGGTAAAGGTACTTAGTATTGGTGTGCCTGACTAATGGACATATCCCTGACTCGTGCTTTTGATGATAATTGCGCCTGCTAACTAATGAAGCAGGGGTAGGCTACTTGCAGGCAATCTGTGTGGCTTCAGTAACGTGATGCAGAGACACTGACAGGGACCTTTTCTCCCACCAACACAAAATAGATGGGCACTTACGTATCTGAAAAGTCATTTCCAAGCTGCATGGCAAGACTGCAGGAATATAATCAATATTCTGGCTGTGTATGGCAGTGAGAAATACCTCAGTGTGTTAGAGCCTGTTAGCAAACGTAGCTATAAAGGGAAGCCAGCAGTTGTGCTCTCTGGTGCTGGGCAGTTAAACCTTGCTAGTTAGTGTTCAGCCAGCGGTTTGCCAGTCCTGTGTTGCTTTTCTGTTTGCCGTCTCATCAGCAGAGCATGCACCTTCTTGGCAGTTTTGGTATCGAGTCAAACCCTCACTTCAGAATATCAAAGAGGAAAGGGTCTTCATGATGATGGAGATGGATGACTTCTGTCTGCGTTTTGGCAACGAGCTGCTGAGAACGTGTGTGCAGCATCACTGCCTCTGCATAAGCAGTGTTCTGGATGCAAATAGTCTGCTAGCCTGTAATGGAGCAGACTAATCATTTCATCCTATTCAAGACAGTAAGGGCAAGATAAGGTTCAGTGCTAACCCTAACCACCATGTATTAGATAGAGCAGGTCATCAGACACTGCTGAATGCAGCAGCATCAGGATGTAACCCAAACAAAATGGCTGAATTAAGGTAGAACTGAAAAATACCTCAAACCTGTTTATAATGCGATAAGGTCTTACTGTTTTGTAATAACCTTCAACTGTCCTAATTCCACAGACTTGAATATTTCTAATATTTTATCAACTCACATTGTCATTTTGGGATCAAATGTGGAGAAGCCTTGAGTACAGTCAGCTTCAGCTCAAATCAGAGTAAGTTAGAAGACAAACATGTCACCTGTTATATTTTAGTAACCTGGCAAGTTCTCTTAAACAAAAATACTGTCCTTGGCCTCCAGACACGGTGGCCCAAATTAGTGAGTGTCTCTTATGTAAGCCACTTTTTGTCCCAATTGCTCTTTTATGAATTGGGGACAATGTAGTCCCCTCTTGTACCAGTGCTGTTGGGAAAACTAGTCCATCAGTGTTTATAAAGCAGTTGTCTCCTGCAGTGCTAAGCACTTTAGAAAAGCCATGAAGAACTGAATAGCTCTGTCCTTAGAGCAGGCTTTGAGTAGTGTGCAGTAAGCAGGAGCCTAGGGCTGCACATTGAACAATAAGGAGAAGCCAAAATATTGAATAATCCGCTCATTAATGAACAGTGATCCTGCACACAGAAGAGAGCAAGAGCCCCATGGAAAAACTTCCTGTGGTCTGGTAGTTTAAGGCTGTGTCCTAATAATGACAGTCACAGGGCTGAATGGAGGTTGTACGTATCTGTGCAGTTGTGGCATATCCAAACTTTTAAGAGCTCGGCTTTGTGACATCAAGGTTGGTTCCTTTGACTGCAGCTTTCTGTGTGTAATAAGTCTGATAGTAAAAGCTGAACCATCTTTGGGGGGTGTGTTTGCTGGTCTACCAGGAACATGACTGTCCTTTCCTCTGTGCTGAAGGTGGGTGAGTAGGTTAAGTAAGACTGCCAGCATCATCTACCAAGAATTATACAAAAACATATCTTGTAATGTGGGGAAATGTCATTCTATAGCAGCTGGAGTATTCGTTAATAATTTTGAGGTGTGTTGTGTATCAGATTAGTTGCACAATCTGAGAAGGGGTAGAATTGGGTGCAAAAGTACAATTCAAGATGAGCCAGGTCTCCAGAAGCACTTACGTGTATATTAGCTGTTCTTTGTGAACCGTTGTGACAAGTTTACCTTATCTTCACCCAGATTGCCAAAGGGGAATAAAGCCAGGAATGTATAATGACAAAGAAATACAAATACTTTGAAGGAGGCATACCTGTCTCTGGAAGGAAATGTTTGTAAGGAGACAGGATCAGAGCATTGTTTGGAGGTGTCAGGCAGACTGGACAGGAGGGCCTAGAGGAGCTTGACCTGTTGATGGCAGTCACAGAGGTGGGTCTCCAGTAAATTGAGCTCATGTGAAGTTAAAATTCTGTTTCTTGGTGGTTTACAGCTTGGTATCCGTGGCTTTTGGATTACATCAGAAAGCTCATATAATACTGCATTATGATCTATATATGTGAAATTTCTGAAGGGTTAATGACTGCAGTGGAAATTTTTGGAATGCAAAAGTGGGATAAAACCCCCACTATCTACTGTGTTCCTCTCATTAAGTCAATGAAATGTTTTATTTTGAAAAGGCCAAACAATTAATCAGGCTTTAAAATGGAAGACCTGTAGGTGTTCTCAGTAACTTGGTTAAAGCATCTTGGTGTGCAGAATTGCTGTGCTGGTGTGACTCAGCATGCAGCTGGGAGTGGGAATCCTGAGAACACCTTCCAGGTGCAGGACAGACAAGATCTGCTCCTGCACAGCATTCATTTGCAGAGATCTACGTGTGGGGCTGGACATGTGCTTCCTGGGGGAGAACTTTGCTAAACTGTGATTTGCCTCCCAGGGGATCTGATGGAAACCCTGTCCCTTAAAAAACTGAAAACTGGATAGGGCACTATGCAGGAAAATAGAGGGAGGGATGGGTCCTTTGCTAGCCACAGAGATGAGCTGTGACTTACCGTCTTACATCCCAGGCACACTCACAGGGTGTGATTGTCCTCACTGAGGGCTGGGGTTTTATTTCCAGCATTCTGCTTCATGCCCAGGAGTCCTTCTGGCATTACTGAGGACCCAGGGTGTGTAAGGAGAGTTAAGCACTAGAATTGAGATGTATCCTGAAGATCAAAGAAGGGAGTCTGCCCGTGGCAGGTGGGGATGCGTATTCTCCTTGGTGCATGTGCCTGTAACACCTATTACCAGCTCCAAGAAATGCATGTATTCATCAGAAGGAGAAAATATCCCTTTGTGTTTATTCTTATTTAACATTGTTTACACAGAAAATGGAGAAACACATCTTTAACCGTCATGTACTATTTAAAATTATGTCAGTACACCATGCAGCGCTCATTCTATAAACATCTACTCCACCATGTGGTCTCTGGGAGCTAATGCTCTTCTGCTCTGTATGGCCACTTGTGTTCTGCCTGGAGCACACTGCAGTGGTTATGTTAAATAGCCTTTGTGAAGGTTTCCAGAGCTCTAAATTAAAAATGCAGAAAGCTAGGGAGGGGGGGAGCTGGGNTGTAGCTGTAGTGGTAGGATGTCTTGCTACCTAATTGCTTTAGAACATGTGGGCTTGAATGAATCCTCTTTAATGAATAATAGGCAAATGCATAAATTGCAAACCCCAAGCACCCAAATGGTGAAATGCACACTAATGAAGACTCTGACTTTGAGAGCAGGTGTAGAGTTGATTTGTAAAATGTCGTGAATATATCAGGCTTAAAATGATATATTTATTAAAAGGAGCAAGTCTTCTATGTGTTCCCCTTGTATTCACTCTCTCATCCTGCTCACCTACTCTTCCACAATATTGCAGGCTGCAGCCTCACAGCAGTTCCTTGCTATAACTCTTGCTTCAAAGTGCAACAATAGAGACCAATTACCCTCTGTCTCCACTCTTATTGCAATAAGCCTGAGGGAAAAAAAAAAAAAAAAGAATGCACCCCCTTCCCCCACTACCTTTTCAATTTCAAATCCTAACCCTGTTGGTATTGCCATTTGTGGATTTGAACTCCGTGGCTTTGTGTGTGGCATTATCTGGAGATTCACCTGGTACTGATCCAATGAACCAACACAACCTTACAAAGCTGAAGGGAAGAGTGGAGAGTTCTCTTTGTAATAAATCATATGCCATGAAAAAGGATTTCTTTAACTCCTTTCCTCCATTATTCTCCATATCTCACCTTGTGGAAATGGGTCTGTTAGTGAGAGACTTAAACTCACACAGCAGGAAGGAAAAACGAACAGTGGAGGGTGTCCTGGGTTGAGAGGCCCAGGACTAACTTGTCTTCTGAGCTGGGAAAATTGCACTTTTCGAGGACTCTAGTATCTAAGTTTATGAAAATATTTACTTTATGGCCAGCCAGGCTCTGTGAGATTAAAGATCTCTGTGTTTTTGAGCCTTGCCAGGTGTAGGGATGAGGAGGAGCAAGACCTGGGCATTTGACCCAAGCTGGCCAACAGGATTATGTCATACCATGAATGTCACATTCAATACAAATTAGAAAAGTTTGCTGGGCTCTCCCTTGATGGTGGTGATCCAGACAACTCATTGCCTTGGTGCTGGACCCCTGAGGCCTCCCTTTCTTCCTGAAGTCCTTGCACTCACAGTGTCTGACATTTGCTGTCCACTGCTGGGAATGCACAATTTCTGCTGAGAGAATTGTCTGAGCATAATTCTTGTAAATTTTATATCAGTGTTGGGATTAATACTGGTTCTTTAGTAGTATTGTTAGTTATTTAATCTTATTCTATTAAATCTATTTACATTTCAACCCTCATGTTTCTTTGCATTCCCCATTCCCCTTTCCTGGGTGGCGAGGGATCATTGGGTGACAGAGTAATTGTCTGCACAACAATAAATTGTTATGGCTCTCTCAAACCATAACAGGGGGAGAAATTAAATGGAAGGAAGGCAGAGTTCCTGAAGGTTTCTATAACTTAGAGACTCCAGAAAGAGGCACAGGCTGGATGTGGCTTTGAGCAACCTGCTCTAGTGGGAGGTGTCCCCGCCCATGGCAGGGGGGTTGGAGCTCAATGTTCTCTGAGGTCCCTTCCAACTGTAAACATTCTATGATTCTATGAACCTGAAAGAGTAGGAAGCAGCTCTAAAAATAAACCTGGCTTAGGCCCTGGTACTAAACCTTCCTCAGTTCTAGAAAGGGACAAGTGTGTTTTCTTTTAAGCAGCGGGATAAGAAATCCTTAAAACTAGTAATAAATTAAGCCTTCAGAGTCAAAGGGGTTCCGTCCACATAGTTACCCAGAAGCTGAATGCTGGTCTGAACATCTTTGTTTTTTTCTAAGTTGAGCTGGTAACCTCTTGAGATCTGGCTGTCTCCCAAGTAGGCAGGAATGAATACTGAAAAATGTTTCAGTTTCCATTTCAATTTTGAAACTCATTTGCTTTTACTGAGTTTGCACTCTGTTTATGTAAATTTATAAACACTGTAATAAATTTATCTACTTACAGAAAACAGAAATTTTAGGAAAAAGGCTGGAGAACATTTGTGAAACACAAATTTTAATTCAACAAGTATAAGCACAGAACCTGATTTAAATGTATATTCATTCACAAAGCAAAAACATAGTATGTGGTCTGTATATCTAGCAAACCCTAATAAGCATAATCCAAAATTCAAATGATTGTTAACAGCTAAAATATTTTAAATTACATACACATAATTTTTTTGTGGCAGCAATGACTATCTGACACACCACCCTGTTTTTCACAATATAGATGAAGACCACAGCCAGGAGGTAATAGCAGTTTGCTACTTTGTTTGTTATAGAAGTCTCACCTACTTCTGATTGCACTTTTTTCTAGCCTGTAAGAGTTTGTGCCAGCACATCAATATTATCTGCCTCCATGCCAATACTGTCAGCCACATTTATAAAAGCATTCATGGGCATGGCCATTAAGCCTCATGGAATGGACTATTTTCCAGTGCCCTTACTCTTGGAAACGTTCACCTGCTCCAGCCCTCACTGATTCTGAAGCTGCTTTTGTTTTCCCTTGCTCTTCATGGAGTCTGTAATGTCTCCTGGTTCACTCTCCTCCATATCCCCTTTCAAAGCCCATCCTTAAACAATCCTTTGGTATAATTTAGGGTGTTTTCCCCTTGTTAATTTTGTGCTGAACACGTTAGTTTATTTACTGCACACAATAAACCTAATGTATGTAAGGACTGGTTTGGAGGCCCTTTCTAAATCTGGGAATGCTTATAGTCACAGGAGGAACCATATTGAGGCCAATGACAACACTTGCAGCCTGAGAAAGAGGTGGTCTCAAATATTGAAAGATCCTGTGTTATCTTGGAACACATCTGTTTCCCATTGTAGAGCTGCTGTTTCCAGAGTACATCTATATTTCTACTTTTCCTATTCAGTGCTTGAAGCAGCAGGTAAACAGTTAAGCAATGGAAGAAGCAAGCAATGCGTACTAGAAATTAACGGGTTTAAGATGGGTAGGGGGAATTAAAAAGCAGTGCAAGATGCTATTGCTAAGTTATCCTGTTCAATTTCTTGCATTGAAGGTATTAGCCACAAGGGAGATCACATCATCTGGGAGCAAGAGAATATAATGAATGCAGGATCTGTAATTGGCATGTGGGAGACTCTTACCGTATGTTTTGGTCATGTCCTGATGTATGTGAGCTTTGGGAGACAGTTCTACATGTAATACAGTCAATAATCAAATCTGAAGTACCAAGGAACACAACTTGATGTTTCCTTGGAGAGACCACAAGTTTGCAACAGATGAATAAAGAGAGAATGTGGTAGACACAAATTTGTCCTTAGGCAAAAAGGAAAGAAAAAAAAGACTTAAAAACGGGGGGCTGGGGGGGGGGTGGGTAGAAAATTTTACATGTTCCCAGACTGTAAAGAAATAGTAATGCCTACATCAGAAATTTAATTAATTGTTGTTACATTGATAAAGATGTGATATACTACATCAAAGACTAGCAAAATGATATTTGGAAATTAATTTGGGTTCCTATTAAATAGAGCTCAGAGGAAGTTCCCAGATGAATAACTTGTTTGTCAAGTATTGCTTCCTTCTGTTTATAAAGTCTTCTCAAGGAAAGACAACTATTTTCAACTGTTCTTGTTGCTTGAAATAAGTTATGAGATTCATCACTAACCAGACATTCATGGCAAATTCTAATTTTGCAAATTGCGATGCCTTAGTATTTTACAGAAATTAGATACTACATTTTTTCCTTACAGGAATGGCTTATATAAAGTTATCTAAGAAGTCCCAAACCCCAAATTTAATATTGACAATCCATGCTTGCATTTAGAGTTTTCACTTGGTGCTCTGTAGCTTGGCCACTTCAATGTGCTTTGGAGATTAACATAATGGAATCAAAATATACTTGTTTTCTGTAGTGTTGTTAGTTTTGAAAATTATTAAGACAAAACTTAAATGGGAGACATTAACCCCATAAAGGGATATGATTGCAGATTCTGATCTCTTAAGAAAGTTATCCTGTAAAGTGAGCATGCTGTTTTCTTGGGAACAGTGCCAAAATACAATAAAACTTGTGGTGATCATCACAGTTTCTTCATCTGTTTAATGAAAACTCCTTCCTGTGATTCTGCTCTTATACCAGTTTTATCCCAATGTAATTCCACTTATGTCTGTGGAAGTCCTTCTGATTTTATATTAACATCTGTGATTTCAAAAGAAGCTTCTATAATATGTTTTGCTTTTTAGTGGGATGGAAACAACTTTCAGAGTTGTCTGTGGAATTGTGGTTGTTGAGGTGTCCAGAGAAGAAATCTGTGTGTTCTTTAGACAAGCAGACAAATGACCATCAAGACAAGGAGGTGGCTTTCTTCCCCATGGTGAGCCATCCGGCTCATCTATGCACCAAGTCAGCAGCGATGAAGTTCAGAGCTGGCAGTTGAGAGTTTGAAGTCCCAGACAGCCTGATGATTGGGTCATCTAAGGCCAAGGAGCACAGCAGCTCCTGTCTGCTTGGCTTCTCATAAGAGGAATGTCCCATTAACTTTATATTTTTTGGTTCATAGGAAAATATTATTCATCATTTTTGGAAATTACTATAATCCTCTGATTTTATCCCCTCACTTTTCTTAGCATTCCACCTTTCTGTTTTAGTTTTCTGTTTGAGTGTGATGTATGTAATCACTTGTTTCAGTTGTTAGAGAAGTGAGGCATTTTCCTTTCTTTTTGCCAATTAAACGTGTTTTTTGGTCATCAGATTCTTAGAATTTTTGTCAAAGGATAGCACTACTGGAGTAAATCTCTATTGTTTGCATAGGTGTGTTTAAAAGATTAAGGCTGAACAGACATTCTCATAATAGACCAGGGATCAATGAGAGCTCTTCTTTTCTCAAGAAGCTTTAAGGCTTAGTAGTGTGGCTGATTATTTTTGTTTGTTTATTTTAAATATAGAGGAAGTTGCATCTGTGCCTGGGCTTTTATTATTTGTTGGGTCTCTCACAGAATTCCAGAGCAAGATCTGCCAAAAGTCCCCTGGTTTCAACCTCAGCTTGAGTCAATAAAAGAGACTTTTCTTCCTGCTTGTATCAGTGGCCACAGATTGTGTAGGTGATCTCTACAGTAGGCAAGGGACATGAATTCCTCCTCCTGTTTGTGCCACTTGCAGCTTTTTTAATTTCTTCTGTGTTCACTCTTATAAACAGCCCATTGAGTTTCAATGGGACTTCACAGAGAATGGGATATTACTCTGTGGGACTGGGAGTAATACAATCAAGCTCAAGCCCGTGTACTGAGAGGGAAATGAGTCAGGGCAGGAAGGAGAAGCCAAGGTGGTGTGCATGCTTCAAAGCCTGCAAGATTTGATGGCCAATAAGCGTTTAAGCTTAAAGTCTTGGTTGGCTAACTTTTGTGTAGGCAATTGCAGGAGGGGAAGAGACTGAGGCCCTGGGTTAGTGGAACAATTACATGCATGCTTTAAATCCCTTAAGCACACACTTAATAGCCATTGATTTCAATGCTCTTAAAAGCTTTGCTGAGTCAAGGCCTGACCGAGGGCAAAGTAAAGGTCTGGTGATGCCATTTATGAATGACCTTCATAGCTACAGACCCCATAACTGGAGCACAGAATGGAAGGGAACTTTGAAGATAAGCCAGGGTCTTCCAGTGCCACCGTGAGAAGCTAGCAAAAGGCAAAAGAGAGTGAGGATACGTGTTATGGAGGGGAAGGAGGCTGAGTGACCAAAGTTCATTGATGCTCTGCTCTCTGTCTTTTTTCTAAAAGTAGCCGTTGCTGCAGGCTTTCCCTGTCTTCAGGGGAGCATTTTGCTTTGTTTCTGTCCACGAGAATAACTTGTTTAAATGCATCAGCTGCAGAATACAGCTCTAGTTCTGCAGCTGAAGCCAGAGGAGGCTGCAGCCTATATATGTCCTTTGTGTGTATTGTTTTTGTTTGTGTGCACAGGTGCTCTCTGATGGGGTTTGATTTAAACCGGCACTGGGCAAATCCATCTCCTTGGGCTCATCCCACACTGCACGGAGTGAAACAGCTCATCATTGAGATGTACAACAATCCGGTAAGTGGGGAAAGATGATGCCAAAACAGCCACTTGCTGAGGTACTGACTCTCTCCCGTTGCAGGGTTGTGCAAGATGCCAGTTAACTTCGATGTGGCTTATCTAGTGGCAAAGAAAATAACAGAGAAGGAAGCAAATGCCACCCCCGGTGCATGGGATCAGGGAATGTTTGTGTCACAGGAAGCATCAGAATGGAGAGAGCAAGTGAAATGAAGTTCAGCTCAGATTAAATACAGAATAATGCTGAAAGTGGGGCCTAAATTCAATTGAGCTTCTCTCTTGATGTCCTGAGCTGGATTCAAAACAGCAGGCCCCCCAAATTGAATTACTGAATGGCATTGATGTTTAACCCAGAGCTCCGGGAGGGGCTGCTGTGTAGCGTGCAGAGCAGGAGGGGGATAATATTTGCAAATATTATATAAATACACACACACACTCATGCTCACTCAGAGAAGCATAGGTGTTCTTGAAGGTGAAATTTTAGCTAATCAGAGGAGATGGATTGCAGAGAATATGGAGAAGACGAGTAGGAGGAAGGCAGACAGCTATTGAATGTTTGACATCAAAGCGCAGAACGATTATTGAACGTGGCACCTAAGAAAAACTGCTGAACAAAGATGGAGATGGGTAGGAAAAAATCACTGCCAAAAAAATAAGAGGATATTTTTAGACATTATTATTTTTTTCTGTATGGAATTCCTGGTATTTGTCCTTTCTTTTTTGCTTCCCATTACGGAGATGACATTTGGATCTTTAATTCCATGAAGTTTTGCTAATATTTTTAAATTAATTTCTATTTCTGTTAGTATGAAGAAGGACCTTGTTTGCCTTGCAAAGAGGATTCTTACCCCTGGCTACATCATGTATAGGATAAGAGCTCCTTGAATTTAACTTCTGCTTCTCCCAATACATCTTATTAGACTTCTCATCTTCCAGGTAGTAGTAATATCTGTACAGAAGGGATTTTAGGTACAAGGAAGATAGGTCAACAGATAAGGTCCTTACATGAGGAGTGGAATTCAATTGCACGGAAAATACATTCTTAGACTGCTAATTGTTTGGCACAGAATTTGTCTTTCTATTCTGTTTGTGCAGCACCAGCATTATGCCTGTGACTAAGGCTCCTAAGCCCTGCTGCGTTAGAGTGATGAAGATGGAAAGTAAATAAAGGTGCTTTACAGCCAGCCTGGTCTTTCCTCTGTTTCCTGCCACAGACAGCAAGATAATTTTCCTTGTAGATGGTGGAGAGAGCGTGCATGCTGCTTTGTTTTACAAGGAAGGAGGGTGGGGTTTTTTTTCCAAGAATAAAGAGGTCCTTAAACATTACAAGAAGGTTTGGTGTAGGGGAATGCTTCTAGCTAGAAAAGGAACAAATCCTGAAACTATCAAAAGTCAGTAAAAAAACCAAACCTGTTCTTGGGCGGGGAAAAAAATTCTTTTCAGTTTTGTCCCATTCCTTGGAAGCTTTGAAAACTGTGGTAGTTTCCAGCTGCCCTATATGTAAGGAATGAATTTATGTGCTGTGGTGGCTAAATGAAAAATCAAAAGAAATGTTTGGTTAGAGTTGGTCTGAAATAGAAATCTTTTTTTACTCCATCTCTCCCACCCCTGCCTGGTGATCAACTTGAGATGAACCAGTTCCAGTTCATTTCCTTCTGAGGGAAAGAAAAAGGAGCCTTTCAAACACAGGTGTAACATTTCATTTTCAGGGTTATTTAATTTTTTTTTTCTAAATACTATTTAGGAATCTTTTTTTGGATTAAACTACCAGCAAAGTTCAGGTGGCTCTTCAGAGTTTCATTTCTCAGTGAATTAGCTACTCGCTAAAAGACCTTCTTGTCTGGTTTTATCATCCCCTAGTCAATACCAGCCTTTCTGAGAGTTTTAGGGATCCTCAGCAATATAATGCATTATAAGAGATTATTGTTTTTTTCAGGCAATACCAGATTCTTACTCCCTCTGATCCAAGTAATACTTGTATGAACAGACCATATCCAAAGTGTTGGGACAAAAGGGGAACACACTAGCTGCCTCAGAGAGAGGACATGGGTTTTGTATGTCTGCCTCCTGTTTTAGCACTGACTGGTTTTAAGATAAAAAAAATATAAAAATAAGATAAAATATTAAGAGGTAAAAAAACCCCACACCCCTCCCTTCTTGATAGAGTGCCAGAGTGAAAACGTGCTTTGAATCACTTCAGACTGCTGAAGATTTTAAGTACTGTCCAGGTGCAGAATGCAACTTTTAGATGAGTAGATGATAGATGGCTGGCTGCAAGCACAGGTGAGCCAGTTGATGGGGGGTGGTGGGGGTGGTGGTGGTGTCTGTTGTCAAACTGTTACAGATCAGGGAGTATGGAATGGAACACATCTGCCCTGCCACCCTCTCCTTACCTGAAGTCTTCCCTCTCTGGGCAATATGAAATGAAATGAAATGCAATATAAGGCTCCCTGCAAAATAATGTAATAAAAAATAACCTCCCTCCCATTCTAGACAAGATCTGCCATGAGGAGCTGCCTATGGGAGAGTGGATTGTTTAAAGCAGGGGATGCTCAGCTTCATGTTGCTGTTTGGGAATGGCTCAGTGCAGGCCTTTTAGATGTATTCATTCCCTTAAATCATTTAAAGAAAATTAGCTGCCATAAGAGCATATAACCATGTTTTAAATATTGCTGTACAGGAGGATTTTCCTTCTGCTGCTGCAGTATGGAAGATAAGCTGTTTCCTTTGAAAAAAAGTTCATTCTGGAGGGGGGAGGATGACTGACACAGAAATAAGTGAAGTGGGTATAAGGCGCACACAGAGTGCCATAGTGATTCCAGTGCAGAATGCTTCAAGGCCAAGTGTTTACCTACCGTATAAAAATAAACCAAAGTACCTGTGGTTCTCTGTTCTGGGGTTTACCAAGTGTGTTTATTTTAAAGTGTTTCACATTCCATAATGACCGTATCCTCTTTAGGGAGGGAGAGTATGGGTCAAGAAATCAAAGGACAATGGGAAGCTTTTGATCTCTATGTCACTGATTTTGAAACAGTCCCTAATGGTAAGCTGCTGTCATTGTGCTGGTCCATGTGAAGTGAGGGGATATTCTCAGCTGTTTCTAGTGGTGTCACTCTTGCAGACGAGACTGAAGTGACAGACTTGCTCTTCTATTTCATATGTTGTTGGTTGAAGATATTTCTCTTCTTAAGAACCTTTTCCTGCCTGCATACTGCACGTCACCACCTTCCCACCTCTCCACCAGGTGATATGTGTAGATGGTTCCCCTGTCCACGCTGGGGCAGGTTAGCAGATTTAGCTCAGAAAATGGATGTATTCTTTAAACCGGCTCAACTGACTTTTGTCTGAAGCACATCAAAGGATGTTCATCTAAGCTGTTCCAACAGCTGAACTGTGAGGCCAATAAGTTCTGCTCGAGCATGATAACACACTTCACGTAGAGAGTTGTTTGGAGAATGAATATCTGGGTAAGGAGTCTAATAAAGCATATATGCACAGCTAGATTTAAACACGCGAACAATCTGATTGAATTCAGCAGTGTTCCTTGCATGCTTGCAGTTAAGCAGGTGCTTAAATGTTCTGAACTGGGGATCAAGTGCTCAGTGCTGGCAAGCTCAGGATATGGACAGTCCATGGAGATCAAACAGTCCTTATCTCTGGGATAATGTGAAGCCCCGGAGACAGAGGGAGCGGTAGAACTGCTTGATTGTGAACAGGTTTTATTTGGCCATCCAACACTTTTCCCAACAAGCGAATGTACTCTCTAAAACAGATTTAATGAGTGAACTTAGGTGGTGTGTTCAGTGTCAGCTCAGTCCCCTTGAGTATGTGCATTGTGATATGGTCTTTCATCATACGGGCTCATGTTATTCTCTCAACTAGACCCCTGCTTCACTGAGTTCTCCAAATGGAAAAACTTTTACATAATAAGCAGCTATTCAGCATTTTGTTTTAGCTTCAGTGTCCATTGTGCTGCCCTGTCCTGTATTTACTGTGTGCTATTCAGATCCTGCACTGAGGACAGAATTGTTAATCTCCTCGTGGGCTTTTTTGTTTCTATACCCTGGGAGCATTTCAGATGCGTTAATTATTTCTTGGAGGGGACACGACTCCTGTGAGGGACAAATACATTATCCTTATATGGATAGAAAACAGAGGTAGGGACAGTTATGATCAGAAATACCTACTCATTTGAGATAATTTAGCATGTTTGCGATCAGATTTGTTTCATGTCATTCTCCAAGGCTTGATAAGTTTACGGTCTTGTTTCTACCCCTTCCTTCTCTGAAGAAGATCGGGATAGACCATTTATGTTATGTGCAGCTCTTAGAACCTAGAAGACAAGAAATAGGCATTGAGTAACTGCTTGGGAAGAATCTGTTTTGAGTGTTTTGCCCCCCTCAAATGAAAATGCAGAGATAAGATGCAGTGCTCCCAGACACTCTCATTGCAACACTGTACTTTGTTTTCTTGCATCTCTTTCCTTTCTTTTACCTGTTTTCCACCTCCTGTTGTCATTGAAGCTGAAGGTGTGAACAATTCCTGTATTAGATGCTATTAGCCTTGTGTCTTCAGTGAGCTGGAGACCTGACCAAAAAGAGAAGAAACAAACATGCACCTGGGGTGTGCTCATTAATTATCATCTCCTTTGTCATGCACACATATACCAAAGTCTTTAATTATTTCTGCATAGGCAACTTTTCTGTCTCCATTACTGACTTTGGAGTGCTTGATGTTGCAGCCTTTACATACTTTTAATACTATTCTGAGTGAAAGTTTTCATTGATTCGAAGCAAAACATCCCGCTGAAGTGAAGCCCCAGCATGCTGCAAACTGAGTCATCTGCTGGGCTGGAACCTTCAGATGCACCCCAGACATCTGCCACAAGGACTGATGAATTAACTGATAGAGGATGGCAATCTGCTATTGCTGTGGCCTGGTGTGAGGGAGGGAAAGAGACACTTTGCCTGTGGGCTTTGTGGGTATCTGCTGACAACGGAATTAATAACAAGAAAGGATGAGTAAATGTAACACTGCAGGCGTGGGGGGTGAGAGGGTGGGTGTATATTTAAGGCTGGATGACACCTTTTATGTTTTTGAGGTTTTTTGATATTCTGTGTACAGGCTTAAACTTGAATACAAGTATATGCTTCCAATCTCTCTTGTCTCTGAGGAGGCCTGGTTTTCAATCCAGGTAGGCTTGGGTGTGCAAGCAGTATGACTACAATTGAACTAATATTTGTCTGATAAGTCAATGTAACTGTGAATTCTTTGGCAGATGATTACATTGCTCTTCGTTAGGAGAATACATCTACTTTCTTCCAGACATACTGAACATACGCTCTTCTGGTTCTGTGTTATCAAATATCTCTAGACCCTTCTTTAGAGGCAGATAGATGTCCTTCACTAGGGTTGGCTCCCCTCACTACATTGAGCACCCTCAGTACTGCAGAAGACAATAGAGGTAGCTTGGCCTGGGGAAAAGGCCTGGACTGATCTCCAAGTTCCCACTTGCTGCATTCTCTGCTGATAAACCCAGATACTAGAAGGCAGGTGAGGTTAAATGTTGAGCGCAGTGCGAAGCAGGTTAGTGTAGCCAGTTGGAGTCAAACACATTCTCTCCCTGACAATCTGTAACTCATTAGAGTTGACTGCATTACTCAGCTAAGTGGTTTCTCTAAGTTTTCCCATCATCATTGCCAAAGAGTAAAGGCTCAGCCCTCCACTGTGCTCCCAGGCTTTCTTTTTGCTGTCTGTTTCTCCCATTCTAGTACCGAGCTCTGTTCACCCCTGCCAGGAGATTATAGATGTTCTTACCATTTCAGAGCATGTCACATCTCTTTCAGAGATGCAATTCAGGAGATAATGCTTGTCGTAGACCCTTAGTCTCTGCCCCTCTACATGCTGCTCTGATGGACCAGTATTTTCTTCAGCCACAGTTTAGATGCTGTTATTCAACCTACTTCTTTTCTAGGTCTTCAGTAGCAGCATCAAGAGCATACTATCAGGGGCAGTAGTTTTGACCATGCAGGAACCACGTTCAAAGTGTGGCATTGTGAGCGTGCCCCATGTGCTGCATATCCAACCCCCAACTTTCTTCACGGTCCTGAACTTTTGTAGTGACGGACATCAGGATCTCTGTTTTTCTAGTGTCACTGGTCATACAGATAGTGCCGTACTTTGAGGGAAGCATTTTGGTTCCCTGGAAAATTAGGTCACAAAATGAAGACTTAGAAACCCATAGCTGGTGTTTTACAGCTTGCAACTGTCCCTGGTGGCAGGATTGCTTTAGTGACCTCCCATCCTCTGTCTTTGGCTGTGCTACATTCTTCACCAGACAGCTTCACATTTAGAAAAATGCAGCTGGTCTCTGAGGCCCAAGTACTTTGCTGGGGCATGACATAAATTTTATTTTTGTTGGTCCTGCAAATTGTGTCAGTCTTGGAGGCTCTACTTCCACTCATCTTGTGAAATGATGTTTTTAGTATTATCATTGATGTGATACTGGATAGTTGACAAATGAAGTATAATAACAGATTTTGCAAAGGTTTCACATCACAATTGTACACTTAAGCTCCTTATACTATAAGGACACAAGTAGTGTTACCTGATCTAAAATTTGAATGACTGGAAGCAATTGTTTTCTGTTCAAAAATTCTTCTTTTCCCTTAAAATCTCCCCTGCTCCTGTTATAAATTGCAGCGGCAAAGTGGTATATATTTCACCGGAAAATCATAAGCTGATTCCAGCTGAAACCAGTTAAGATGTTAATAAATGTTTGGAAAAGCTGTGGATTGGGGTTTGGTGTTGCTCAGAATTCACTCAGAGCCAAACAAATCAGCTGAGGTCTGCATCATCTGGTATATGGAGTCATAACAGATTAACATAGGGTAATGAGATCTGTGGCATAACACGCTACCTGGCTCCATTTTGCTGTTAGCAGAGCTCTTAGACTTCCTTCACCAGATAAACAGCACAATAGTAATGAATAATCATTGTTAACACAATATTGAATTTTAACAACCGACAAGGAAGTGATAGTCAGATAGTTCCTCAGATATCCCAGGCTGTCATTTCTACCTGATGGTTTTGACTCAGACATCAAAACAGCTATCATCAGGCATAAATTTTGCCAATAATTCTCAACTTAATATAGTGCACATTATTCCAAATTCTTCTCAGGCAAAATGGCCAACATGCTGCCCTTTATTTTTTTCCTCCTGAAATTAGAAGAGCTATTACCTCTTATGTAGTATGTGTTCAAATGTGGTAACCCTGTGACTGCTTTCTATAGTAATGTTTGTGTTTGTGCCAGTTTGTTGACGGTGTTGAAATTCCCTGGACCACTTCTATCTTGCGAGTTCCTATTGACTAAAGTGTAACATTTTAGCATTGCAAATATCATTATTTCAGTTCTCTGTTGAACAAAACGGTAGTAAGGGCAACCTTTGCTTCACTAGTGCTAGGCTGTAATTTAACAATGAGATCTACAAATCAGTGTCTGATTCTGTAGCTTTTGCTAGTAGGTGCTTAGGGTGTTGACTCTATTTCTGACTTTATTGTTGAGATAGCATAGTAAGAGTTACTTATGCTATAGCTAACATAGTAAGTTGTGTAGACTATTTAAAAGTTTTCCCTTTAAACTCTTCCCATTCTTAGATGTGATTGCGTTGGATGTCTGCTGACAAGTAAACTCATTGTGCATATCGCATTTATCTGTGGCATTTTCTGATGAACAGTCTCATGAGAGTGAGAGTAACAGTTGGGAAGAATTCCTTAGTTTCTTTCTCTCAGTTCTAACAAATCTACTTCCATTTTGTTCTGGAGTAAACATTTTTTCTTGATTTTTTTTCTAGGTAAAGCAGCTTCTGATCATAGCATCTTTCTTCCCATGGTCCTTTAAACACACACAATATTATGTGAAACTTGCTAGCAGGAGGGCATGTTTGGCACTAGAACAGTTTATTTTCATGAGATGATAAATCTTTAGCACTGGAGGTGTTTATGACAGATATTTATTGGGGGAGGTTTAGATAGAGATAATTCCCTTTTGAGACAGTTAAAGAGACTCAATAACCTCTACAGATTTCCTTCATATCCCAAATTAATCTATGATCTTTGCCCCTTCTCTTTGACTTGTTTTCAACATGTAAACTGCCTACAGGTATATCTTCATATATATAAATATATATAAAGTAATAATATAAATGTGTATAAAAGTGAATATATAGTTTCTCTGGTACTTAGGATCTTAGGAATCATTTACACTGTTAGATGAAGTCTCTCCTGGAACTGTGAACTCCTTTTTAAAGTGATAGTCATGGAAGGAGGGTGCTGTTCAGGCCACATACTGCTAATACCCTTATATTTTGCCAAAGCTCTGGGAATTACAAGCCACATTCCCTTTAAACTAGACAGGCTTTTTGATTGGTTTTGTTTTGAACACACTGGTGTGCTCATAATCTAGCTCTGAATGACATTCCACTATTTTTATCAAACACTCTAGACTCTCCAGGGAATGTGTCTACAACTACCAAATTTCTATTTGTACTCAATGTGTTAATTGTATCACCGTAGAGGTAATGTCGGGGTCACAGGTTGGTTTTTTTGTTGGTTGCATGGGGTTTTTCTGCTATCTCCTTTTGGTAAAGTTTGTATCTAGAATAGGAACAGTTTCAGCTAAAATTCATCTTCCAAAAGAATGAAACCTTTTAATCCAGCTACTAAAGCCCAAATCTCCTTTGTTTCAATGTAACGATGGTCAGGTTTTGTTTGTATCTAAGCTGCTGTTCTCCATTACAATCGACCACCTGCTTGAAGCACTGCAGACAAATTAGCGTGGGGTTCACTAGCATGTATCTAGCAAAATATCTCATTAATTAACTCTTTCAGTTTCTTAGATGTACTAACATTGCATCCTGAGAGTTGGGATATCTGTGCAGTAATATTTCCAAGTTGCTGCTGTAAACATGTAAATCAGGCACAGGTTTGTTTCTTTTCTGTAGTTCACCATTCTGAGAAATCTTTGTACTACTGTTTTTTCGTTTGGGGCAGGCATGTTAGCTATGACCTCCACTTTGTAGTGATCTACTATACACCTTATCTTTTCTTTCAGGTGTTTTATTGCTATTACATGGAACTTGCATTGTTGCTTTCTTAGTTTTAGCTCAGCAGCTCTGTCTCTTTCCACAGCTCTTTAGGGCCTTTAGTCAAACTCCTCTCTCATACCTTGGATCAAAATATTATCCATCAAAGCTTTAGTATCCTCTCTGCCATCAAAACATGGTTGTATTTTCCTGGGACATGCCTAGGGGGCTGAACACAACTCAAATATCTCTCTGAGGAAATAGTGTGTCCTAAAATAGTTTTTTGAAGATGTAGAGCCATGTTCTCTGTTTTTCTAGGGGCATCTGCCAGCACCCTGCTGATGAATCAGAGCCATCTCTTCAAAGAATTTACCCCTTGTCAATGGAGGAAAATATTCTCTTTATATAATACACAATTTTTTTTCCTTAGTCTGAGTGTACAAGTGAGGTTCAGTATGGATTCTTTTCTTGCCCTCTTGCATCTTCTTTATGCTTCTACTTTCTGTGATTCTTACAGCTGTGCTGTTATTAAAGTCCTCTTTTAGTATCAGCATTGGGGAGAGAGTTGATGTGTTTTTTCTAAATTCCTTTTAATTATCATTAATCAGGGAGTGACAGACTTGTTCAATGCTGTGTTGAGGGTTTTCCTGAGTCTGGGAAATGTGCTTAAGCTCCTCCTTAGTAATTCTGGTTTCATATTTCTCTTCCCCTTCTCTGTTTTTGCAGTGAGACCACATGGTTTGAGATATTTTATTTTTTTTTACCCACTTATAAAAATTCTCCCTTTGCTTCTGCTCCTTTCCCCAAGTGGTTCTATAAACTGGGTCAGAGTCGAGGTCACTGTCGAGCCTGCTTCAGTCAATGGTTGCATTTGAACTGATGGGCGCTGAGGAGAATGATCTCCTGAGCAACAGAGCAGTCAATTCCATCTGGCTCTTACCAGAGCTTCTTAGAGATGTGGCTTCTCACAGAACGCAAGTGGAAATGCCTGGAATGAGCTGATCCATTTTATTTTTCCTACTTCAGAAAGCACTGGGCACACGCCCTTTGTTCATGTAGCTCAATTTTCCGCCTGGGATTGCATTTGCCTTTTAAGACATAGGGGCAAAGTCACTGCCAGGCCTTTTTTATTTAATACAAAAGAGCTCTTAGTATTCAAAAATGATTTACAGACAGCTGGCCAAGTGTTTGACCTAACTATGTCTGTTCGTGCTGTTCTACTGGTGCAAGATAGCTGTAATAGAGGCTTACCCAGCCAGTGGACAATTAGCCCAATGTATGCAATGAAGATGGGTAAAGTGAAATGCTGATTTTAAATGAGGATATTGACATAATAGCATCTCAATCGGTGAGCACTGGAATAGCAGTTTAAAATTACTCACGAATAGCAGAGGAAATGAAGCCAGTGGAGGAGTGACATTATAGTTAAAAGACAGCTCAGAAGCAATAATAAATAAATAAATAAAAATTAAAAGAGTCAGCCACAGAGGATGGAATCATATCAAAAAGTACTGAACAATCTCACAAACTCTATCCATTAAAATTCCATGCCAAAATAGGATGGTACCAGTAAGCATCTTTGTAATGGCACGTTCAGACTCACCAAAGAAGCAATGAGGACTAAACATAATGGCAAGGAGGGATTAAGAGTCATGATCAAATATGATGTAGAAACTGCATTTATAAATTTTAAAAAATATGTCTTCTTGAAGAAAGGTATCAGAGAGCTAGAAAGAGAAGACTAGATTTTTTTTTTTATTTATCCCTCAGCAAAGATTAAGTCTTGATTGAAAGTGCAACTGTCAAAGAAACATTCTGTAATAATAAACATGCTCAAATTTATCATTCCTGGTGGAGTACCAAAGCCAAAAAATCCTTAGATTGGCACACAATTCTAAGAGGGGACCAACACAAAATGGAAAGAAAAATAAAAGCAGCAGCAAAAACAGCAAGACAGAATAAAATAACACTTCCAGGTGACATAGCAGCTATATAAAATCACCATTGTAGGAATGGATTTTTGCAGCTTTACCATCAGAGAGTAAGCGTATTACCTCTATTTGAAAAACTCCACAACTTTATAAAAGGTTGCATGAGAAGTTAGCAAAGGGGATTATTAGACTGAAGAAGGCCATTAGCATTAAAAGGACACCCTTTGAAGTCTTGCCCAAATGAACTAAGAAAAAAACCCCAATACAGTCTGGCAAGTTAAATGCAAAACCATAATAATAGAGGACAAAAACAATTTTGAAGAATAACTTGCTAAAGGCATAAAAACTAATAGTAGAAACTTTTTCAAACACATCAGAGGCAAGAAGCCTGCCTGAAGGTCTATAAGGTTGATAGATGATCAAGATGTAAAGAAGTGCTCAAGGAAAATAAGGTCTTTGCAGAAAAGCTAAATGAATTATTTGCTTTGGTGTTCACTGTGAGAAGCCTAGAGGGAACTCCCAAATTAGAGCTGCGTTTTATAAGGGACAAGTCCGATAACATGGATCACAGTGGTTTAATGGTATGTATCATTTTGGAAGAGGATTATGTATCTTGTACATCTGTTAGCCTTTTTTGGATGAATTGACAAACATGAAGATAAAGGCAATCCACTACCTGTTGCACATTTTGAATTTCTGAAAAGTGTTGGCAAAGTTGCTAACAAAATTATTTTAGAGAAATTAAGAATTCAAGTTTTCATTGCATATATCATCCAATACTTCCTTAGGTTTAAAAAGAAATGAAGTTAAAAGTGATTTTTCACGTTGGGTGAAAGTTATTTGTGCAGATTACTCAGGATTATTCAAAATATTCATAAATTATTCTGAAAGAAAGAATGAATGGTTTTTTCTGATGGTATATAATTATTTGGTGCCACTAAAGTTGCAATGCAGAAGCTGTTTTAATGCTCAGTGATAACACTGGACTTCATCTGCCACTTTAATAAACGCAAGATACTTACGTAGCTTTCTGACGAAGAAAGAGAAGTCCAGTCAAAGAAGCTGAAAATAAAATTCTGGTGCTAGTTAGTAACTTGGAAAAGAAGCTTGTGAAACAGATTTCAAAATACCCCATCAATATCAGCTGTGCTGAAGAAGGAAAAGACCACCTTAGATTCATCACTGTGGTACTCCATAGTTTACCTGTTTCTTGGGAGAAGCGTGCGTTTATGACAATCTTATCTCAGAAACAACTGAATAAGGATTTTTTTAGAGAAGGGTAAAGAAGAAAAAAGACAAGAACTTTGAAATTATTTATGTATGACAGATGTATATAGCATAGGCCCTTCATCTTGGAAGAGATATTGGAGGAGGAATAAATTAGTTCAAAAGAAAAAAAAAGTCAAATATATGAAAGTTATCAAAACCAGAAAAATGAGTACTAAACTCTCAAAGGCTATTAATATTGTCTGTGGAGTTGGGAGACCTAGAAGCTGTCAAAAATTGGGATGCTGTTACTGGGGAAAGCATTATTCATATTTGTAGTTCTGCTTTCATTGTTTTCTTAAACATGAAAGCATGTGTGCTGACCACATCCAGGGATTGCTGTACCGCCTCTCTTACATGAGTTCCTGCATGATAAAGAACACAGCTTCTGCTACAGCCCTCTGACAGTCTCTTGAACTCTTCCCAGAATGAAGTAGAAGGGGCTGGCTGTGTGATGACTACATTGGCACTCCATTTTCAGTTTTATGGACAAACATTAGTTTTTCTGCCTAAAAGAAGGCTTTGTTCTTCCCTTCTGATTATCATGTGTACAATATCATGTGTGTTATCTCCAAACACCTTAAAGAACA
This sequence comes from Pedionomus torquatus, assembly GCA_013398155.1. NCBI lineage: Eukaryota > Metazoa > Chordata > Aves > Charadriiformes > Pedionomidae > Pedionomus > Pedionomus torquatus. The sequence goes on from VZRU01020573.1 coordinate 33,520, forward strand.
GGAAAACATTGGAAGTTGTCATTTACCAAAGGTAAATCACGCTTGACCAGTCTGGTAGCCTTCTGTGATGTTATAACTGGATGGCTGGATGAGCGGGGAGCAGCAGATGTCATCCACCTTGACTTCAGCAAGGCTTTTGACACTGTCTCCCATAACATCGCTGTTAGGAAACTCAGGAAATGTGGGCTAGATGAGAGGACAGGGAGCTGGGTTGAGAACTGCCTGTGTGACAGGACTCAGAGGGTTGTAATTAATGGAGCAGGGTGAAGTTGGAGGTCTATATCCAGTGGTGTCCCCCAAGGGTCAATACTTGATCCAGTTTTGTTAAATGTACCAATGGCCTGGACAAGGGGACAGAGTGTATCCTCAGCAAGTCCGCTGATGATACCAAACTAGGAGGGCTGGCTGACACTCCAGAAGGCTGTGCCACCATCCAACATGACCTGGACAGGCTGGAGTGTTGGGCAGAGAAGAACCTAATGAGGTTCAACAAGAGCAATTGTAGGGTCCTGCACCTGGGGAGGAAGAATTCCAGACACTGATATAGGTTAGGGTTGGACCTCCTGAAAAGCACTTCTGAGGAAAAGGATCTGGGGGTCCTGGTAGACAGTAAACTATCCACGAGCCAGCAATGTGCCCTTGTTGCCAAGAGGGCCAATGGAATTCTGGGCTGCATAATGAAGAGTGTGGCCAGGAGGTCAGGGATGGTCATTCTCCCCCTCTACTGTGCATTGGTGAAGCCACAACTGGGATACTGCATCCAGTTCTGGGCTCCCCAGTTCGAGAGAGACTGGGAACTACTGGAGGGAGTCCAGTGTAGGGCAGCAAAGATGATTCAGGGATTGGAGCACCTCTCTGATGAGGAAAGGCGGAGAGAGCTGGGACTCTAGCCTGGAGAAGAGAAGGTTGAGGGGAGACCTTAGCAATGTTTATAAGTATCTGAAGGGTGGGTTGAAGATGATGGAACCAGATTCTTTTCAATGGTTCCCAGTGACAGGACAAGGGATAATGGTCACAAACTGGAATGCAGGAAGTTCCATTTAAGTATGAGGAAAAACATCTTTATGGTGAGGGTGCCAGAGCTCTGAAACAGGCTGCCCAGGGAGGTTGTAGAGTCCCCTCCTCTGGAGACCTTCAAGCCCTGCCTGGATGCAGTCCTGAGTGATGTGCTCTGGGCAACCCTGCTTTAGCAAGGGAGTTGGACTGGGTGATCTCTAGAGGTCCCTTTCAACTCTCACAATACCGTGAATCCCCACAGGGGCATTCCTGTAATGACGATTCTCAGGGCTACCTGAACCTTGATGGAGGGAGTACACAGTGCTACACAGTATCACTAAATTGCCAAAAAAAGATGTGGACCTGTATTTGGAATGGGAAGAAGGAAACTGGGAAACTATATGACTTTCCTAGATAAAAGTGAATTCTCCTCAGTGGAGGCCATTACATTGTCATTGTGGTAACACACAAATGTATAGGCTAAGTCCCTTGATTTCTTGGCATATCTCATTCAAAAATAGTAACCCCAAGTAATCCTGTAGATAGGATTTTTTATTGTTTATTTTCATTTTGTGCCTGTTTTTTATTGTTTATTTTCATTTTGTGCCTGTTTTATCGTGTCATCCAGAGCCTGGGTCTGAGAAGAGGAATCCTGTGAGAAAAACACAGCAGCTGTCTAACAGCTTAAAGAAAGCTAACTAATGGATGATCCAATGGGGATATTTTAGGCATATAGGTTTTAGTTACAGAATGGATGACTAGAGCTGAACAAATAATACTCTTGGTCTTTTGAAAAGCATAATAGATACCCTTTATGATTTCAAGTTGCCAGGATCTTGGCCTTTTTAAAAACTCATCCTTTGAGAATTATAATGAAGCAGAGCTGCTTCCTGGGTTGTTATTTTTCCTAAACCTGAAAAACTGTACTTTTAGACTCATAGGCATTAAAAATAGCTTAATGCTGGTAGCATTGCTAGCTGGATTTTGCAGGCAGAAACTCTGCAGTTTTGCCTATGTTTTCTTGATCTAGAGCCCAGTTTAAGCTGTTGAATGGGATTTGTGTCTATAATGTTCCCTAAGTGCTATTATGCAAAGAGATTGCTTATTTGAATCATTAATCAGTCTCTGGATGGCTGCAAGTTCTTATATTTCATGGCTGGTTTTCGTGATGTATGTGACCTATTCATAGTTGTTGCTCAGGCTGCACTGGAATGAGACTTAATTCCTGTTCTTGTTAAAGCCTTTCTGCTGACTACCTTCACTAGTATATGCTTAGAAACTATTCCAAATCCAGAGGACCACTATATGCAAAACTCTGCAGAAAAGGTTCCTCGCACAAGAAAATTATATTAGTAGCCTAACTCTGCCCAGCCAGAGATAATGTGATGACTGAATGTGTTCAGTCATCTTTTCAGAATCTTATTAATGTATATTTTGTGAAAAAATCCAGTTAAAATTAATGTACTAATTAGCAGGAGCTTAAGTTTTTTTTCTTGTGAGGAGATAGATCAAAATGTTGGAATTTTACAGCATCAAAGTTAGCAATATTTCCCATCTCAAAGTATTCTGAAAGCCTCTACTTGCTGTCTTCTGACACCAGTGGATCAATAGGTTTTTACAACCAGACAGGAATCACCGTGATAATCTAGTCTGATTTACAAAGTACTAAATATCATCCATCATAGTTTTCCTAAATGGGCATCAAAGTCTGAGCTTCCCCAACTTCTTGTGGTTTTAGCTGCTAGAGAGAATGACTGATCTAAAAGAGCTTAGAGGGTTTATCTCACAAGACCATCTGGAATATCAAATCTTTCTCCAAATATCTTCAAAACCTCATCCCTGTGCTGGTAAAGTTAAGCTCGCTTTTGGGGGATTTCCTCCTCCCCCATCCTTTTATATATATGGGTTTTTTTTATATTAATTAGTTTTTTTTCTCTTCAGCGTATCTACCTTCTGGGAACTGACATATATGAAGCTGCAATAGAAAGCAGGATTATTGAGCTGGGTCACTTTGATGGCCTGAGCTGCAGAATCTGAACATACTTGATGCAATAAGTTCACCTGAGTGTATAGACAGCCAGGGCTACTCCAACATGTGAGTTGCCTCCTTTTCTGTTGGGGTTGCTCATGTTGTGGGGTGACTCCTTTAGACACAATGCTGATAAAACATAGTAAGAAGAGGAGGAAGGATCACATTACCAGGGCTAATAACTCTTGGTTCACACAATTATATGTCCGGGAGAACCAAAGGGTTGCCTGATCATGAACTGCAAAATCTAACTTAAGATGAACACATGCTGTGGAACATTTGCAGCAGGGGAGAGAAGTGAATGATATGCTTAGTATTGTTGAAAAGGGGGCTCTGCAAAATAATTTGCTTGCAAAGTTTGTAAAGCAAGTACAGCTTTGTTCCTTCCTCCATCCTGGCATTTTTGTCTGGTTTACCCTTTTATGTGTTTTTGTATGGAATTTGATGTGGGGTTTTGTTGTTTTTTGATGCTTTTTCTCAGTTGATAACACTGCAGAAAATGTAATGTTACTATTACAATTTTATTGTGTTAAATAGGTTGTTGTTTTAAATGTTTTTATTTATGGACTGTCCTCTACAGGATCATTTTCTAACTGTAAGAATATCTTACATTTATGTTTGGATTTTCAAAAGCACCTTCTGAAATAGGATCCTGTCCTCTCATTGTATCCTAAATACAGAGTTCCAAAGTTCGGTTGAGAGTTAGGGATCAGTTTATGCCATATTGAAAAGTAGTCATCTCTGGAAAAGACCCCATTAGCGGAGCACTGTTTGAGGGCTGTTTACTTAGAAGTATGTCAAGAAAAATCTTTTGCTGTTCTGAGTTCAGTTAATCTATTGTTTTGTATTATTTGAAAATAAACTACCTTCATCTTAGTATTGGTCTCCTGCTAGGGAATTTGTGGTGTTTTATGACTTCCCCCAAAAAGGGTACTCACTATAGAATTAAATCTCAGCAAGAGTAGATTTAACCCTCCCTGATGACTTGTAGTCTATGGAAATGTTATTGCCTGTGCTCAGTTGGTGAGTCTGCCCTTCAGGAGTTGGATGTTCTCTCCTTGCTGCCGTTAACTCATGCAATAGAGACAGGTTTTTATTCTGTTTATGTCCCTTGATAATGGCTGTATTGATCTGGCCTGATGTAAGCAAAGGTTCACAGTTCGCCAAATGTTGCTAAGGGTACCAGATGATTACTGCCACCAGCAGACACATTCCATCATCTCTCAACCTCGGTGTGTGAAAGCCGGAGCAGCAGGATGCCACATATTGGTGACTCAGGAAAATGGCATGTGTCGGAATCTGACATATGTCAGACTTGGATGCTTCTAAAATTAGAAAGAATATAATTTTTGTCATGTTTGTTTTGTCTGCCAAGCAATGCAGGAACATTTAAAGGTTAGTCTAATTTTCAGTTGTTTGGAAACAAAAGCCACAATGTCAATGCTGTGCAAGAACACCTATGAATTTTGATTTTAAATAAGCTGAGATTTCCTCTCATTTAAAGAAATATAGAAGTTGCTGGAACCAATCTGAACTGGGTATAAAACCAGTGAGGAATATGAGCTGTTGTCCAGCCTGATATCTCTAGGCAAATGACTTAATTATCTCCTTACTTGTTCTGTTCAACAAGGAATTTTCACTAGCAGGGAAAAGCTAAAAGAAAAGGTTTTGCACCTGAATTCTTACTTGCGGCAACTCAAAGCAGATCTGTAGAAGTGAGAGCTGCTGAATCTCAGAATACTGCTTGAGGGATTCAGCTCTTTGTTTAGAAAACAATTTAAATCTGTTTACCTGATTTTCCTAGCACAAAATCCCAGTTGTCCTTTGAAATAAGAAGTATTCTGGCTCTGCAGCGATGAATGTCTCATCATGGCAGAATAATTAGATGGGGTTTAGACCATTTTTAAAAGCAAGACGCCCGAGACTATCGTTGGGAAGGGGTGGTGCTGAAAGAACAGGATGAGCTATTAGATTATTAGGTTGGGGTTTTTTTTCCCAAAGTTCAAGGTGGAGGAGATATTAGCTGACTTAAAGGGCAAACTGATTTAATTTTTTGGATTTTTTTCCTTGAGAGGTGGAAAATGCTGATTGTTTGATCCCATTTTATTCTGGTTCTAGTCTGTTAATTCCAAAGATGGTTCTCCAGGTGCCCCGGTTACTTTCTAACAACGTTAGAGAGAGGGAGGCAGTGAACTGCTCAGTTGCTCTCTAGAGACCCTTGGAAAGCGTGGTTTGGAGTGGCTTGGCTGAAGAGTAGTGCAAAGAGGCCTGTCTGACCTAGTGTATTATTGCAAAGATTTTACCTCTGTCACAATAGTGGATTGTTCTCTGCAAAAACAAATATTTAGCAATTATTGGCTGTGTTAGTCAAACTGATATATACCACTGTTGTATAATAACGTGGTATTCTGTACAGAGTGTTTGCAAACGGCTGTGTTGATTTCTGCAGTATTGTAACAGCAAAGGGCAATGAAAATTTATACCATAACAGACATTGTGATTTTATGTTATTAGTGAAAATAACTTCAAATGCAGTTTCCTAGATCTGAAACGCAGAAATTCATCCAAGTGAAATATTATTTTAGCTTTCGGTCTTGTTCTGAGAGTGCCGGCATCTTCTACTGAAATCAGTAGAAGCTGTAAATGATTACTGTGGCTGCCTTTAGCCATTCAGATTGATTTATCAGCTGAACCCACTAATATCTGTGCACTGAGAGCAGTAGGAAAAGCCTATGTGCCTATACATATATTATAGCTATAGTATGCTTTATGCATTGTTTTCCTGTTGATTGTGTATTTTGCAGAGGTATTTATCTGCGTCTCTTCCCTGTGGAGTTCAGAAGTATGATTGGATCTGGTTACGCCGCAGTTCAGGGAGAGACCAGAGCATTTGAAATAAAGCTTGGGAGCCATTTACTAGGCCATTACAAAAACTGTGGTCTGCACCGGGTACCCAGGCCCAAAATGCCAAGGAGAAGCTGCCATCTGCCTTTCCAGGCCTGCCAGCATCAAAAGGGTCCGTGCTAATTGGAGCACAGCCCCTTGGTTAGCCGTAGGGAGCCATCCTGCAGGAAGTCGGAGACCAGCTGGATGACCTGATAAGAATTTTCCTTCTCTGACTTGTGTGATGGAGAGTTGGCTGGACTGTACTGCCAGCTGCCACCCTCTTTCAGGACCCTGTAGAGAAAATAGAGCTCAACTTTCCTAACTGGCTCTGTACCCTCCCTAACTTTGTTAATAGCGAAGTTGATGTCCTCTTGAACCACGTTGGGACTCAATGGGGTGTTGTAATGTTTTTTTTTAATCCTTTGGACCAGAATTGCTAGAATAGACTGCAGACAGAACAGATTGTATAACAGAAGTATGGTTTTTGCTGGCCCATTGCTTTCCTCAGCTTTGTATAGTCATTGTAATAACGAATAGGTAAAGCTCAAAGAGATAGCTTGGGGAATTCCTGCATTTCACAGAGTGGGCAGAGTCATATTGATTTACCATAGGGTATGCAAATGTTTAAAGTCATGCTGAAATAAGTGCTCACTCCCTATGTATTCTGAAAACCTCTCAGATTAGAGATTGGTAGCTGTTGGGACTGAGCTTGACAGTTCTCTTCGACATCATGCCTTGAGTTTAACCAAAGTTCTCTTCAGCTCTCAGCCCTGCAGCTCACCTGCTTTCCCTCAGTCTTCAAGGCAAAGACTTGTCTGAACCATCGGTTCCTAACTCTGATCAAGGAGGCTTCAACCCTTTGATCCCCAGACAGGGGACATGGGATCTTTCAGTGCATGCCGTAGCCTCCTTGCTCCTAGAAAAGGCCCTCTCGGGCCTTCAGCACCCAAATTCCTGGCCATGGAATGACCAAGGAAGCAGTTAAACTCCCTAGGAAGGCTCCTAGGAGAAGCCTGCATGAGGAACAAGGTGCTCTGTAGGTGGCTTTTGTTGTGGCCTGTATGATGAGATGTAAATGAGGAAACGACAGATTAGGAGAAAAATTATTTCCAAAACCACCCCTAAATGCAGCCTTGTTTATTTATGCATATGTATGTTTCAGTAAATTTCTCTGATGTGGCTGTCTAGAAAGCATCTTCACAATCATGCTGAAGCTTTGAAAGACAAACAGCATGATTTCCCTCAGTTCTGGGCAGGGGAAGGTACACTTGGTTTCTGTACATCTGAAAATTAGGCTGCTTTGACTGTCACTTTCATAAACAAAATAGCTAGTTCTGGTATGCAAGCATGTGCGTACTGTTGCAGCTTGCTCTGAGCTTTATTATTTCTGTACCAGTAAATTCCATTTATTTCAACTTTCCTCTTCTCATCTGAGCTAATTATACATTGTAGTCCACACTTTTATCGTGGTGCTACTCAGCCCTTGTGCATTAAAATTACAGGAGAGGAAAGACAAAAATTCAGAGGATAAAGTGACTTATGTTTACAAACTAAGAATATGGAAAGGACCAATTTGGTTGTAACAGTTTGACATCAGAAATTATATTTGCAAAAGGAGGATATTTTTAAGACCATCTGCTTTTTTTTCCCCTCCTCTCTCACAGTATCTTTAAAAATGCATCTGGTAATGGCCTTGAAGATTGTAGCTTTCAGAAACAATTCTCAGACAGGATATATATGAAAAAACCTTGCTGAAATTTCACTGAAGGTGCAAAAGGGCAAATAGTCAACCAGACAAATGGAGACAGGAGGCCAGAGAGGAGAATGTTAGCTTTCACCTGAACTTCTTGTAGCAGTAGGCATTTTAAAGTAATTTTGAATAAACTTATGGAATATGAGGGAAACAGCTTTACTGTACATTGGGCAGTAACTGACCAGGCTTGACATATTTTGCAGGGTGACACCCTTGGATGTAATAAAGTGGATGGATTGAATTTAGTAGCAAAATAAATAACACAGAGGTTATTAAACTCCCTGTGTTATTCATGACCATATTGCATTCAGCAAAACTTTCCATTCTTGAATCTGCTGCAAGCTGCCATGGAAAATCTAGTCTGTCCCAGGGGAGCAATGAAGGAATCCAGAGAATGCCTTAGCAGGCACATGACTGGTTTGTTTTAGAGCATACGGAGCCATGCTGATGCGTTAAGGTGATGTACTAAGAGAATAAAACCATTTAAGAAACCATTCATTAGATTTCTCAGGAGAGTTGATCACTATTCTTAGGGTATTGTAGAAGAGGGTTGACCAACTTGTCTCCCTTGAATACTTGTTCTCCTGACTGATATCCAGCCAAATGAGGAACTTTGAGACAGGAAGCTCCACCTGGATATTTTTAAAGGTGTGTCAGAAGGGCAAATTACTGACAAATTTTACTTGAGGGGCTGCCTGGTGCCAAGCAGCCTTCAGGTATTCAGTCGCCTGGCAGCATCACTTCGCTGCTTGAAGGAATCTTAGAGCTATGTGTGAGGGATAGATAAGAGTGTTTGGGAAGAGATGGCATTTATTATGAATATAAAATGCATCTGCAGCCTCCCTTCTGGAATATAATCCTTGCAGTTCTGGGGCTATTTCAATCAACCTTAGAAGACCACTTCTTAAATCTGGCCGTTATTGAATTGGATTTGCCTGCTTCAGCAGTACCACAGCCACAACCAGCTGTGATCCCCACCACAACACGATGATGCACTGATTCCTGTGTTAAGCTGCACCCACAGGGCCAAAGGAAAATAGAACACTAAGGTGAGTCTAATTTGAGGGGGAAAGGGAGGGAAGCAGTCAGGAATCACATGAAGCATGTACTTCTGCTAGAAGTTACTGGGTCATAAACATGTTATGGTTGGCTGCGTCCTTGCAAGGAAAACTATTCACTGTTGTTACCAAACATGCCTATTTTGTTGTCTACTCAAGTTCTGTCTCCTTGTTGACTGTATTTAAAGTTCAGATCTTATAGTTGATATATTTGGGCAGAGAGATTCTTACAATTTACCACTTCTTTCTTTCTAAGCAAGTGATACTTTAAAAGTTAGTTTTTAAGTTGTGTAACCATCTTGCATGGGATCAGGTGCCAGGTTCTCCATCCCAAGGTCAGTTTGCAAGCCCTGCCAGCAGGAAGAGGAGGTGCTATTCTTTTCCTCTGTCTGAGGACCATCATTCGGTGTAGGAAGGAGCTGATCCCTTTTGCTGTAGGTGGTTCATGGGTTTAAAAATTACCTCTTACTGGTGCAACAAATGGTTCATTTTGTGCCAGAAATGGCCTGTCCCTTTGGACATTGAAGGAGCAGATGCCTAATTAGCCTACTATTTACCATGGTTGAGATAGCCGAATTTTGATGAAAGAGACTTTACTTTAATCATCGATTCATGACACAGATGCTCATATCGTGCATTAGGCTGTTTAACCTTCTGTAAATGTAGTTGCCCCGTGCACCCTTTCATAAATATCCTGGCAACTGCTCTGTCTTCCTTCATTCTCTGTGAGGGGGAAGCTTGGGAGCCCCCAAATTGGTCCTTAGTACCAGTAATGTGTGTATCAAATGCAGGCAGGAGACACTGAATGGCACCAGAGCACCGTGTGGCTTAGGCATACAGTGAGGTTTCAGGGGAAGGAAGAGATCCCTGTGCTGGAGTGGAGGTGGCTTGCTCTGAATCCCGTCATGCTCTGCCTGAGCATGGAAAGCCCACTGGGGCATCCCAGAGAACAGATCTCTCGGGACATACCTGTATTTTGGGGACAGGAGTGCAGCTGTAAACCTAGGAGGACAGGTAGATGGAGATGAGATTCCAGGCTTCCCTTCCACCCCTCTTAGTGTGGTTGTTAGACCCTATTACTCCAGCTTGTTCATTTTCTTCTCTGAAACAAGTAATGGAGACTCTTGGAGGTGGAACAGTGCTAGCCTGATGGCTGTAGCTTTGAAGAAGCTGAATCTCCACGATAATAGTTCCTCCCATGTTCCCTTTTTTCTTCTGGTCTCCACTCTTGGGCTGATCATACTTTGCTATCAGAAAGAAATGTCTCCTTTTCTTCTGAGCCTGTGTTGGACAAAGCTCAGCCATGATGATGAGACTGTGTGCTGATGGACGAGGCTGCTTTGTGTAGCTTGCGGCAACCCATTCCATGGTGGTTTCCCAGCTGAAGGGCTCCTTAAAAACTAGCCAAATCCAATTTGAGCAAGTGCCAAACCTCTACAGAAAGCACAGCAGAACAATTACCTGATATTTTCTTAAATCTGAAAGCTTTCTTTTAAAGAATCTTCTTCCTCAATAATGACAGACTTCCATAGACATGATCCTCAATTCAGGTGAGGATTGTCACAAATATCATACAAATGGGGTAGGTGTCAGTAGGAAAGTAGACCCTATTTAAAAAGCCTTTTCAAATATATTTTTTGTCCACTTCTTAACACACATGTCCCCAAGACACATTGGTTCTCATATCCTCCCTGCTTTATCAGTTGCCTACTGTACACCCAGTGGCTGGAGAAGTGAGGAGCCCAAGGAGGCAGAGCTGAAAAAAGAAGCTGGATAAACATCGATTGCGCTTTAAAATCTGAATAATTGTTGGGTCTGTACTGTTGGGAAGAGAAAAGGAGGTTAAAGATTTGCTCTCTGTTTGGTGTGATAAATGGCACATTCTATGTAATACCAATGATGGATGCAGCCTGAAAGGTCAGGGGAAATCCCAGCACAGGGTCTGACCTTTATTTTACTCAGTTCTCCGCACTGAGTTTAGAATAAATTCACCGGTTAGGAGGATTCTACCACTGGAGGTTTTCTCTTTGTGTTTTATTTTTGAATGAGCTCTTTCACTTTAAATTCATTCTCAAGGATTTTTATTTTTTGTGGGTTTCCTTTTTTTTTTTTTTTACTTTTTTTGGGTTTTTTGATTGTTAGGAGTTTGGGGGTTTTTTTACTAGCAGGAGGAGGCGAAGAGAAAGGAACAAGTTTTAAAAATATTTGGAAGATTTCAGAGGCCAAACAGAAAGAAGTCACTTTCTTTTTTGGAGCTTTGAGATTAGTCATGCTGCTGTCTGTTTTGGAAAATTGTTGATATAATAGAGAGCCCAATCTTATGTTAATATGTATGGACTGATAGAGACTTCTTTATGCTGCAGAAATCCTTCCAACTGTAATAAATTGGAAACCCTTTATTCTAAGAAGAACAATTATCAAGATCCAGCATATTTCTCCTCCTCCCTGTCACCAAACTTTGTGCTCTCTTCTAGATTTTTTGACTAGCATAAGCTCCAAAGAGAAAAGGATTTATTTAGTGTTGGCCAAAGGTTCAGCAGTGTAAATTAATAGGAATAAATTAAGGGGAAAACTTCCCTTATTATGAGTTGTATAAGATTGCTGGAGTAGTCTCCCAATTAAAAAAAAAGAAAGAGGGACTAATTTTCTACGTGGTTGAAAACTGGCACAGAGAAATTGTTTGGGTATTTCCTGTGTCAGGACCACGACCCTTATATAGCGGTTCTGTGGAAATGACTGCAAGCATACTTGAAGTACATGATCTGAAATAAGAAGATATGCACTTCTGGAGGATATGGTATTGGAGAAACTCAGATACTTCTGCAGGCCCTGGTGGGCCTGTGGTTCCATAAGTATCTGTCAGCTGGATGAGTAACATTATGTCAGTATTTGTAATCAGGATGCTGAATTAGAGACTTAAAAACTGATCAGTGGATTCTCTGAACATGGGTACAGAGCAGCAGCTGAAGTCACCAGGACAGTACAGAAAGGTAGAGTGAGGCTGAAAATGTTGCTTTCCCAGGAAAATCACTGTAATGTTGTGGATTAAATTAATAGCAGGCCTTTCTCAGGCAAGTAAGTGACGCAGTAGGGCATAGAAACCAACTAATTGTCTTTTGCCCTACATACTGTTGCACAGATCTCTCTGTGTTCATCATCTGCAATTCATTTTTTGCATTTTTGTAAGGCGTTTTCACAGATTTGCTGAACTATACAGTGAAGACTTCTTCTCTTCTGGGAGACATGATTGTATTATTGTGGGATGAGGTGTGACGTTGTTGTGGCTGCCATGGTTTCAGAATAGAAAGGATGCAAGGCTTTAAGGAGAAGAGGTAATAACCCAGCTGGTGGTGTTGGACAAGGAGGATGAATTTGCCATTTTTTTTGTGACGCAGACGCTCTGCCAGTAAGTTGCGTCTTATGAATCCCGTTTGATCCCTGGAGAGCTGGGCTGGATTTTCATCTGGGAAATACAGGCTCCTAAAAATTCTATTTAAATTACGTGTGCTGTCTTTATAACCATCTGTTTATAAAAATTCGTTCAACAGTTTTGGGGCCTACTCAGTATAAATTGCATTTTTCCCACACAGTGTGGTGTTTGTGAAATAAGTATAGAGAGACCATTTTTCTTTCCTGAAAGAGTCCCATATGTGGCAAGGGGGAGGAGCTGGCAACATCTGCTAGACTTTGTTGGCCATGGTCCTTGGACTGGTCTGGATTTACCTGAGGGAACTGTGGCTTCTCTACTCCAGTCTCACCCTTAGGAGTTTCTAATAATTCAAAGCCCCTGAACATACTGAGCATTTCCAGATGAGCAACTTCTGGGAGCAATAAACCTACCCTTACTGGTTTTGAACCAGTCATAATGAAGATATTTCTTTTTTTTTTTAATTTAAATTTCAGGATTCTGTAACTGGATGTCAAATCATTGCATACTTAGGAAAGCAGATCTTTCAGGAGAAACCCCCACTATTATCCCTCTGGAATTCTGAAAAACCAGTGAGAATCACAAAATATCCCCTTCCTTTTTATTTTGATTAATTTCCCACTAATGTTGCAAATGTCTTCAAAAATACCTGCATTTTGAAGCTGAAATTTAAGAGAGGACTTGTGATGCTTTTGTGTTTTCTGAATTTGAGCCTAAATCTGAGAGCATTGCATAAATTAGAGGATATTACTTTAATGCTGATTTGGCTTGTTCAACAGCCCAAGTAGATTCCCATCTGAGCACTGATGAAGATACCATCTTCAGTTTGTTGCATCTAACAGACATCATTTGCAGAAGACACTTAGTAAGCCTATTTAAAAAAAAAAAACAAAAACAAAAACAAAAAACAAACCAACAAAAAAAAACCAAAAAACAAACAAACAAAAAACCACTATATAGAAAATAGGATAAAAATAAATACTGGGCTTTTTTTTAAATCGAATGAGTTTCTACCTTCTGCATACAGCAATTCCTGAAAAGAATTAACTTTGACCAGTTAATCAGTACTAACATTTATTACTCAAAATGTTATCCCTTTTGATCTGACAGGCTTGTTTTGGATAATTTGTTAAAGATGACAAAAAGGCTCATATGCCTCTCGTTCATTTTGACCTTTCTTACTATTAGGAAATTAATTTCAGAACTGAAACAAATGCATTAGTGTTGTCATTTAAAAGAAAAAAAAGAAAAAAAAAAAGATGAATACCTTGCCTTCAAGCTGTTTCTTCATATTAATCCATCACACTGTAACATGATCGCTTTTTGACACATAACATCTTACCAAGATACTTTCGACATTCACACCAGCTCTTATTAAATACTGCACATAAATTCCAAGTGCTGGAAGTTATTGATAGAATTGGGTGAATAATAAAAAGTATACATACGGGAAACACATGGAGGGGAGAAAGGTTTTCTTCAGTGAAAAGGTTTATCGGGTCTGGACATGTGGTTTTATGATTGTCAAGGGTAAAAACAAGAAAATACTCAGTTTTCCCCTTAATGATGTTTTATTTTGTAGCTCACAAAGTAGGAACCATAAATACCTCCAATCAGCATCTTTCTGGCTGAGCATTTTTAGGTTTTCTTTTAAAGTTTTGCTTAGAAGAAACAAGTTTTGATCCAGTAAGATTTTAAAGCCTGGAACTGTGTTACTTCTTCTTGTTGTAGAAATGTTTGTTTTCCTTTATTTCATTTTAATATTTGCTCTTTACCCATAATTCCCACCACATCCTCCCCCTAAATTGCCTGTAGCTCTCAGAAATGTGTCGGTAGGTGCCTTACTGAATAACAGTCATGAGCAATTCCTTTCATCCTTTTCAGTTATATATCAAAGCAAGTGTTTGAGTTATATGGACAAATTAAATGATGCACTACTCCAGGACATAAAGAACTACAGACTAGCTAAGCACTGGTGGCTGCCAAGCAGAGTCACTGGGTAATGCTGAATTGAAGTCACAGTTGTTAATGAGGGCTTAAACCCGGCAGGGTTTGAAGTTCAGGTAGAATCTGAATAAACACTCCATCATTTGGATGTTTGTTCAGAAGAAGTTTTATTTACTCCTGGTATTGATATGTCTGTGAATCTGGGCTTCGCAAGTCTGGAAAATGTCACTAAGGGTCATGACATGGGAAAGAATGAGAATCACACTAAGATATTGTTGAGATACTTTTTTGTCCAACACACTTAGCAGGTGATGGGCTCTGGCTTCACAGAGTTATATCCATCATGTAACCATATTATTGAACTTTAGCAGCCTCTTTGATTTGGGAATTCCACCTTTCCAAGAAATGCACTTAACATGTGGAATTTAAATCTATGGTTCATGGGCAGATGAGAGCAGAAGGGTCACATTGGCTGCCTTTTAAATACCGTGTGGATAAATCAATCAAGTATTATCACATCAGAACAGCAATACCTATTATTTTGCAAAGATGAATCCAGCAAAATGCCAGTTATGGGCCACAGACAGTTATGTTCATGCTGCTCCCAGCAGCTGCTGCTTTCCATTTTCATAGCTCAAATGGAAGGCAGAGTCCAGAAACTAAAGGGTACACAATTTGTGGGTAAGCGTTTTGTTACTTTTGGTGCTGCCATTTTCTTGTACCATGAGATAAGCGTAAAGAAAATGCTGGGAATGATTTTTAGTGTGGGGTATGTGCAACCTCAATAAAGGGGAGTTTCACAGCAGTAGAGCATCTGTTTGCAATGGAACATGATGTCACTAACAGGGAAGGGGGTGTGTGCCAGGCCATATGTTGCATCTCCTGTGGTCACCACTGTCTGCCTGTTCCCATGTCCCTCCATTCCTAATAACTTGGTGTTGGACTCAAATAATGATTTCTGTGGCCACACAGATGACCTTGAATTCCAAATCCAGTGTCCTAGGAGGACATCTACTGAGATGTATAAGGTAAGGGAGGGCTTATGTTAAATATGTTACTCACTGTTTGCTGTCTGTTTGAAAACATGTTAAATAAAAGTGGTTATGGTAAAGTTAAGGGGGAAATGGACCCTGTTCTGATCTTTCCATTCCTGTTTCAAATTCAAGAACAGAACTAGAGACAATTATTTTCCTTGAATGTCATTGGAGGAGCAAAGCTAACTTTTCAGAAATGAGAGAGGATTCTGAAAAGATGAAATAAAGCCAAAGAATCCAAATAGATGTTTAGAAGGGTTTGTGCAGGGGAATGTCATGATGTCTGCTACAAAGTAAAGGAAGACTGTGTGCCATAAAGACCTGGCCAGTTATCTGTCCATAAGAGTCACTTAAAGGCAAATCCTGGGTATACATAGGCCGGTATACTGAGCATCTCTGCTTGAGGTCTGGGTTACATCATAAATTTTATTTCTGGAATTTGAACTATGAAAAATAAGGGAGAGGAAATACCTGAATAAATGTGTTAGTGACTGAAAACTACAATTCTCCCCACACACCCTCCCTTCCATTTATATTCTTTGTGTTGTGCTCAGAGGATTTGAAACCATTATTCTTTGAAGTTTTGTTTTGCTTTAAAATATCCTTTCTGGCATGTGAGCAAGCATGAGAAAAATGCAATCCAAATATAGAGGAAATTTACAGACTCTAAAGGTGGATGGAAAAGTTGCAAAAATGATGCAACCATCTTGACCAAAAATATAGCATCACATATGTAATACCAGATTACCTTTATTTTCTTTTTTTTCTTTTTCTTTTCTTTTTTTACATTATTATTATCCTGAATATATTTACTAAATTGACAAAGTGAAATAACTTAGATTTTAGAGATTTTCTGTCTCGCATCTCACCTCACTGAAATTATATACGAATACCTGTGCTCTGTCCAATATTTCAACAGAAACAGTGAATAGATCTATTGAAAAATTCACTGGTAGTTTGCTATGTATCGGCGAGACCAAATGCATCAAGCTTCATGTACTTTCTGGAAGATAATGTCAATGTGAGTTGTGGGTACACATTGCTTTCTGAAGCTAGACCCCATCAGATCTTCGATCACAGCATCGCAATCAGGGGGCATGCTTGTGAAATGCAGATAATTGTGAGTCACCTGTATTGGCTTTCTGGTAGATTTGTCATCCTTATAGCAACTTGGAAGACAGAGATGGGAACAATCTGTTAGATTAACCAGTCCACCCCCACAGCCAGCCAAGTAGTTTCTTACCCTACCGTGTTTTTAAAGAAACACTCTGCTCTGTTCTAACCAATATTTTCTTTACTTTCATGAGGAAACACACTATTATGTCAAAGTCACATTTACTCGAACCATACAGTGATCACAAAGGGACAGTTCTGGGCAGCATATAGGACAGTTCATATGACACACATGCAAATGGCCAAGTTTGAGCAGTATTAGGAGAGTTCTGGTCCAGGGCTTTTTGTTCTTTGTAAAGCTTGTGGCATAAATACTTTAAGTCTTACCAAAATGAATTCTCTGTATAATATTTAGTTTAAACACAGTTTAAGGATTTATTTTGGTGGGGCACAAGAATAGAAAAATACATTATTTTTTTTGTGCAGTGCTCACCCTTCTATACAAAGGTATTTTTTTCCCCTGAAAAATGATGTGGTCTGCCATGGTCCGTTTTTATCTGGAAAGGCTCAGGCAGTAATACTTTGGCCAGCTCTGTTCTCTTCATGGAGGATACAAGCTGCCTGTGTTTACTCCCTCTCTCAGAGGCAGAATTCCAGTTTGTTCCACTACAAGTGTGATGAATATCTTGTTTTCTGCAAGGCTTTTTGTGTGGGTAGGCAGAGGCACTTACATACTGTTGAGCACACCATTAAAATGTCAGCTGGGCTTGCCTCCCCATCCAGCTAGCTGGTGAGACACCAGCTTGCTGTCACAGGACATTCACAATTCAGTGAGTCAGAATAATGAACTGATTGAGAAAAAGGATTGATTTTGCAATGTGATCAGTTCCATTAAAACTGTGATCATTACAGCTATGGCTTGGTTTTATGGACCATACTATGCCATCTCTTGGGATCCTAGTTTTCTCCCATCATCGCTGAGATACTGGGGGAGATTCCATAGTTTCTTTTCAGGGATGGAAGAACATTTAAGCCCAGTAAGACAAGCTGTCCCCTTTCTCATGCCACAGATCCACAGTGTTAGATAATAAGAGGGTTTGAGTTAAAATCAACCTCTTTCTCATTAGATCTTCACAGGACATTCACAATTTTTTGAGGCTCTTTAATAAAAAGAATGGAAAGGACGATGGCCTTTAGATCTCAGGAAAGAGTTTTTTGGTAGAGAAAGGTAAAGCTGATAGGAGAAATCTGCAAGTCAAACAAACTAGTGGATTCCAGTTCAGCTGATGGTGTGTGGCTAGATTTGGCTAGCAGGATCCTTCCATCTTCTCCGCTCTCATCCTCCTAGGAATAAGAACACCCCAATAGTCAAATCCCATTTCTTGGACCTGCCTTCACAAGGCTTGTTGCGTCCACAGAGATGGAAGAAATGGGAGTAGTATAAGGACTGATATTCAGGGCAAGAAAGGAGAGGTGGCCCAGCCCCAGACATGTTTCTGCCTGGGGTTGGGGCATCTCTCCCTCCTTACCTTGAATATCAGTGGTTTCTTTGTACTGCTGGTGTCACTGCAGGTGTGTAATGGGGATCAAGGAGCAGCTGTCGTCTTCATGAGACTCTGAAATCTGCTCACCGCAGTTCTTATGAGGGAACTGCCTGGACATTTCGTTATTTTTCTTATCGTGGGCTTTTCATCCAGCTGCACTCAAGGATTTTTTTGTGTGTGTGTTACTCCTTGAGGTTTCTTGGATAGGGTCGGTGACTCTCTCCCTGTGTCCTCCTTAAATTGCTTCTGACTATCCTGGGGAGAGAGAGCCTGATTCAACCCCAAAAATAAAATCCTTCCTGCCCCTTCCCCAACTGCACAAAGCTGGAGAGAGTAGAGGTTGAAGTCTAGACCCAAACATCTTGCTCTATAAAAACTGGAGATATTATTTCATTATTTCCCCAGCTATGCACATATCCTTCATGCAGGTGGTTTCTGTGCTTACACTAGGCAGGCAGCTGCAATGTTCAGCCCCCCAAGCCACAGAAAATGCTAACTGTTCCTTTAAAACATCTGTACAGTGACTCTCTTTTTCCCTTGATCCTGCTTCTCACTGCCATCTTCCTAACAAGGGAGTTGTTACCCAAAGACTTGTTATCCCTCTCTCTGCTGATGACTCGCCTGACAACTCTGTCTGTATGTAAATTAACTTTTTTTTTTTGTTTTATTTTTTATCCAGAGGCATCTCAGTTTTGGCAGTCTCATCAAAAAACCATATTCCACTTTAAATTACCCCCAGTTCTCCAAAATGCCTCCCACACCACGCTTAAAAATCATTCTTTCTTCTTCTGATTGGGAATTTCAGCAACACTTAAGTCTTAAAATAAATGGCTTGTTTGTGGTTGGATGCTTCCCCCACGCGACCCCTTTTGCTATCAATATCTGCACATCTGTTGGTTTAATTATTTGATCTCCTACGTGAAACCAAAAGTCGAAATTTTTTTAGAAGTTTGTGTGAGCTGATCAAAGAAAAAATCTTCTCATTTGGGGTCACAGCAGCTTTCATTCTTTTGCCCTTTGGGCAGCGGTCCAACGTCAGTCACTTATCATAAATAATCAGTTTCATCGGGTTACTACAGAGCTTCAGCCAATTGCAGAGACGCAGAGGGTAAATCTGGCCTTAACTCCAGGCTGAAAGTGGCCTTTCAAAACTAATTTGGGGATTTACAAAACGACAGACAGGCTCTCCTTGTGTGCTGAGTTGCCTGCTCCTTGTTGTTGCTGGTTGGGTGTTTTTTTTTAATTGCCTAGTTAATATAATCTGACACACTTCTAATGGCCCGCTGGTGAGTTCAATAGGGTAGTCGTTTTCATCAGGTGCTAGTAATAGGGTAAAGGAGCTTGGTTTAAAACCTGTTAAAGATGCAGCAATCTTTTTTTTTTTTTTTTTTTTTTT
>VZRU01020573.1:52767-107461 GCA_013398155.1 Pedionomus torquatus
CTGTTAGCAGCTTTTCTGGAGCTTGTGCTAAAGGATATTAATGTCAGGAGTTGCTTTGTTACCAGAGGCTCAAGCTGAGTTCTGCATGCTCTTATGTACGGATGGTAAGTAGGAAATTGCCAGCCCTTGTGACAAATCCTGGCGTGGGGCTTTGGGATGCGGAATTTGCAGCTGAGTCTGGGGCAGAATAAACTGAGCCCTGGGAGAAAAACCCTGCGGAGTGTTATGGAAACACCAAAGGGCTTAGTCTGTGAAGTCCAGGTCCCAGTCTGAGGGCAGAGATAGGTCTGTTCCTCGCTATATCTCTTTCAGGAAAGGTTGACCAGGGATGACAATTTCCATTTTTAGAGAGCATACAGGAGGTGAGAGCACCAGTAGAAAACCACAGGGTGTATGTCTGGAAGGTCGGTCAGGAGCTAGCCAAGCTCCCTGTGTCCTTCTGAGCCCGAGTTGAGGATTGTGTCCTGTACCGTGACCATTTAAAGTACTGAAACATTTGCTGTTTCTCCTGATACAGTATGATGTATTTAAACATTGTTTCAAAGAAATGATCATTTTTAAAATTCCCAAATGCCCCAGCAGCCACATTTAGCTCTATTTCCCATCAAGGAAGAGCTTGCACTGTTGGAGTGAAAAGTGAAGAGTTTTTTGGCTACCTTTTCTTGCTGAAATATGTTGCTTCTGCTAAAACATTAGACTGACCGCTAAACCTGAGGAGGTTTCAGATTTGTACACACTTTTAATTTCCTGTTCTGCGTTTTGCCTTAATTCATGATGTGCTTTCGCTTAAAAAATTTAAGTACTTGTCGAAATTTTCCTCCCCTTGACACTCCTGTTTTGGAGTGAGAACCTGCAATGATTCTTCCTTGCCTCTTGCTGTGAACTTCACTTCTCACATACCTGAAAGGAGGCAAACGTTGCTAGCTGTCAGCCCTTCTTTGCCTTTGGAAACAGGGATGGATCAAAACTGAGGGTTAATTTAATTTCACAATATATGTGGTTTGGATACAGACTGGCACCTGAACTTTGAAGTACAAGCTCACTTCTAATTGCAGACCACTCCAGCTTTATTGAGGTGCTTTATTTCATCAGAGCCTTTTGATTTGCATGGTTTCTTGGCACACGTGTTAGTAACTGAAATACCGGGTGTGCTCTCTGACCCGTGCCGTGCCTTTCTTACAGATTCTCTGCCTTTTCTGCCTGGGGGTCTTTGATTGACACCAGGAGCCAAGGGACCTGTAGCATGCAGTATGATGTAGAGTTTCGCCCTCTGTATTTTCATTGGAGATGGACCACACATACTGCATGTGAGGTTTCATCCACACAACAACCCGGTGGGAGGGGGGAGAAAAAGGGAAGTCAGGACTCCAGCTCCCAAGTGGTAAAAGCTGAGACGACACTTGAACTAGTTATTTCATGCCTTTTTCTGCCCTGGTGTGAGTGTCTGCCTGCCATGGCCAGTCACCCCACTGTCATGGCAAAAGGCACGCTGCAGAGAGCACTGAAGCAATGACAAATGTAATGTTTTCATTTTGCGAGGGGTCTGGATGGTAGGGAACCCCTGAAGATGCTTGTGCACACTGTGATCTCTAGGACTGCCCCGTCTGTTCTAGGGTAGTTGAGGTCCAGGGACAAAGATACCAATTTTCCTTGGCATTGAGAGCGTACTGCTTTCCACTGCTGCTTCGTGTTACGGCTGAGATGGGAAAGCCTTGCTTGTGCGCTCGTTTCACACTGCTATCCTTTTTATTTTCTTTTTTGATCACCGCTGGAAATTTTGTCCGATTAGAAGAAACTTTTACCTCTATTAAGCCCCCGAATCTCCATCAAATGTCTGATAGACTGGGCCCTAACGGCAGCCGCTTTACTTCTTTTCAGGCGCCATCCATCAGGCTGACAGTGACTGCCGATGGGCCAGTCATATTGTCTATATTTCATACACAAACATCAGGCCTGCTGACAGCACTTTGCACACTCGGAAATTGCTTTTGCTGTGAGCTGAATTTCAACTAGAGCTTTTTTGCTGGCTCCATCTCTCAGTGTTTATGACCCTCAGGAGCAGAGGAACTGCTGTGAATAGATAATGCTGAAAGCACTCTTGTAGCGCAGAAGGTTTCATGTCTGAAGTATTTAATGTTTACAGCAAATTTGGTGTTTGTTAATTTGCATTTTTATTCTTTCCTTAAAGAACTGTCACCTTATTCTTCTGCTTGTCCTTTGTACAGATGTGTGGCAATTTGTGCTGGGGGGGACAGTGCTGATAGGGTGGAGGGAAAGAGGAGAGGAGGTGTTAAAGGGGTGGGAAGAAGGCCAGCTAGAGTTAAAAAATGCTCCGTGGCTTAGGCAGCAATTCTGAATAATGCTACTTCGGAGGATGGGGAAGGAAAGGCTTCCAAGCAGCGTAAAGCTTTTCCTTTGCTCTAAGTCAGAATGGTTTTGATAGATAACCCATCATCAGCTTAAAAATCAAATACATTAGCATATAGGAAAAAGACTGTAACCTGGAAGGGAATCATATCTGCTTGTCCTTTCATCTTAGAGAGCAGGCAAATTATTTTCCTTACTGGAAAGGACAGGCCCCTGCTAATAACACACCCCTCCCAGCAGCTGAATTGTGTTTCCTCTTGGTATGGAAATACTTCTGCTGG
This sequence comes from Pedionomus torquatus, assembly GCA_013398155.1. NCBI lineage: Eukaryota > Metazoa > Chordata > Aves > Charadriiformes > Pedionomidae > Pedionomus > Pedionomus torquatus. The sequence goes on from VZRU01020573.1 coordinate 55,416, forward strand.
GGTCTAGTTATTATGGTTGTAGCTATATGTGGGTTTGCACTTGGATGGGTACATGAGGGACAGAGTGTTTGTGGGCAGGCCTGAGTCTTTATCTATACCACTGTGCATGTTTTTAGGGGTAGAAATGCAGCCGTGTTCATCTCCGTGTTATTTTCCAGCTATCCTTGAGAAAGTGTGTGCCTGGGAATCACTCAGAAACTGAAGAGTGGATGAGGAGGAAATAAAGATGGCTGTTTAGAAAGTTGTGCAGCAGTTTCAGATGAACTATGGAGGTCACATAGATTAACCTACCCCTAGCAAATGTTCCCCAGGCAATCAAAGTGCTCTGGCCGGCCAGGCAGTTTTATAAGGACTGTAAAGAATGTACAGAGACATATCCCTGTAAAACTATCTCTTACCTGAAAGCTCAATGAGCCATCAAATTCAGGAAAAGAACAGCCATTTCTTGGGAAAATGCAATGTTAAGTGTTTCAAAATTAAACTCCAAGCCAGTATTTTTTGATACTCAGCTAGAGTAACCTATGTTCAAGTAAGATTAAAGAGAAATTGTCCAAGTAAAAATCCCATGTTAACAGGAAAAAAAAAACCTAACCTCAGACTTTTCCCCTGGTATCAGGAACGGCTTATTATATGTGGTTGAAACAGAAATGTTTTTGAAGTTTTACTTCTTCCTTCAGTTGTCCTAATGTCTTCTGTTTAGTTTTATTTCCTTTGGTCATTTCTTCAGCTTGGAGAGAGAAAAATACTTGACCAGTTGGTTTGTCTGCATATGTGCCATAGATTTCAGTGTTGTGCTTGAGCTCAGTGATCTTCTGTTTGGGTTGCAAACTGTAAAGGGTAACATTTAATCTCTGTGTTCTTTTTTGCCAGGCCCAACTGACATTTGTGTTAGTGATTTTTGTTGGTTGGTTTTTTTTTTTTATTTCTACACTTTTACACTTTGATTTTTAAATTAAGATTAAAGAATGAAGATTAAAGAATGAGACCTCTATTTCAAAAATAATTTGACTATATGAAAACTGTGGGGCAAAACCGATTTTCAAAAGACAGCTTTTTATTGATGATACATTGCGTGACCTTTTGCGTCATTATTGTTGAGATATGGGAATAGAAGGAGTATTTCCTGCACTGATTTAACCTGAGGTAAAAAACATTAAATAAAAAGTAAGGGTAAACAGCATCTTTTCAAATAACAGGTTATCTGGATGTTCCTATTACAATAACTATTGCGCTTCCGTCCTGAAGCCCGATGAAAGGGAATTGTGTTTAAGTCTGCGTAACCGCAAGTTATTTGTAATACAACAGTTCCTGGGAGCTCCTCTTCTGATCATCATCCCATTGAATTTGGGTTACTATACACTGTGAGAAAGTGTCTTCCACGAGGAGGTGGTGATTTATGAAGATTAGGCAGACTGGCATTCTGCCGTCCCCATTAGAAGAGTGAGAGCTGAGAAGAGCAGAATGATTTGTTGAAGGTCAAATGCAAAGCCCACGTCAGGACTGAGAAATCAATGCACATATCATGTCATCATATAGAAGCTTCCTGCCCCTTCCATTTCTGCTGGCTTGGGAATAGTGGAGGCAGGGCCTCCCAAAGTTACTGTTGTTATTTCATAGTACTCCTGCTACAATCTTCAGTGCTTGATAAATGAGCACAGTGACTTGGGAACCAGCCACAGAAATCCACAAAATACCAGAGCACTGGGAGCTGTGCTCCCTGGTAGCAGACACTGCATGTCCTTATGTCCAGTCGAGTGAAACAGAGCCAAAATGATGTGTTCATATTGGAATACTTCCTTATATCTCTACCCCAAAATGAAGGAAACAATGTTCAAAGTGAAAGAGAGCAAAAAATAGCAAGGATGCGTAATAGTTTCCCTGAAAACCAGCGTTTATCTACCTGCTTTGCTCACATTCAGTGGTAGTAGAAGCTGGACTCCACTATGAAAACTTCTTGTCTTCCATAAATTAAGTACTCATCCAGAAGAAGTAGGAGAGAAAGAGGTTGGTAGCCTACCATCTCCATGTCATTTTTGCAGTTACAGTCTGTACCTTTTCTCTGCTTGAAAACGGGGTCTAACATAAATTAGATTTTAGTTCAGTACCTGGAGCCTCTACCTGCTGCTTCAAAACAAATAAGAGCAGCAGCATAATGGACAGAAATTGAATGTGTTGCTTGATTTTTTCTAACATCCAGTGTGACCTTGGGCTAGTTTGTTTTACCTCTGGGCTTCAGTTTGCCAAGCTGCAATGTGACACCGATGACTTTAAGTTAATTGGGGAAGTGTTTTAAGACCTGCTAAAGATTAAAAGTGCCATAGGGAGCGCAGGCATATTGAACAGCAGCCACAGTTATCTGTGACGCTTATTGAGACTTGTTCCATTAGAAACACGGTGGTGGCGGTGGCTGTAGCGCATGAAAAGGTAGATTAACAGCTCGGGAATCTATCATGGGACCATCTCTATGATTTCACAACAGGAAATTTGACAGTGTTCCCGAGCTTTATCTAGCTGCAGTGTGAAGGAAGAGGAAGGATGCACAGCTATTACACAGTGTAAGTTATGATGGGCTTGACTAAAGAAGAGAAAGAATGCAACCACTTAAGTTTGATGAAGCTGCACACAGCTGTTAGAATATAAACAGTGGTGAAGAAGTAAAAGAAGTGCTTGATGATGGTTTTTATCAACTTCCAAGCTCCTCATACAGCAAGAGGTGACTTTTGGGAGTCATGAGGACTTTCAGAAGTGACTATCTACCATATTAGGCAACACGATAGTCTGAGGCAATAGAATATCCTCCATATCCCCTTTGATGTAGAGGACGTGTGGCAGGTTCCACCTTGACAGTGAATCTCATTAGGTATTGCTGGAAGGAAGTGACACAGTCAAGAAACTGCTCAGCCTCTCTCTTATGTTAGCCACCGGGAAGCAATTTTCTTTTGTTGTTTTGTGATCATTGGAGGCGAGCTGATGATCACAGCCTTATTCTCTAAATAAGAAGAGGTTTTGAGGGTTTTTCTCCCCCTTTCCCAGTATCTGAAAAATATTTTTCTTGGCCCTGTTTTCATAATTACCAGTAACTAGAATATATATCTGAAAAATCAAGAAATCCCACACAAGCCGTGTTCTGTTCAGGAACACTGGAACCTAATGTTTCCCTTTCCCCTCCACACAGGTATGTGTGCATACAGTTAATCTTCAGCATTAAAAATACCATTTAAAATCTCCTGAGAAAATTTCAGTGATCCTTTCAGGTCACTCACTGCAACACTTTCATTTCGGTTTAATAATCTCTAATCAGCTGAGATCACTTAGCAAATACATGCGGGAAACTTTTTTTCCTGGGGATAAAAAAAATAACAATTTATTTCCATGTCAAAGGGTAAGTAAATTTTACCACATCATTACTGATCTTTGCATTTTCTTGATGATTGCACAATAAATGATGGTAAGTTTGTTATGGAAGGGAGATCTAAAAGGTATGTAATTCCCATGATTTGTTTCCCTGAAGCATTCCTGATTATTGATACATTCTGTCAGTTAAGATTTACATCATTGATTAGCGTGATTTAGAGTGTCATGGCTTCACGTTCTTCCAGCCTTTCTAGCAAAGCAAGCAATTTAAAGTCATTGCATGTGATACAAGATTTCAAAGCAGTAATTCAGCTGCAGCGTTGTGTTTGATCCAGCGTTTACTGCCTACCTACTATAACAACTGGCAGTTTATAAACTTAGACATTAAAATGATGAGAGCTTTAGAATCGTGTGTAACAATAATGAAGAAGTAGTGTGTGAATACCTGTGATCTTTTTCCTGCAGTTTTCCTCAGCACAATAAGTTATTTGGCAGATATTGGAGATGTTCACAGATGTGTGCCCAATGCATGAAGAGCAGATCAGCTATCACACTCAATCAAGCCAGAGAGAGTTCAGAGTTGGAGGGTTTGTTCATGTCTGTCTCCCAGATAATTTTATGTAATCTGAATATCTGCCTATCTGTAGTACGTCTATTTCCTCTAAGCCTGATAGTTATTTAGACCATCACTGAATGTTGTATTATTTAGGACTTAACACTGCCACAAATTATCACAGTCAGAAAGACACTGGGGTGGATGGACTTTAGGTCAGACTATGTCAAGCAGTCTTTAAGTTCTGAACTATCTCCATGCTGCTCAGGAACTGGACTGGGCCTCTCCAGTTCTGTCACTGGAGGTAAATTTTCATGGCCCTGAATTTTCATAGTGGAAGTTGTTTAAAGGTTGTCTCAGCCAGAGCTGCACCTTGGCTTATCAGATATTACATTACTGCTGTTCCCAGAGAACTAAAATTTCCCCAGGTCCTTTTATGCAGCCTATCAGTAACATACCTGTTGACATGAAAACAGAAGTTTAAAAAAATGTAATTCATAAGAAAAGTCTAATTATTTGTGACATTTCATCCATCATGTCATAAGCTTCTCCAGAGGAAAGTAGTAACATTTCGTCTCCTTGACAGCAAACAACACACTGACGAACTGAAAAATGTTCTGCTATATTTCAAACTGCAGCATTTATGAGTAAAGAGCAAGTGCAAAATAAATAGCAAGAGTAAAGTGCAAGAACCCACATAAGTAGGGGGCAGAAGCTTGGAGAGCTTTCTAAAAGCTTTCTCTCGTGTTAAAAACCAAAACAATGCTTCAAAAATAACCAGTATGTCTCAGGATAAGCAATCTGTTGGATGGAAGCTATAGCAATACCACTCAGCCCAATCTGCATTGACTTCCCCAACCATTCCTTCAAGGAGATGCCTTGGGTGGATGTGGCAGCATAGTGCAGTTCATGGACAGCTACAAGCACTAACTGAAAATGTGTTGGAAACAGGCTTTTAGGATATCCCTCAGGTCTGCTCCCCCAGCACTTCAGGAGTACAAAAGGAGCATTTATATCATAGAGTCATAGAATGGTTAGAGTTGGAAGGGACCTTAAAAATCATCGAGTTCCAACCTCCCCTGCCATGGGCAGGGACACCTCCCACTAGAGCAGGTTGCTAAAAGCCCCATCCAGCCTGGCCTTGAACATTTCCAGGAAATCATCTAAAGGGAATAGAAGCAGGGACAGACCAAAGCCTGACCTCCTGAATTATTTTTTTTCTTTTTGAAGGTAATGCCTAAACACCTGAAGCATTGCTGTTAGTTCACACTAAAACTGACTTTCCTTCTGAATGCTCTCTCTATGACATGCCATACTGGCATTCTCTCTCTCTCTCTCGTTACTGCTAGGGTTTGATCAGGTTTTGGTGAGCAACTGTTTGTGGATGACCCATCTCTTTCTGCAGGGCTCTTGTAGTCCTGGTTTCAGATCTAGATGCCTCTGCTCCAGAACCTGGAGGTCTTTCCCCCTTCAGCAAAAATAGAATCTCTGTTAGTAACCTGGATTCCTACAGACATTCAGATATTTAACTCCTACTGTTTTCCTGGGTACTCAGAGATCTCATGTCTGTAAAACATGCTGTTTCCATCCATTGATGGAGTGTGAAGGTCAATCTGTGCTGGCATGTACATGTAGCTCTGCACATGTAGCTCTTCAGCTCTTTTTCAGACCCTTATTTGGTAGATCTTCATCATTTAAACAAAGTAAAGTACAACATCCCAAAGTAGGGTATCAATCAAATCTTCTATCTGGGAAGTCTAATGAAGAAAAGCAATGAGTTGGAGAATTTTGATGTCATTTGGATGTTCTTTCTCTTCTGATCTCTGATTTTTAGAAGAAATACTTACATGCACAAGCTATAGCACAGTATTTTTCTTTTCAACTCTGGAAAGCTGTGATTGTGCTTTGAAGAAAATACAAGTTTATGCAGCCATTTTTAATCTTTCACAGGGTGGAGGCTCTTTCATTTCCATTTCTTCTTTTTTTTTTTTTTTCTTTTCTGTTATACACACAAAAAAACCTCGGGAGTGCATCATGAGCTGAGTTGTATTTTCTGTTTATTGCCACCAGGTTAATAACTGTAATGGTGCGAGGAGAAAATGAAGTGTTATGTAAAATCCTGCATTGCAGATTTTGGTGCTGATGCAAAGAGCTCAATAAAGTGTAACACTTTAATCATGGAGATAAAAATCACACAGCAGCTTCACAGTCTTCCAAGATGCAGAGCCTTAAGACAAAATAGAAGTGGGAGAGAAGAGAAAGAAACTGATGATATTATCGAGTCCCAGAAAAGTTAGGGAAGAAAGCAACCTACTTTCTTTTCTTATGATGCTTTGATTCAGTCTTTGTATTCATAAGATAAACACCTGAAAATGCATGTATGTGAATTTCCTGGTATTAGAGAGAACAAAATGCCACAGCCTTATACACAACTCAGTGACATTTACAGGAACCTGAAACCTTTAAAAAGCAAAGCAAACTACTCCCATCCCACAAAAAAAAAAAACAACCCACAAACAAACAAAAAACCCCAACCAAAATACCAAACACCCCTCAAGACCAAAAAGCCCAGAACCACACCTTAGCATGATATGATAATATGGATTCTTTTTTTTTCAAGTAGGCAAGTAGTGCTGCTTCAGCTATAGTGGTCTTGAATAGAAATTCAGCTCGCACAGAGGAGGACTCAGTTTTGGACAGTGCTTATACCCTGCATTTCTTCACTCGTACTGAGCTTTGTGTCTCTCTGCTTCCCATCTGCAGTTTAAGATTACAGTCTTGTCAAATGACTGTACATAAAGTTGTAGGTTGTTGGCTTGTGGGGTTATTCGGCAGGACAGAGGAGGGAGGAGGAAGAGTTATGTGAAGATAATCTCTACTGTACAGGGGAATTTGTCGATGTAACGGTATGAAGCACTGTGCTAAAAATGTTGAAGACATTGCTAAGGACTGTATATCGTTGAGCTGGACCAGTTGGTGTGAGGCATGTGACTGCAGTTCTGTGGCCGGTTTATTCTTCTCTGAAAAGCATATGCAGAAAAAAAATCCCTTTCCCACACTTTGGCTATTGAAAGGAATGTAAGGATATTATTTGTTGAAACAAGCACAAAAAAAATGTGGAAATACCTAGTTCAGGGCTAACTCTGATAGCTCAGAAAAGCATCATGAAGATTTGCTCCTACTGTCTGGATACAGAACAGCTGAATATATAGAGGGAATCTCTATTGCAGAGCCCAGTGATCATCCAGGCACCCCAGAGGCTGTTTCTTCACACCAGGGTGGCACACTGCCAGCAGAGAAGCCGTTCCAGAGAAGTTATCTATACAGCATGAAATGTAATCCAGTTTTAGCTGGTGCTTGGCCTTTTGGAGATTGGTTGCCATTACTTGAAGGAGCACAGCAGCTTGCTGAGCCAAGTTGTCTACTACTCGGACAAGCAGAAGGAAGGGGGCAGTGCCTTAGCTTTATCGTGGGGGTTCCATCAGCTGCATTTAGTCCCAATGCTTGCGTGTTTGCAGCCAGTTAGCACTGCCTGTTTAAATCAATTCCACAGTTATTCCCTTGGGTAAGATTCAAGGTTAATTCAAGGGCATGCTAAACCTTGCTGGGGCTTGAAGGTAACCCAGAAGGTTTAATGTTTCCACCAGCTGTGATAACCATGTGCCTAAGGTTGGGACTGCTGATTGATTCCGTCTCTTCCTGCAGAGACAGAATCAGGCATACATATTAGTGGTTTTTGGTATCTGATAAACTCTGTCATCACTGCTTACCCATGATATGCCCATCATAAAGAGTGCCTGATTACATGGCTGGCTTAATCTGTATAGCATGAAAAATGACATTTTGTATTACTTTATGTCCTCTTGTCCAGCTGAGTTCACTTGCATGGAATGAACAGATGTCAGATTTGGACAATATGGGCATGGATGCCACAGAAATGTGTGTAAATAAGCCAACTTTTGTGTAGTGTTCTTAGAACGGGTCATGATAAGAGATGGCAAAGAACAGGAATGTTTCACAAAACCCTGTAATATTTTCTTGGTGGATTTTTGGGAGGGCTGAGGAATGAGTCAAGCTGACATTACTTTGGATGCTAAAATATTATCCTAAGGCTTATCTGACGTAAAAAACCTGCTTTTTCACTCAGATATATCTATGTCCCTGAGCCACATCTGTTTCCCTGCGGTATGTTAAAACATTCATTACCCTTTGATGCAGCTATACTAATGGCATAATGATCTCAACCTTATCTTACTGTTATACTTCATATTTGGGGGAAAGGACCCAGGTAGGCTTTAATTACCTGTGTGCCTTGAAAGACATTATATCTGGTAGCCTTGAGCTCATCCATAAAATTGGAGGGACAGTTGTTCTGGGAAACCTGCCACATCGTGTCAACAAGCCTTGTTTGCTTTTGAAGACTGCAGGCAACTGGATGGATTTGAAGAGCTGCCCTTTTAAAGACAGAAAGAAACAAACCTAAGACACTGCGAGCTTTTAGAAACAAAACCTCTGTGCAGGCTGTGCTTTGCAGGGCAAGCCTTTGCCCAGGTGGAGGGTTCATCTGGAGTCCCTGCTCACATGCCTGTGTCTTCCCAAGGGAAGGCAGGGAGCTTGGGAGGAAACCACCCACCTTGGCTTCATGTGCTAGATCTGTGACTGAAGCGGGGCAGAAGCCTATAAAGAGTCCGCTCACCCAAAAAGAATGGACACCTCCTTTGGCAAAGGAGGCATTGATCACCTGTTTCTAGAGCAGACTCCTCAGACCCATCTTGAATACTACCAGATGGACAATACTCAGGTGCTCCAGATGCAATCAGAAGCTCCTGGTTATTTGAGGAGATAGCTGAGACAGGTTCTTCATATGTTCTTATGGCTGTCCTGCTGACCCAGCTAAAACACCTTTTATCTTAGGATAAGGCTCAAATTCAGAATAAATTGCTTAAGATAATTCTGTCCTTCTGTATTTTTCTGCTCCTTTGCCCCCACCCCTGCACAAAGTAAATCTGTATGACATACAATTGGATCTTTTGGTGGTGGGACAATATATGGACAGCTCAAGCAGCTGACCAGGCTATGAAAAAAAAAAAACCTCCAAATATTTAGACGTTTTTAACCTAGCTGGATTGGTTCCACAGATCAAGACGTGAACTCCCAGCAAATTTTGCTAGCTTATGGCATTGCATGTTTCTGGCAATGAGTGTATGGAGGATATGGGGAGGAGTTTTTGAGGCTGTCCTTGTTGCCAGAAACATGTATGCAAAAACAAAGGGGCCGTGACACTTCCAGAATGAAAGGGTTGGCAGTGAAGATGAATGCATTGGAATTAATTAATGCAGGTAAAGCTTTTAAATTGGGAAGTGCTAGATACAATAACACCATTTGTTGCAGAAACAACAAACCCTGTTGTTGTCTGTGAGGGTGGCAAAAAGCGGAATTTGGTGAAGACAGAGGGACCACTGTGATGATGGACGAATATTGCAATATAATTTCTGATAGTCATGCAGTGATTCAGATAGTTTCAAGCCCTGGGAAATGAGAAACACTGGCTGTTTGTAACTTTAAAAAGACCAAGTCGCTGATTTCCCAGTTCTGGGTACATTGTGCTAGTGCTTTTAACTCCCGGGCATTTAGATTTTGTGTGTGTGCCTTTTCCAAATGTTTACTACTGTTTCCTCTGCTTTTAAAATAACACCAAACTATTTTCACTCAGGGAAAATGGGTTGGGGGGGGGATTATTGGTATGGGGTTCTCTCAATATAATGCAAGACAGCTAACAACAATCAACAACCAACCCTACAAAGTGTTGGCTGGATCTGCGGTTAACTCTTGTTTTAAAAAAGTATCGGGTTAGTTTTTGCCCATGCCTTTTTAACACTATGGATCAGCTCTATGTCAGAAAAAGACAGAAAGGAGCAATCCAGACCAGAATTGAATGGGCTGCTATGGTACACCATCCTCCTGGTATGCTCCAATGAGACAAAGTGGGGAAAAATGTTGCTACACCTTTCATGGTCTTTGGTGGCATTTTCTGAGCACTTTCCTTGCAAGTCTACTTGTTTGATAGACTCCCTGGTTATAAGTAGTACTCATTTTATTTGCCAGGAAGAAAATAGGGGAAAAAAAAAAAAGAGAGAGAGAAAGAAGGTAATCGATGGCAAGCTTTAAGGATCATAACAGCATTTGCTTCCACTTCCATTCTTTTACAGTGGCTTTAATACCATGCAATTATGGACTTGTTTTAAGTCTTGTCATATTCTCTTGCAAGGAGACAATCACACATCTTAAACATCTGCAGTGGTTCCAGCAATGAAACCAGGGCTGTTGTAGCAGTGAAATCTCTAAAATTGCAGTGATTTTCATTTGGACAGTGATCCACTGTACATCTGGAAATGTAGGTGTTGCCCTTGAGGATCTGTATTTGGCATAATTTCCTCCCTGGGAACAGGGCACAATGAGATCACAGCTTCTCCTGGTCTCAGCTGTTGAGCAAATCCCTGTCAGGCCTAATAGCCAGTGCTCTTTTCCCCTTGATCAGCTGGGCTTTGGTCATTGCTGAGTTGAACATTGTTTGGTAAATGAATAGCTCCCAGAATGCAAACTTCACCTGTTATCCTTCCATTTAGGAAAATTGAGAGGTTTTTAGTCTTTTGTACTCGGCATTCAAGAGATGAGAGGAAAAAAAAAGCCTACCTAACTGCTTCCATTTAAATGTAAATTTTGACTTTTCACATCTGACAAAGTAGGGTGTTTGTTTTTATAAACAATATGTATATAAATAAAAGCCATAGAATTGAAAGAACAAAATCCCTCTCTTGTTGATATTGATATATATTCCACATAGTAATCTTTGCTCTCATCACGCTACATATTTTTCTGTTTCTTTTTACTTTAATTTTACTGTGGGAACAAGAACAGGAGATCGTTAGGAGGAAATACTCTGGTGCTGGCTTGTGCAGAGAAACCATGCCATCTGCCTAATGTGTTTCATCTTGTGTCAGTCTAAGATGTGGTGTTTGGATTTAACATGCCAGTCACTAGCCTAGAAAGGGTGTAGGCAGCAGTTCTGACACTCATCCTGGCTAGGGCTCCAAATCCTCCCTGCTTTTCAGAGACTGCACTTGCTATGAAACGGGCCACAAGACTTTGGGCAGAAGGTATGGTTCTTGTCACCTACTGTGTCTTTGCATTAGAGCCCAAGAGGCATTTGTGCAATTAGCCAACGTGTTTTGGGATATATTTTCAGTCTTCACTATATCGCCCTGTTAAGAAGCAAAAGCAAAGCCCCAACCTGAAAGTAGATTGTTTCAAAGAGGTCTGGCTGGTGGGTCTGAGGAGTTGCTGGCTGAGGATGTGGTGGTGTCTCCACAGTGACAACCACGCGGTACAAGCTTCACCCTTCTCTGCTGTGTTAGGAAAGAGCTGGAGAAGCCATTTGGTGTGGCATCACACAGAGATGTGCACTTGCATCCCAAAAGCAAAATAGTCATCCAACAGAGCCCTCCTTGCTCTGAGTTGGTAGGTCTCTACTGTGTGTCTGTCTGGAGGTGGGTCAAAATGAGCTCAGCATCTGTTCCTGCTCCAGGGGACAGTGTGAACTTTGCTGCCTGCAGGGACAGGGCACGTTCTGGGGTTCAGCACTGTGTTCAGGACATGTCAGTGGCCAGGTTTCAGAAATGGGGCCCCCTTCTTTATCAGTATTTCTTATTTCAGTCACAGAATTCTTGCCTGATAAAAGGATGGAGCATGTCCCAGCTGGGTAAATGTAGCTGGTTGTATTTTGTTACAATGTGTGTAATAAAGACTTTAGCTTATTTTTTTTATTAAGAAAAGAAGTTAGCAGACAGCTTTAAACGTCTGCCTAAGGACAAAATGAACTGAGTTTTGTAGATAGCTGCTTTTTTTTTCCTTAATAAATAAAAAAATTGAAAGATTTTTATGTTGATAATAAAAATAACTAATGCAGAGCTTTTTCCACTAGTGCCTGGAGACACGGACAGATGTGGGATTTTGAAGGGATAAAGAATTGAAATCTGTTGGCAGGTAGTTGCTATAAAAATGACTATCCTTCCTGCCTCTATTACAGACCAACATTCAACAAATGAAGAGTCTCTTAGAAAGCTAATGATGACAGGATCAGGTTCCAGCATCAGAGATAGCAGAATTCTCCTCCCTTCAGAGAAGTCTAAAGTTAAAGGGAAGCGGTTGGGAAAGCTGGGGGCTTTATTAACGTATACTTCTGGACTTTCTCCGACGGGCAGTGTGGTGTGTGGGAATGTGGAGGAGAGGAAACTGCCAGGGAGAATATGAAGAAGCAGGGTGAGTTCACTGAAAGTTCGATTTCATAGAATCATCCAGGCCAGAAGGGACCTCCAAAATGTCATCTAGTCCAACCTCCCCACAGTCACAGGAACACCCCCAACTAGCCCAAGTTGCCCAGGTCCTCGTCAAGCATCGCCATGAATATCTCCAGGGAAGAGGCCTCAATCACCTCCGTGGGCAACCTGTTCCAGTGCTCAACCACCATCATTGTAAAGAATTTTTTTCTAATATTCAACTTAAATCTACCCTTCTCCAACTTAAGTCCATTGCCCCTCATCTTATCGCAGCAGGCCTTTGTGAACAGTCCCTCCCCAGCCTTCCTGTAGGCCCCCTTTAGATATTGAAAGGCTGCGATTAGGTCTCCCCAGAGCATCCTCTTCTCTAGGCTGAACAGCCCCATCTCCCTCAGCCTATCTTCGTAGCAGAGGTGCTCCAGTCCTCTGATCATCTTCGTGGCCCTCCTCTGGACCCGCTCCATCAGGTCCATATCCTTCCTATATTGAGGGCTCCAGCCCTGCACACAGTACTCCAGGTGGGGTCTCACCAGGGCAGAGTAGAGTAGTTGAATCAACCCAATTTGCCCATGGGTTGTCTGCTGAAGTTCTGTGCCATCACTTTCTGCCTCCAGAGAACTTCCACTATGCTGCTGCTGCTGTGTGTGGTTGGTTTCTGTCTTGCTATGTGGTCTGTTGCTGGAATGAGAGGATAAAACCTTGTTTTCTCACTTTTACCCTTCCAATTCTTGTCCCCATTTTGCTGCAGGGAAAGCGAGCGAGTGACTGTGTGAAGCTCAGCTGCTACCAGGGTTAAATCAACACTATTGCTTCACATTGCCATCATTTGTAGGGCCAAGTTCCTAAAGCAGTCAGTAGAATTGGTTACTCGTTCTAGAGTCTGGTGGCTCAACTTGAAAACAGCATGTGAGCCACCAGTGGTGGTGCAGCATTTAGCAAAGATCAATTGTTGATCTGATATACCTACAGTTCAGAGCAAATTGCTTTGCTGTCCACTATAGACAGCTGTAACAGTTACAGAGAAGAAGGATGAAAAAACATTTCTTTACATTTAAAGATGCGTTTTTACATGCATATGCTTATAAAAGTGTATAGGTACCCAGATAGAAGAAAAAGCAGACAAAACCTGCCTAAAGTCTGGCAGCTGCTGTTTTCTAGAATAGGAAATATCCTTCAGAGCCCTACTGTACCTTTGTGTAGTTATGCCCTGGTGAATCCTCTTGAGATTGTCACTTTCTGATTATGTCTTATACCACTGTGCTGAATCTTGAATCCCTGATGTTCTGCAAGACTTTAATATTGTTTTCTGTAGGAAATGGTAAAAAAAAACCATAGTGGTCCCTAATATGTGCTTGCAGGGAAAACATTGCCTTTGAGTTCTTGTGACTTTACTTATAGGCACGGTTAACTGCCCTGCTGTTTGGTGTGGCAGACAGAAGTCACATAAATAATAGGTAAGCATAATGCCTACAGCAAAATATTTACTTATTGGCTGGTGTGGGTTTGGGAATATTGGAGGGAAGAAGTTTCAGATGCAACTGATGCTGATAAGTGCCTTGCAAAAGGCATGATATGTTGTGCTTTCAGTTGTAAAAGCAGATCCTTCCAAAATGACCGCTACATTTTAGCTTTTATAGCACTGCACAGCTAATAAATGCTGCTAGATGTAAATCACTGAGAAAACATTCTGGAGCTTGGTGAGAAATGCTATGCTGAGCTGTCTCTAAGGAGGTCATACCCAAAAAACCTATTCTACCAGTTGTGGATGAATCCTGGGCCAACAAGAGAATAGCAGGCACAATTTTTTATTTGTTAGCTTGCTGTCCCTCCCCTCTGAAGCTGTCTGTTGTATAGTCCCTAATCTCTTTCACTGTCCGTGTTTTCCCGTTTATCGGCTTTCATTTTTATCTCTTACTTGAATGTGCTTGTTGCCTGCACTGAGTACATGGAAGGAAAAGAAAGATGCAACTGGCAAAGGAACGCAATAAGACTGAAGACCAGAGATAACTTCTGTTCATTGTTACGTTGTGCCAGAAAGATGAGGAGAAAAAGTTAGTCACAAGTAAAACACATGCACGATGTCCATCCACAGACTTCCCAGCTGAGTGGATTGAATGAGGGGATTGTCTTAGCAAGGTTGCAGGTGATACCAAGCTGAGCAGTGTGGCTGATATGCTTGAGTTGTGGGATGCCATCCAAAGGGACCTGAACAAGCTTGAGAAGTGGGCCCATTTGAATCTCACGAAGTTCAGCAAGGCCAAATGCAGGTTCCTGCACCTGGGTTGGGGCAATCCTCAGTAACTAGACAAGCTGAGGGATGAAAAGCAACTCTACCAAGAAGGACTTAAGGGTACTGGTGGATGAAAAGCTGGACATGAGCCAGCAATGTGTACTCGCAGTCCAGAAGGCCAACCATACTCTGGGCTGCATCAAAAGCATGGCCAGCAGGTTGGAGGAGGTAATTCTTCCCCTCTATTCCATTCTTGTGAGACACCACCTGGAGTACTGCATCCAGATCTGGAGCCCTCTACACAGAAAAGACACAGCCCTGTTGGAGCAGGGCCAGAGGATGGCCACAAAAATCATCAGGGGGATGGAGAACCTCTCCTATAAAGACAGTTGTAGCTGTTCAGCCTGGACAATTGAAGGCCCTGAGAAGACCTTATTGTGGCCTTTTAGTACCTAAAAGGGGCTTATAAGAAAGATTGTGATAAACTTTTTAGCCTGTTGCAGTAGCATAAAGGGTAACAGCTTTAAAAAGGGTGGAATTAGACCATATATAAGGAAGAAATATTTTACAATGAGCGTGGTGAAACACTGGCAGTGAAGTAGTAGATGCCCCATCCCTGGAAATATTGAAGGTCAGGTTGGGCAGGGCTCTGAGCAACTTGTTTTAGTTGAAGATGTCTCTGCTCATTGCTGGGGAGTTGAACTAGATCCTTCCAACTCAAATCATTCTGTGATTTTACGTGCACATTTGCTTCTATGTGAGGGAGAGAGAAAGGATGAGACGAAACAATGACTGTCCTCGTTCATACTTACCCTTCTAGTTTTGGCTTGGGGTCAGGTCCAAAATCCCGGGGAGAGGTTTTTCCTGGTTCCTATTCATTTAGGATAAAAATTATACATGTTTTTCCGTGTAGCTGACCCAAAAGTCTTGTCTAAACTTGATCTGGATCTTTACATTGTCTCTTTGGCCCTGCTGTAATTTAATATGCATTTGAACAGAAGTGACTTCTTGATAGAGCCTTTCACCTCCAGGTCACCCTTTCAAATCCAATTCAGGCCTGTCGTGACCAAATGTTACTACCATCTGACGGCTCTCCTGTGTCCTGTGTGAATTGTTGGCTTCAGTCCAGTAGCTGGTGGACAGGTGCCTGAATTGCAAAAACTGCCAGAGCTGACACTAACTGGACATCTCTGCAGAGGGGTCAAAGAGTGAATCAGCTTGGCAGGCAAATTAATACTTAACTTGTAAGCACTGTGATGCTTTATATCTTCAAAGTGCTTTACAAACGTCAGCCAGTCCTCAGGAGGTGTTGTTATCTGCACGGGCAGGTGAGAGAAGCAGCAGATAATCAGAATATGCATGTTACTGACCTCCCACTTGGAGGCCAAAACTATGAGTTTAGCTCCTTTCAGGGCTACTGATGGGCACATCAGAGCAGGGTTCAAGCTTATTGAGGGGGGTCTTATGTTCTTCTATGGATAAAAGCATCCCTTAGTTTTTAAGACAGGCAGGAAAGCAGTGGTGATGGATATGCCATCCTTTTGCTGTATGAATCTATGGAACCAACAGAAATGTCTTCTCCATCCTCTTTGAGGCACTAATGAGTCATGTCAGATTATGTCTATCATTAAGAGATATCATGTTTTAGATTGAGAACTTGCCATGTCACCAGATCAGTAAATAATTACTTCTGAATGATACCTGGGTTGGAGCGGTTCATTTTAAAACACAGCAGCTCTTGGATTGTCATAGAAATAATCTGGAAAAAAAAAATGCATAGAGTTTTAAAAAGAATTGCTAGATGGTCATGCAGAATTAGTGGTATATCGGTGTTTGCAAGCTGTTTCTGCCAGGACACTTAAAAGGCGTTGTGAGATTGTGTGAAGTTGTCTACAGCAATAAGGAGAAATTGGCTTTTGTATTTTATATCAGTGAGAATAAGAGTGGTTCCAAACTGGCATTTTCCCTTCTCTGGAAACAAGATGAAGAAACTTTCTCAAGGTTTTTTTTTTTTTTTAACCTTTAAAAGGTTTTTTAAAATATTAAACAACTTTTCTACTATCTCAAACCAGGACATACTATTAATTTCTTGTGTAAATAATTGCTCTTGTTGCCATGGTGTTTACAGAGGTGAGTGGAGAAAGTGGTCTATGAGATGATGAATGGAAGGAGAAAGATGTTGTCCCTGTGGTTACAAAAGGGTAGTGGCACATCTCTGAAATAGTTCTTCTAATAAGGTGTGGCTTACATCATCTGAAAATCTGGAGATGACTGTAGGACTGACTTGTCAGAGGTTATAAAGAATGGCAGAGGAAAATGTTCTTGCAGGTATTTGACTTCTTTTGGGGGAGGGAGGAGGTTATGCGGGCCTTTTCAAATTTTAGGGAGAAAAATATGGAGAGACAATAGATATAAGAAAAGTGATTTGGGTAAAATTGAGCTTACTGGACATCCAAATCCAGGTATCTTAAGAGAAGTTTGGAAATGTGAAACCATATCCAGACAGTTCGAATTCCACCTTGTGTTCACTTGTATAGTAAGAAGGAGACAAGTGTTGTGCATCCCTAAAGAGTGATTCAAGGCAGTGGGCATAGTTTCCTGGAGCTGAAAGGGCCAGGATTGGTGCTTTCTAGTTGAATACAAACTGCTGAACATGCAATGCTGAATGGTCAGTTTTCCTTTAATTTTCTTACTAGCACATTGTGCTTCGTTTTCTGGTGTCACCAACATAGGCATTGCCAAAATAACTAAGTGTGCGTTTGACATACTGGATATATTTGAGACCTATGCAGAATTTTCTTTTGAGAGTTTCTGGACCTGAGGAACCATCAAAGAGCTGGTGTTCTGGGAATTTCCAAATCTTTTCCAAACCAAAAGGGTCAGTGCTGTGCCAGTTGTTGTATGTCTGTTTGCTTCAAACAGTGGTTTAGCAGAAAGAGTGCAAGGTCTGCCTGGAGGCTAATATGTTTGCCACCACTATTGACAAGCCATGGTTTCAGCCACTTGTATAAAACACTGCAAGGAGTTTATCCCGTCCCCTTTATGAAATATTGGAGTGAAGAGAGCTTTTGGACGTTCTCTCTCTAAACCAGTTGCTTATGCCCAGGAATTAATAAAATCCATATTGAAGTGACAGCTGGCGGACAGAGCTGGCTTCTTCCTGCATCACTTGTCTCTCTAGTGGCTCATGTTCTGGGCTCAATGCACATTTATCCTTTTATTACGGCATTTATTTATTTATTAAATCTCTGTTTCCTTAAGAATCATAATTGCACTGTTCAAAAACCTAACTTTGGTCACATCATTCTTTCCTGTTGCTCTTTAATTACTGACCTTCCAAAGGCGATCAGCTAATAAAAAAAAATATGCAGACAAGTAAGAATATATTTTCTCAATACTTTACGTGGCATCATGAACCCATTTCCAGTTCCTGTGCTACTTTGACTATTTCATATCTTAACAATATATGTGAGCTCTTATTCTTTATCCATGATTTCTTTCATTTTTGCCCCCTCCCTAATTTATATGTATATTTCTAAAGCTGCCAGAAACTCTAGAGTGACACAGAAGAACAGTAGAAAATGTGTGTCACAAAGGCAGGGATGCAAATGAACTTCATTTGCTTATTCATTATTGCAGAAATTCATTTGCTTATTTATTTATTCTGGTTCTATATGGTAAGTGGCAAGAAGAGACAAAGACCTTTCTTTTCAAGGGAGGGAATGTTAACTGTTGTTTTCTAGGAAGTGGGGTCCAGTCATTGTCTCTGTCAGTCTCATGAGTGATTTCTGTTTTGACCCACTGAGAAAAGAAAGACCAAGTCTGCCTTTGTTTTTTTCAATGCTGTAAGCTGGGTCATCCGGGTAATAACAGCTTTACTTAAGAAAGAGTGGGAGAGAAAAAATCTCTGTTGCTGCTTATAAGAAAACTCTGAGGGAATTAAATTGCATGATGATTTTTATAGGGCATGTGAATCATTTTGCATTCCACTTCTAAAGCGGAAAATGATGAGTTTAATATCATATTGTAGGATGTAACTTGTAAGTCTCTCAGAAGGCAACTGTGGCATCCAGAGATGTTTCAGCCTGGTTATTCATTATTTTCTGCTTAAAGGCTGAAGCAAATGTGACTATGAGACTTTGAGCCACCTTTAAATTTAAATTCCCATTCTTACTTGTAAAGGCTACTGCATTAGAAGCCCTAACTGGGGTGGGTTCTGCTGTGTAGGTACTGGCAGACACCCCTGTGGTTTAGCAGTCGGTAGGAGTGGTTTATATTTTAAGTGTGTTTGTCTGTGATCATGTAAATGCACATATATATTTATTAACCTCATTTTCCCATTAAAATTCTCCCTAACTCAAAGAGAAACAATTTCAGGTCAGTTCTCTGCTGATTTTTCTGAAATTCCCAGCAGTAGGTGACATATATTTAATAAAATGTTAATTCTGTGATCCTGCCTAAATTGCGGATCAGTAATTATGTCAAAATCTTCCAGAGAACCTCCACTGAAATATGAAACTTTATTTCTTATATTAAATTTGTAGTGGGGCAGTCGGTGAAACTGTTCCTACATGTAAAGTACTTATGAATATGTATGGTTCTAAAGAGAGAGAAGAAATACCATTATTATTAGAATTCTAGAATGGTTAGAGTTGGAAGGGACCTTAAAGATCGTCGAGTTCCAGCCCTCCTGCCATGGGCAGGGACACCTCTCACTAGATCAGATTGCTCAAAGCCCCATCCAGCCTGGCCTTGAACACTTCCAGGGATGGGGCATCCACAACTTCTCTGGGTAACCTGTTCCAGTGCCTCACCAACACAAGATTCTTCAGGAACATGTCTGTCTTCTTTTGTGAAACTTATCTGCAAACAAATTGTCTACTACTTGGTATACTACCTGGTGCACAAGGTGGCAAACTTTGAGTTTAATGTCCCAGTGCTGGGCTGTTATTGTCCATTTTAAGGCCACAATGTGAATAAAGAGAATTTTTCCATTAGGAACTTGTGTTATATTAGCAATGCTCTGAATTATTTTCTTCTGTAATGGAGAATGCTCAAGATGTTTCCCTTTGATAAAATAATGAATGTGATGAGAAGGAAAAAAATATGAAACACTAACATACTGTTCTGCTCACATCCAGTGGGGTCTAACTACCAATTATCCTAGTACTGTTTACAACTTAGTGGATTGTATGGACAATCTCAAACTTGGACTATATTTAGTGGGCAGGAATATGTGAAAAAACGGGTTTTTTTATAAGTCCAGAAGGAGAGTAAGGAACAAAGACTCCCCAAAAAACAGCATAATAATTATTGTGGGCTGATTTAGGAAATTACTTTTGAAATACATTTTAATGAATGACTGGATAAATTTTTTTGAATACTTCTTCAGTTGATGAGATATCTGTTGAATGTCATGGTTTCCAAATAAACAAACTGGAAGGTTAATCTTTAGCTAAAGGTGATATCTGTGAAGGGCACTGTTGCCTCACAAATAACGATTGTTACCAGACTATTTGAAAATGGTTTTGATGATCAAGAAAGATCTTCAATAAAATTGCAGCATCCCAAGAGATTACCAGCATTTTTTTTTAGTGAAAATCCTAGGAGTATTTAGAAAATTAGTGACACTGTGTTAGACTAGATGAGTTGATCAATTGAATACTAAGCTTTGAGGCTCAAGTCACCCATGTTCTGTAGGTGAGTTTCTTGCTGAGTAGCCTACAGAAACTTATTTTAGTAATCTGTGCTTCTGTGTTCCTGTTTGCAGACATCCTTTGGAAACAAATTTATAACTATGAATGAATAAGTAGAGCATATCATAGCACAAATCATATAATTTATGCCAGCACCTTTGTGTTGTTGAAGACACAAATAATACAAGTCTAATGTTATACACTGTGCTTCTTGGTTAATATTAGTAAATATGCCCCTATAAAAAGTTCTAAGTCCTATAAAATAAGTATAACTTAGGTCACTGATTTCTATGTGAAGGACATTCGTGCTTTACAAATATCCACTTTAACTAGATTACTTCCTCACTTCATCATCAAATCACTGTTCTGAGACTCTACAACATGTTCTGCCTTATGATGATACACCAGTGTGCATCTGATCTCATCAAATTCCGCTTCTGATGGGGAAATTATCTTAGGAAAAATAATATTACTCAATCTCGGTTTTAATTTCTGTATGCTTGGAGAGGAAGAAAATCCTATGTGGTATTTCATCCTGTCAGTGCTAATCTTTCTCCTCAGTGCTATATCTTGGAATAGCAGATGTGTACTTTATTGCAGTGTTGGTCCTCTATAACACAGCATAATGTTTTGGCAGGAGCAAACAATTCTTTGTATTGGAGTGATATACAATTGAATATTCCTCTTCCTATGAAGCACGGTCAGATATTGATATTGCACTAGCTAATGTTTTAACATAGCAGAGGCTTAATAAGGTACAGTATTACTCTCTCTAGGCTGTTTAATTAAACTAAAGAGTCACTGTGTATTGTACATTGGTTTTCTGCCAAGGGAAAGTAAATCTGTATCATATTAGTTTCACATACCAAATGATGTTCTACCCCCATCAGAGACTCTCTAGAAGAGCTGACACTGCTGTCACATGAACTGCATAAAAAACTGCATTTGTATTACATTGGACTGTGTTGTAGCTCAGCATTCTCCAGTAGTCTGAGCAAGCTTTGTGTGCAGATGAGACACGTGGCAGGAGAGCTGTATGTTGTATTCTACTGGCCAAGGCCCCTGTTAGCCATCAAGGAGTACAGGACTAAGCATCCTAATCCCTGTCCTGCTAGCAGAGCTCTTCTCCATCCCCCTCTTGGGGCAGGGAGATCTGAACTATAACCCTCTGCTCACCAGATCCTTACTTACCCCCGGTGGCCAGGTGACAGAGGTGGTTTTGTCCCTGTCTAGTCACAGAGACTGTTCAAGACCTGAAGTTACAGAGTTCGAGCAACCTCTCGGTAACCCAGAGGCATCTGCTCTGGTAGCATTTTCTCATACTGGATGTTGCCTTCTCACTGCTGTCAGTGGCAGTGTAGTGGATGATCAAGGTGAACATTCACTCTTTGCTGCTGATTAGAGGGGAAGTGGCATCATATTTATGTTATGCGAGGAAAAAGATGTGTCCCTGGACTGCAGACTTGAGCAGCATGTTCTTACATGGGGAGAGCAGGCCCTTCTGTGCTAGGGGATCCTGTTAGGTTTTTTCTGAAGTGAGAGTTGATGCAAAATCATGTAGGAAGCTGCAAGTGGAGGGGCATTAAAGTCACTTGCTTTTGGGAGTTGTTCTCTTGAATTGTTGATGCAAAGCAGAGTAAGACAAAACAATTTGCGGTATTTCTCCTTATAAAGTGAAATAAACTGCACAGGAAATACTGAGGTCTTTTTTACACAATTTTGAGCCTGTCCTTTCCTGTATGCTTTCCTGGCAGAAGTGTACATCTGCATATTGTGATATACAACTGTGCAAAAATAGCAAAGTTATGCCCAAATGATCGTGCCCTTGAACTGGAAGGTACATATATTTACCAGTGGCTCTAAGCCCTGTATCAAAGCAAAGGATAATATTTTGGCCCTATTTTGCACAGTGTCCTGTGCTGTATAAATGTTCCAACCTTCTCAGAACAGGTAAAGAAATGTTTATGATGGTCCTGTGTTGCATCTCATATGCACCCACAAAGAGGCAGGAATGGCTGGACGCATCTTTAGCATGGCTCTCTGACACTGGCACCATGATTCAAGGATGTCAGTATTGGATTTATGGGAGGCTTCACCTACATAGCACAGTTATGATTTATCTCATGCTGAGTTTTTTTTTGTTGTTGTTGTTTTCCCTCAACAGAAGATTAACCTGGAGTTCTATATTGACATCCATGCCCACTCCACCATGATGAATGGCTTCATGTATGGGAACATCTTTGAAGATGAGGAAAGATTTCAGCGACAGGCTGTTTTTCCCAAGCTACTCTGTCAGAATGCCGAAGACTTCTCTTATGTAAGCAATGTTTCTCTTAATTATTTTTTTGTAATTTATTTTTAAATGATAAATCTCTGGCTTAATTGGGTGATGTGAAGTTTATTTTAATATGAATAGAAGGCTGCTTAAAATTTTTGTCATTGTTAGCTATCATATTCCCTCTTATATTTACCTTATCTGAAAGCGGTAAGTCGTGATCTTATATATTGTCATTAGACACGTGAACAGGGGCAGGATCTTCATCTTTCATACTATAACCTTTGGTTGTGAATGATTGGAACACAGTTTTTACCAGAAGATCTTCTGTCTTTTGATGAACTGGATTAGCTATCATTTCATAGCAAATAGAAGTAAAAATAATAAACCTGAAAGAAAAGATTAGATAATTTTCTGTTTACAGTTGCGACAAAGGCAACGTACGCTTTTGAAATTCTTTGATATTACCATGGAAAACCGTCCTGCAAGAAAATCTGTGATTTTCAATTGCAATTGCTCAACATGTGTCTTGTAACTTGGAAGAAAGTATGCGTGTAGGTATCTCTGAGATTTGTAAATAAACAGTAAAGTCCTATAAATGAGTTGGAAAGGGGCATATTTTTTAGAGCAAGTTTCAAATAGAGTAGAATGGATCCTTAGCACACACTGATTGCCATAGCTCTGCAGAAGTCAGTAGATTTAAGACTCTGGTCCAGTGTGTAGTAGCTTTGTGTCCAAGTATGACATCCTGGCTTCTTTTGTGCATCAGTTTTCCTTGAAGTCTGTGCAAGTAGAACCTACAACACCCAAGCCTGCCTGAAACTGCTTGTTTGCTTCTCCGGGCCCACCTTCCAGCTCCACCACAGAGCTGCCAGCTAAGCTACTTCTCCCTCTTGCCCTGTTTAAGTCTATGCGCCCCTGGTTTGCTTAAGTGGACGCTTTTTCAAGGAAGAGGTATTTGGTGTCCCTTTCTGCTTTGACTGGTATAAGGAATATTCAGAAACGTATCCAACCAAGGCAGTAACTTAGAGCCAGGAGCAGTGAAGAGGGAAGGAAGTGGGTGATATTTGGCAGCTATATAATGGGAACAGGCTCAATAGAAAAATACTTTGGAATCTTGCACCAAGCAGAGAAGAGCGGAAGAGACTACTGTTTGGGCTCTGATTTTATGTCTGTTATATTCTTAACCCTCTGTTATCCACCATATGCTTTCCCAGTCTCTGCTGTCCCCTCTTTGCTTATACTTCATTTTCCTGATACTGTGAGAGAAACCTAGGTGTCCTTTCAAAGATGGGGACAGCTGGGGTATGGTGCCTGCCTCTTCTGCGGTGCTACTCCAACCAGCTTGTAGCAGAAGTGGTTGGTGGAGGAGGACAGGGACAACCCAGCAGCATTCCATGTCTTTAGCTCTAGAGGAACAAAATCTGAAAAATACAAAAAGCAAAATTCTGCACAGCAAAAGGAACTCTAATTGGAAAAAGGGCCATTTTCATCATGGCAAGAATGCTAGCCTAAAGCTTTCTCATCAAGATGCAGTAGAGAATTTTTTTTTGTCTTATGTTTCTTTGCGCATATTGCACTGTTTGAGTGGGAGGAGAGTGTAGGTATGGAGTTGTGCCTCTGTTTTCATGACAGATTTGTTCCAGCGACAATAAGGAGGAATTCAAACCTGATTCCTGCCCATTTCTCTGCTCTATAGCAGTTCATTTTACACAAATATGGAAAAAGTTTGCATCAGTCTCTGACTTTTCTAAGGCTAGGTAGAAGATATCCTTTCCTTTTGTCTTTTCTGTTCCCAGGAGGTGGGTCTCTAGCAGCAGATAAAACATTTCCTTTTTCTTTTTGGGATCAGCAGTGGCAGCTGGCTGGGTAATGCTTCAGAGGGTGTGTGGCTGCTGTTGCCTTCCTCTGTTGTCTCATAGTATTGTTTAACCATTGTTTGTATATTTCGGGAATTCAGAGAGCTGCTGCAGTGTGAAGCTTTCTGTGGTCAGCCACTGCAAGGGCTTCTCAGAAAATGGCCCAGAGTGCCAGCCTCCTACTAAGAGAGGAGGGACAGCAGCTGCCTCTGTTCCCAGCTGTTTGGAGCCTGGGGAAGGAGTTGGGTTCAAGGAACAGCCTGTTCATACCCAAGAAGTCAGTGATTGAGTTTCTTATCTACACCTGGTTGTTCCAAAAACACATTATAAGATAAGGGGGCATTCACAGATCATAGCAATGAAAAGCTGCAATTGATAGGAATTTAGAAATTTTGTGCTCAAGTGGGGGATTTCTCTCTGTTACTGTGGGAGATTAAGTGTTCCTCTCAGTGCAAGACCCGTTTGACAAAGGGAAAATCTTTGAGAAAATGATGTAGGAAATAGAAGCCAATAGCTAAATAAATGGCACAGCTCTCCCCTTTGACTCTCAATCTCCTTTCTATAGAAGCTGGCAACCAGATATATATGTCGGCATCCAGTGCATCACAGTTTGACCTAGGTGCTGCCAGCACTCAGCACATTGGGCTTTCAATTCACATCCTACTAGTCTCTTGAGACCGGACAGTTTTCCCCTGCCATCCATCCAAGCCACTTTTCTCAGGGCAGCTGAGAGGATAGAAGTATTGGAAAAGGAGACAGTCAGAAAGTGTTGGATGTGTGTGAAGGGAGAGGAGTGAATATTACAGCTGATTCCAAGAGGGAAAGTCTCTGTTCTCTTGTTTTCAGCTCCAGCCCTGTGGGTTATGTGTCTGGTTGGAAATATTAGGGATGCTGTTTGCTGCTCAAAAGAGAGGAAAAGAATCCAGAGCTTCCCGCATTTAAAAGCGAGAGGAAAAAAAAAAAGTGTTGAAGATTAAAAATAGTGTATGTAAATATGCCCTATTGACTGCTCAAAGAGAAGGGGGAAGGGCATCGTTAACATTACCAGGCTGGTGTTTGAAAGTGTGGGAATGGACCACTGTTGTTACTAATTTATTTTCCAAAGCTTCAGGAGGTCTCATTTACATTGTATGCTGCTGCAGCCATTTGTTGGGATTATAATACTTCAACAGCAGCACTTCAAGTGAAAACTGGCAGCTGCATGAAGTGTTGTCCATAATTGACTAGCTCCATGTCTTCACACAGCACAGAGACAATGTTCCATTATGTTATCCATTGACAGTATCATTGAAAAGATTACTCTCCTTAAAGCATCTGTCAACCTTGATTGATTTACAAGGGACAAAGAACTGAAAAGGTTTGAAGTGCGGGTACAATTTTTGCCACCGTTTAGCATACATAATGGTTCTCCTTTGATGTCAAAAGCTCATCTTCTATTAATAATGCAGAGGGCTTTTGAATGCAGGCTACTTGTATGGAGTTCCACACTAATAACCTACTTGCTGTGAAATGGGATTCACTTTGGAGAAGCAGTCATTTGTCTGGGTTTTACATGTTCGGAATGAATCCCGACTCAAAGGGATTTCTTTCAGTGCTCTGCTTGATTGCAGCTGAGCCCGGCACGGGTTAGGGAAGGCAGGCAAATCCTAGCCTGCTCCTCCAGCCGAGAATCTGGCAGAAATCACGCAGCCAGATGCAAAGGAGCATGAACAACAAGCCTAAGATGATGCAATCAAATGCCTTATGCCGTTTTGTCTGGCAACCTTCTATTAATATACTTTAGAGTGCATTTCATGCCTGAACTGCTTTCTTCACCTGTCATTTCCAATAGTCCTTTTTACTTAAATGACAGCATCTGAGGGAGATTGGTGATTAGAGTAGGGGATGGGTAGGGGATTTGAGCCTGCATGCCTGTTGCAGGACCAAAGGCAAGTCACCCAATGTCTCTGTACCCTCTCTGTTGAGAAGAACACTTAACCTCACAGTGCTCTGGAAGGCTGACTGCGGTTTGCATGCAAAAGTTGTGAAAGGGACCAGAAATTCTTCATTTGTACAAGATTTCAGAAAAAGAGGCTTGCCTCTGGTTTAGCTGTTAGCATGTGAAGAGGAAAGTGAAAGAAGAGCTAGCAACTTTTGCTCCCAGATAAATACATGAGACATCCTTGGGCAGCTGTCTGGGGAAAAAGGACAAATTCTGCCAGGAAAATATTTTATGTTTTCAAGGTTTCAGAAGGACATTTTTAAACACGAGGAAGTAAATATAATCTGTATGAAAGCTTTAACAGTGAAAGCTGACAAGCTCTTTTGAAAGGCTGACTCATTGGGTTTTAGGAGCAGCTGTTGACACCATGTCTGAGTGCATTACACATCAGCTATGGCTAGGAGTTGTTGCAGTATTTGGAAGGGTGTTCTTCATTTGCCCTTTCTTGTTCTGGAGAGTGGATTAGTCATAACGACCAGACACAAGCACTTGAGCATTTCAAGAACCTGCTAGTCTTAGGGGTGGCTAATTTTGACCTTTGTGACAGTATGAGAGGAGACCATCTGTCCTCTCTGGTTCATTTAAAAGGAACAACCGCAGCCATTCTTGGATGGCTTTATCACTTTGTAAAGATTGCTTTTCTTTGCAGTAAAAGGATAAAGACTGGTCAGAAGCACTTGGCTGAATCCTGTTGGGTTTTTTATTTGTTTTTGGGTTGGTTTTGGTTTTTTTGTTTTTGTTTTTGGTTTTTTTTAAATTCAGAACTGGTGGTACTTGGGATACTTTTGAGTTCTCATTTCATTTTCTTGTGCTTAACTTCCCAGCAGAACACCTTCCTTAGAAATGCTGCTTGTTGTCCCTTGTGTGCCGCAGTTACCCTGATAAAAACTTGAGGTCTCTATATGTCGGGCACTGGGTAAATACTGAGAAAGTCCAGAACCCCAGGAGCTTCCAGTTATGTTGGGCAAGAGAGAGAGAGTGAGTGGGAAGTGATTTGTTTGAGGAAATCAGAGAATAAAACCAAGATCTCCGAAGTGCCAGTCCGGTTTCTCTGACAGCAGTTCCCTGTGTTTTACACCGTACTGTGCACTCAACAGCAAAGTCTCTGAACAGCAACCCACTCAGTTTCCTGTGGGGAAACATGTTGTTAACCCCATTGCTGCAATGCTGTGACCTAAAATACATTTTGAGACTATGATTGTCTCAGTAATATGGAATGATTTGCCCTAATACTTTAACTTTTGTTGTGGGATTTTTTTTTTGTTTGTTTCTTTCTTTGCTCTAAAACTGGGCAGCCAAGGAAAAGATTTTAAGCTATTTATATTTTCTATTGTTTTTCTTTTATCCATCTAGTCCAGGTCTGTTCTTCTCAATTCCACAGCACCCTCTTATCCATCCAAGCTTCCTTACGGAAGATACGTTTCTTCCAGCAAATCTCCTCTGGTCTACACACGGCAACCTCGCTGGGCTGTTATCACTTACCCTGGATGGTCATCTCCCTCTTAGTCTTGTGACCTCTCGTACTAATCCCAGTGTGGTTCGAGCAATGTCTGAAGGAAGTGCTGGCACAAGTCCCTGAGGGAGTAATAACAGCTCATGCATATTAAATGAGCAAATCCCAATAATTTGTTTGGAAATATAGAGAAATCAGCTTGTGTTGCATGTGACCTGCCAGGGAAGGGACAGTAGCACCCATTCCAACCTAGATAATTCTATGATGCTTAATTGCTCAGTCCTAGAAATAAAATTCATATGCACTTTCACCACTCTCTCCTAAGAGCCTTTCTGCTGTTTTGGCATAAAAGCTCCTCGTACCAGAATGGCAAAAGCTGTTGTGTTCAGGTAGGTTTTGTTGACATCATGCAACAGATCTACTTGTAAGTCTCTTAAGACCTGAGTGCGACAAATGATCCTACCTTCTTTTTTGTTGTCTTATACCAGGGCATTTCCAGAAAGACAAATCATACAGCTACTATATGCTTTAGCACCCCTCTGGGATGCATTTCTGCTCACTGCTTCTTGGACATGTTACTCCAAAAATCTGTAGGTTTGTTTATTTATTTATTTCCTTTTCTGGCTGGGTAAGGGGAGAGAGGAAATGTGTTTCTGGAGGCAAAGGGAACAGACTGGTAAATCCTGTGCTTCTAAGTATTGTAGGTTTTGGTCTCACAAGAACTCTGCCCTCTGGAGAGTTACAGCTAAATGAAGCCACTCGATTACATTGCGCTGAACAAGTCCACCCCTCTTTTTATACAGAGGATTGAATTAATTTGTATAGCAAAGAAAAGGAAAAGGAGGGAGGGAAAAGTGAGTAAATGGATTTCCTTTCAGTACTTTCTTGCTGAGCTGTTTGTGCACGTAGGAGTTGACAGTCACTCCTCCATCCCCACACCTGTAGAAACTTTAAATATCCACAGAAAAAACAAGTTTTCATAGCATTTTATGGTGGATTTTCAAAGACCACCATTACTCTTACCTAATGTCAACAGGCTGGGAGCAGGTGACGGTCTCCCAAAGTCGCACAAATGAAAGGAACTCCTTTACATTGTATAGCAAGCTACCTCTTCCTGCAGAGCACTGCACATTTCACTCAGCTGGGACAAATCGTGCTGTGAAGGAGGGGCAGGAAGTTAATTAGGACCTGGATACCTGTCCCCCCCTCTCAAGATCTCTTTATGGGTATCATCTCTTTAACTACCTGATATTTTAACGTATGTAGAATATATGTCTGGTTCAGAGAACTGTTTCGGAGCAGTGAGAGAGCTCAGGAGGAGTTTGAACAATGGGCTGTACTGGATTATGCTGGGAGCAGCGCACAGCACGCTGCCCCTCTTTAGGAGTGGTTGTAATCTCCTGATTTAGACCCACAAATGAGCTAACCATCTCTTTGCCATAGAGCAAGCCACTTTTCTTCTGCAGACTATTCAAAGCAGCTGCATGCATGATGGTTGTGTTTCCCTTTCTGTTTCTCATTGTCCTAAGTTTCTGTCATTTGTATAAATGATTATGAAATCACTCCCAGGAGACCGCACACACGCTCATAAAACTATTGTAAAGAGAAGCATTGCAGGCTATTGCTAGAGGCTATTTTATTGTATATTTTGAGGAAATGTCTCGTTTTCTACTGACAAATAGGGAAACTGAGAACTCCAGAAACACGAGTTATTTTCTAAATGGTGTGATTATTCTGTAGAGCTTAGACTAAGAAATGCCAGCTTTGGCGTCTTTGGGGAAGGATGTGCTCTGAGAAACAGAGGTTGCTACTCATAGAAAAAACAGAGAGGGAAGGCAGATATTTTCTTCATTACTACCCTGAAGCATTTGCAGTTCCCTTATTTGTGTACTTCCCTGGTCACAGCTTGGGCTGGCTCTTGAAAGGGTGATAAGGTCCAGACTATTTCTCTGGATGATGGGTTTGTGCATAGGTTAATGTTGAGTGCATAGATTAATGTTGAGTAGGTGACGTTGTCACATGTGGCTAAGTGCAATTCTGGTGACAGTAGACTCACTGAAGAGTCTACTGAGTCACTGAAGAGTAGACTCACTGAAGGAGGAGCTGAGAGGACCTGGGGAAGCATGTCTAGGGAGACAATACACTTGTGTGTGTATCTTTGGGATGGCAGAACCTAGCAGAAAGAGAAGATCCAACTGAGGTTTACTTAGAGGATGGAGATAAATCTGCCTCCTTTTGCCTCTTCCAAGTAGGTTGCGAAGGGCTACTCAACTCTGTGGGGGAGCCCTCAACTGACTGAAAAGGCCATTGCCACCCTGCTTTGTTTGGCTGCAGGGTGTTTAAGAAGCTCCATCAGAAGAGCTGCTGTTTTGATTTGGATTCCAGTTGCATTAGCTGCTATGGTGAAGCCAGAAAACTCAAAAAGCATCTTCAGTGCTGTAGCACTCGGGGAGGTGGGAGCTGTGAGTACAGCCAGATTCAATGCATGTAAGGATGAATTCTGGGGACTGTGAAACGCAGGCCAAACCCCAGCACTGGTGCTACTGGTGTAACCATTACAAGGTGCAGGGACAGGCAGTGGGCTGCGAAGACCTCCATTGGTCCTGGAGCACTGTACAGAGCAGAGCACATATATTAATGAACAATGCAAAGGAAAGTGCAGCTAAGGTAATTTTCAAAGGTGAACAACTGAAACCCTGAAGCATGAAACCCAGTCGCTTTTCTAACTATAGAGTTTCCAAAATGGGAGTTCCTTTGGTAGTTGGGCTTTTGAGACATAAACCAAGAGCTTATAAAGCTCCCTCCTTCCAGTGCCTCTGCTAATGACCATGCAAATATGTGTTTTTATCAGCAAACTTAAGCAGGCATGACTGAAAGACACTCGGGAGGAGGAAAGATCTGGTATTCCTTCACTCCACATTAAAGGCATAATGAAGCCCCTCAGGGAGCAGATGTGTGTGTGGTGGCAAAGTACCTTTAAACTGTTATTTCTCTGAGGAAAACCACACTCTAAAGTGTGACAATGTGGTGCTAGGCAGGTTGTGTGCATGGTACTCCTACAATGTGATGCTGCCTTTAATAAAAGGTGATTGCTGTCTGCTTTCCACTGAGCAGTAGGAAGAAGGCAAAAAGAGACAGATAGTAGAATGGTGAAAATCTCTTAGGGTTTGAGGCTATTTGGTCTTCAGGTTTTGGTTTCAGGCTTTTCTTTCAAATTCTTAGGATAGGCCTATCTGTTTCAGATCTCCTCTGCACTCCTTTGCTCAGATTTCTGCAAATCAAATTCTAGTTCAGAGAATATTCTCTTGTTAAGCCTGAAGTTTGCTGCCCACTTCAGAGTTTCCTATCAGGCACAAAAGTTATGAAACAAAATGCTGTCAACTGCAGAGCCATCAGTGACAGTGAGTGAGCAAGCTCTTTTCACAGGAATGTCAGTCTAATCTGTCTGTCCCTGATCTGGAAAAAAATCCAAATTAATGGGATAGCTCTTTGAAATGATTCTGGACTTTTCAAAATCTCCTCTTCCTAAATTTCAGTAGTCACAAATTATTTTGAGATGAAATACATTTCCCCCCTTTGCATCAGAAACACAGGAAAGCTGCAAGATGAGATGAATTAGGGAGTAATTTTGAGCTTTGTTCTTATTTCATCATGTCTCTGCTCCCAGAATCCTTCCTCTTTGCCTACTCCCTCCTTCAGATCAGCTTCCTGCCTTTGAGATTTTTTAATTCTTTTTCATTCCTTCCTTTTTTTTTATAAAAATAAAAATTAATAATCTCATCTACATTTCAGATGCTGGCTGCAGCTTGTTTGTAAAATAAATTGGAAGAAGGCTGCCTGATAGCAGCCTCCCAAATGCCATGATTTCCAAGTTTCCAGACCCAGTTGGCATGGAGTTGCTAGTCTATCACAAAAAACACTAACACATATGCTTTCTAGTCGATTAAGAGAGTTAATGGAGCTGGTGAAATGTGGGTGTGATGAGAGAGTTGTCTTTTGAAGTGAGAAGTTTCCTCAGTGCTTCCACAGAAGCAAAGAAATAAGATTTGTTTGTAAGGTAGCTTGATGGCTACCAGCTGCAA
Source organism: Pedionomus torquatus (assembly GCA_013398155.1). Classification (NCBI taxonomy): domain Eukaryota; kingdom Metazoa; phylum Chordata; class Aves; order Charadriiformes; family Pedionomidae; genus Pedionomus; species Pedionomus torquatus. Next base: position 87,235 of record VZRU01020573.1, read on the forward strand.
GAATGGCAGGGTCAAAGCAGTGATTGCTGGGCACACCGTGGCAATAATTAGCACTATCCATATGAGAAAAGTGAGCTGCCAGTTGCACCCCTCTTATAGCACCCTGTGGAGAGGCAAACGGAAGAGTCACAGTTTGTAACAATGCTATTTACAATCTTCTGTGGCAGAGATTTCAAAGCCAGTGCATTCCTGTGCTCTAACTTTTGAAGACCTCAATAAAGCATTCTAGAAAATGAGAGTGAGTGAGTTATAGCTGATACTGTAGAACTCTTTGTCGAGATGGATTTGACATTGTCTGGGCTCTGGTCCATTTCCCAATGGCCTGTCTATTCTTCCTTGATGACAAGTGTGTCATCCTTTTTTTCCTTTTTTTTTTTTTTTTTTTCTTTCTAGAGCACTAACTACTAACATTTTTATGATCACTTTTTTGCTATGCTGGGGCAGTGAGTTGAGGGCTCATAGAGGTCAGACCTGATTTAGAAGAAAAGCTTGCTCTTCAGCTATAAGAGCAGCATCAGCAGATAACTCTGGTAAGGCTGTAATTGAGTCCTGATTACACTTGGCCATTGCTGGTGCTGATAGGTGAAGAACATGAAGCAATTTGTATGCATAATCCCCGTTTACCCCAGTAGGCAAAGTGCTTATTGCTCAATTACAGATTGAGCAAAATGTGAGCATTTTTTCTGGAGTTGGGTTGGGGTTTTTTGTTTGTTTTTTTGTTTGTCGGTGGTTTTTTTTAGGAATAGTTAGGCTCAGTTGTGAAATACATTTCCCAAATGGAAATAGCGTAAGGTGACACAGCATATTCTTAATTATGTGTTGTAACATGAAACCATTCTCTAATTATGAATACTCCTGGTGTTTATGTCTCTGCTCTTCTCCAGGAAAAATTTCTAACATGTTCATACAATTCTTGTGAGTGTACAGTTGAACATGCTACATCCTCTAGCAAAATACTACCTACGACACCAACATCTTCATAGACAGATGATTCCCATCAGCAAATGGGAAGATCCCTTTATTCTGAGCTTCAGGCCGATGTCCTGTTTGTGAGGACAAATGAACTTCTGGAAAACATTCATGTGCACACTAGAGCTCAAGTTTTTGAAGATACATGCAGTTTGCTACTTCCTTCCATGGGCACATAAACAATGTTGCAATAGATATGACCAGGTGGTAAAATCTAACTGTTGGATTTCAGGAACACCCTAGACCTCGCTACATCAGAAATTTTTCTTAATCTGTCAAAGCCTGTGACCAGGTTTCTCTCTGGTCGATTATTTCTCTCCTAATTACTTTCTGTGTCATTTGTACTTTGTCATTTCCTTTCTTGCTCTGTTGGAAAAACATCTTAGAATTGATCACCAGTGATGTGCTGTCTACACCCTGCTTCCCATGCTAGGAGCCTGGCAAAGTCTGACTTGGGCTGTGGTTATACCTCGGTCCTTTTCTTCACTAATATGCTGAACAATTTCAGGTGACGAAGATTCATTTGCCAACAAGTCCTGTATGAGAGGACCCTTTTGTACCCTGTCCCTTTCACTGCCATCAGAGAAAGGTAGAAATTAAGCTCCCATCCACCGCTGGCTGGACACTGAGCCTCTCAGGCATTTCAGCCACTTTTGGCATCTATTCTTCTACTGAACAGTGGGCCCAGATTTACTGGGATTTGCCTTTTCCTTTTGTGGAAACTGAGGTTTTCTGGTGCTGTAGCAAGACAAGTCCCCTGTGAAGTCACACGTACACTGAGGATGAGGACCCAGCAATGGAAGTTCCTAGCAGTCAGAATAACTCCGATTCAAGTTCATCAGGACACCAAAAGGCGGCAAATTCAGTCTCAGATATGTGAGAGATGTGCTGTTCTCCCTCTTTGTCTTTTGAAGCCACTCTTGTGAGAAATCGATACAGGCATCAGTAAACCACCTGCCTTTACTTTGTGAATATAGACTGCTCGGGGCATTCATTCCAGTAGTTGTCAGCAGAACGATGGTTCAATGCTGAGAAACCAAGAGTATCCCTCAGCAACACGGGAGCTGCCTAAGATGTTGAGCTTGTCAGCCAGCTACCAGGGGGCTGAATTCACTGAAGAGAAGAGCTGTGTGGTAGAGTGTCCTTACCAGCCAAGAGACAAGATTGTCCTGGAGACAGGGGTTCTGGTACATTGAGAGGTCTGACTAAGGGCCAAGATTACTTTTTTTTTCTTCCAGACCATTCCAGAAGGAATTTTTATGCTTTGTTGTTGTTGTTACTTCTTTCCTTTTTTTCTTTTTGTTCATTACTTCTTTCCACACATCTCTTCATCTGCTGCAATGTCCGACTAAGGTCCAATTGGTTTACAAATTTCTTTGTGCTGCTTGGCTGTTTACTGTCATTCCCAATGAGGAAACTGATCCTACAGAAGGTATTCAGCAAAGCCTGTGGGAGGAGGAATGAAATTTGGTAGGAAGGCCTGGGGAAGCCGCCACTAGTGCCTGAGATGTAGGGAGATGGGCAGCACACCTTAAGGCTCCCAAGTGTGTGTGAAATCCAGGTGTAGTTTTCTGGTGGGTTTCTTCCCACTGAAAGTGGGAGAACGCTTCACCCTTCCAACTCTGCTCTTTTAATACTGGATTCTTGTTGCTTGGCACCTCCTAATCCTATAGCTAGCTATTTGTTCACTGAATTTTCTCACACAAGCTGGGAAGCGGAGTCCTCCTGTGAGCTTCACTGTATCTGTATATTTTAATAATGAATTACTGTTGATTTTATATAAATATCCCTATTTAAGAACTTCAAAGTCTTTGATGTTTCCCCCTACCCTCCAGACTTTGTAGTTTTTGCTGTTGCAGTTGTTGACATGCCCATGCAATTCAGCCTTGGAGAAATAAATATTTGTTTAGCTGTTCTCCTGCTGTGTTTGCTTCATTTGCTTAATGATGACCTCAGTTCAGCTTTGCCAGGGTTTTAGGGCAATAGATTCTCCCAGAAAAACAAGAAACTTCTTTACGGGCAACTTCACCTACTTTCTTTCCCTGCTCTTGCCCCTGGCCTCTGCTGCTGCTGTCCCCTGCCCCTGCCTCTTTTCCCCAGATTGGAGTTTGATTAAATAAATGTGCATATAAAAGCCTATTTCTTTGCCATGCTAATATATGGCTTTTCATAGCCTTTGTTTCAGCATTTTCTGTTGCCAAGATCAGTTTTGGAGAGGGGTCAATGTTTTGCCTGTTAATTTCTCCACTCCATTTATCTTGACTTGAAACAGTGAGTAGAAGGTTGGGCTCAAGCAAGTACCTGCTGCCCTTCCTTGTCATTAGTTGAATTTTCTTGAATCTGCAATTTTCTCCTTTTTGCCTAAAACATCAAATCACATTTTGGCTTACAACATTTGCTCTAAAGCCAACCCTAAGCCGCTGTTTCGAAACATGCATATCTTCATACTTGAAAGGTGTATGTTACTTTTTCTCTACCCCAACCTTTTTGAGTAGATCAGAGATCTCCCTTTTTACTCAAGACATCAAGTTCATCTATGCCATTGGACTTTTTTTTCAAAATGAGGACAAAGTTAACCCCCAAAATCTACAGTTATGCACCAAAATGAAAGTTCCACTTCTTTTTATTCCTGGTGAAAGCACTAGCTGGCAAAGAAATGAACAGGTGATTTTATTAATATTACTATCTCAAGTAATTTTGCACAGCTGAAACTGGAAGTCTTGTATTTAAAAAAAAAAAAAAAAAAANACTGACAGAATGTGGTTTGTCCAGAATATCTTTTTCCTTGGAAAGCCATAAATTGAGGAGGAGTGACTGTACAAAAAAAAAAAAAAAAAGAGAGAGAATCTCAGACCCAAAATCCCAAACCCACAAACCTCACAAAATAACATTATAAAAATTCAGAAAATTCAGACTGTGGAAAGATCCAAATTTTGTTTTCTTTTTTTTGCAATTTACAGTCCTTTCTTAAAATTATTTAGACTAGTTATGTTTCACTTTTGAAATACAGTAAGTATAATTTTGCCAATAACACGACCCAACTTCTGAGCAATTATCTGCCAGAAAGCAAAAATCACTTCGATGAAGTAATACATCAGACTCTGTCTTCATTTATTTCCAGCTGATAAGGTTTCAGCTTATAGCAGAAATTGGTTTTTATTAGGTCCTGAGAACATAACCTGGCACTTGCGCAGCTCAGTTTCATCTGACTACTATCACTCTGGTCCTCAAAGTCATCCCACTGCTTTTTTTTGATGTGATATTCAGGGCCTCCTCCATAACGATGATTCATTCCACAGTGTGTCATCAGCAAATTTTGTTGGCATGGTCCTCCCTTACCGTGCCAAGAACTGTGATGAAAATATTATGTAAGATTTTTCTCAAGAATCATCTATGAGGAATTCAACTCATAATCTCCCTCTAGCCTGACTGAAATCATGGGAGATAGAGCTGAAAAGGACCTGAAGTCCAAACTGTATCCCAAAGACATGAACTCTACTGAGCAGATATTTGTCCAATTTGTTCTTAGACATAGTTGATGAGATTCCATAATCTTCAAAGATGTTTCATATAAGTAACTGAATCTCCTAAGCACTGGAGTACTTCCACCCCAAATGTCTGCCCTGAATCACTTCTCTGACATATTCCTTGTTTTCACTGACATATTCCTTATTTTCACTGTGACAAAAACAGCCATAGGACTTGCTCATGTAGCTCATTCCCCTTGTGAATGAGGCTTCTGCTGCAAAAAACAAAATACAGTGTTCTGACATGTTTGTTTTCTTTCTTTGAGCTAGTTCCGTATGTCCATTCATCAACTGATGCTTTTATGCATTAAAAGTTACATGACAGGAACTTTTCATTTGAACATGAAGCCCTATTCATTGAAATCAATGTTTACTTGAGTTATGCAAAAATCCCTAGAGCAAGATCATCTTCCTTTCTGTTTCTGAATTATAAGTGAAGACAAAGCTTCCTCAGTTCCGGGGTCTCAGTAGTATTTTGGAGGCTTCTTTTTCAAGAAGTCAGCGAACGTTGCCTCTTGTAGACCTCCTTATGTAATTTGTTCCATGTATCAAATTTAGACTTAGTTTCCTCATCCGTCCTTATGAGAGCTTTACCTCGCTGCCCCAGGGGTGCTCCCAATATCCTCAAGATTTCTGCCATGTAGTTTGGAGCAAATTATATGATATGTACATAACAGAATACATTCTGTGTACTTTTTACCACAAAGCTGAATATTATGTTACTGCAAAGACAAGTTGCATTTGGAAAGACCTTTATATAATGCTAATAAGTAACTCAACTTCATCTTATTCTAATTAACCTGGAAATTCTTCCCTTTTATAACATGAAAGAGACTTCAAAATATTTAGAATACTAATGAAACCACAACTGTTTCCATTCTTTATCTTCTGATATATGCTATTCAACAAGAATTTTTGCTCATTTCAGTATTACTCTAATGTTCTTGGTCTAGCAAAGTTTAGTATTTTGAAGCATTGCATCTATTTTTTTAAATAAGAAATAAATCTTTTTTTTTTCTCTTGTTTTGATGAGATGGACTTGAAAAATACTAGCATTGTGTTAGCAAGAAAAGTTACTAGCCTTAAGGGTTGACTGAAGGACCCTGCACAGCTCTGGGAATTCACCATGGGCACAACAACTGAACAGCAATCTCTGTTAAGGGCCCTTTGCTTCACTTGCAACTTAATCTTAAAACAGGAGATATTAAGGCTTTTATGCATCAGATCCAAGTTGGATCTACTAAGTAATCTTTCTTCCTTTTGTGGTTTTTTTTTTTTTTTTTTTAATTTGTTTTTGTGTGCTGGTCACTAGCTTGTGTTGAGTCCAGATTGACTCAGTCTAACGGTTATGAGGTTTGTGAATACAGTCTGATAAACAAAATGGAATCAGAATTTGTCTAGTCGGTAAGAACAAGCTCTGAGACTTCAATAAACCTGAAGATGAGCTCCCTTTCAGTCTCCAGATGTCATGCCTTCAAAGGAGAGCTAAAACTCATTTATGGAAATACTTGGAGTCCTCCCTTCCACCCTTCAAATGAATAGTCATAAAGCTGTAGGGTTCTTAAAGTCAGATCTTCAGTAATATCACAAAATACTACCTTTTATACTGTGCTGCTAATGCTGTAAAATAGTGCAGTATATTTTTCCACCCAGAGAGCAACAGCCAGTTAACATTTAAGTTAGTGAAGTGGAAATTTGTGTGACCTAATTTAAGAACCAATCAAATGTCTTAGGTGAGAAAGTTTCACTAAAACGTAAATGCCACTGTATTTCTACTCTGTTTAAAAGAGTCCAGGGTAAGAGATGGGGGAGAATAGTTCTGATACAGGGGAATGCATCAGAGAGAAGGAACCCAATAGCCAAATAATAGTTCAGCTTAACTTTTGAGAATAGAGGGTCTGAAAGATTCAAAGAAAAGCTGATGGTACTTGCGAACTGAGATGAATTTTGTGAAAGTCTGTGAGGCATTATTTATAGTCTGTGTGCCAGAACTGTGTTTCCATTAATGGTCTTTCCAGGCCATGCTCAAAAAATAGTGCAGTCACATCTAGTGTAAATGAAATTTTGCAATATGAACGTAACTGTTTTCTATTTTAACCGACTGCTTCCCAACCCTTTGCTTGTTCCCGCTGATGAACTCTGTTGTTCTTCCTACAGTCCAGTACATCATTCAACAGAGATGCTGTGAAAGCAGGGACAGGCCGGCGTTTCCTTGGTGGGCTGTTAAACGATACATCCTACTGCTACACTCTGGAAGTCTCATTCTACAGCTACATATTGGATGGACCTATGACTACTGTCCCCTACACGGAAGAAGCATGTATCCTTTTGAAATCCTCGCTCTTCTTGCAGCACACGTGAACTGGGCACTTAAGGTAAATACTTCGATCTCAATAAGAGTTTGCTGAGATAGGAACACGCAAGTGGAAATGTGAGTCTGCTCCTGATGCTTTAATTTCCTTCATATTGATTCTCCATACTGTGGAAATTCAAGAAGAGAAAGACATATTAGATCAAATAAGCCATTTCCCTCTTGTAGGAGATTGTCTCACACACTTATTATAGAAACTAGTCCTGGAGAGCCTGTGATACATTCCCTTCCTTGGTCTTCCGTTTCTTTCTTCATTTCTCTCCTTATTCTCTCGTTATCCCTGTGTTTGTATTATTGTTTTAATAGCAAGTTGAAAGTGCATCTTTGGTACTGAGTTAAAATATCTTCTCTGCCTTTGAACTTCAGCCAAAAGGCCCTAAAGAATCTGTCAGGTTCTGCAGCTGCCTCAGGGCCAGGTCTTCAATACCAGTTGACAAAGAAATGGAAAGTGAGTTCTGTAAACAAAACGGACATTGTTTGCATTTTTGAGTGCTCAAATAGAAGCAGTGTCTCATTCCCCCAGAATCACACATCCATCTGGCTATCTCAATGTATCAACAATTTGTAGAATTGTTCTGACTGATCTTGTGATCTGTTTTTATATTTTTATTTTTGTCACCATGCTCAATCAAATAACTGGGGCCCATATTTCAAGCTTGGGTGTTTTATTTCATTTTGTCATTCTGTCTTGGTAGCTTTTGAAATTTCCACAAGTTTAGAAACATTACAGGGGGAGAAAAATTAGCTGTGACTGCCTGTTTACCTCTCCACTGCTTTTTGGAAGTTGGGAAAGGTTTACAGCTTTAGGTTAGTGAGGGGGAAATATTCATGAGACACGTAATTCTTTACCATCCATGCATATGTGCACACTGTGTGGGAACAAGAGCAAGGAACAGGGAGCAGAAAGAGTAATTCTGAACCTTTTGGGGTTTTCTGGTTTGGCTTCTCCACTGTGAAAGTGAAAGCTAGGGGAAGGAGGGGGGTGAATATATTAAGGTGACTTATCAGACTTGAATGTTTGAAATGCAAGCTCTTTTTTTATTTTTCTCAATAAAGAACTCCATTTCCCTTTTTTCTTTTTTTTTTTTTTTTTCTCCCTATTTCCAAGCAATAGCTTCTTGCAATATGCATGTGTAGTATGTCTGGCTACTGAGGAAAAAAATTGTCATTAGTGTTGGGTTTAGGTATTTAATTTCTTATGTTGGTATTTTGGCATTTTAAGAACATGTGCCTTAGTTTCACCTGTCATTTTCCTCCTCACTTAGTACTCATTGTACTGACAACTGCTTATTTATCTTCCTTATTTATCAAGGACACTTTTTTGCAGTGAGGAGTGGGAAGAATTCCTATACAAATGAGATCATGTTTTCCCTCAAATATGTTCTTCTTAATGACTTGTAAGGTCATGCTGGCTTAGCTTTCATTTCCATAAAGATTTTTGTTTCGCTCTTCATATTACAGAGGTTTCAGGTGTGGGGTTTAACATCTCTATCAATTTACTTGGCTTGCCTTCAGCAGACAGAGCTGCAGCCTTCCCTGTTTATTCATTGTGACCATCAGCAGCTGGAGCACAGAAAAGAGGCCCCAGATCACAGGCATCTTTCCTGGTGGTGATGTGTAGAAAGCTCAAGCAGCAGCTTGATTTCTACAGTTGCGGTGTCACCTAGCTGGGTAAAAAAAGGAGGAGAAACGGGTTTTGACTGGCCCAGCAGGCAGCAAGCTGGGAAGGCTCGTTGTCCATGTTAGTATGCTCCACTGGCATTTTGCCCTGGTAGGTTATATTATTTCCTTTTCAATGGAGGGATAGGAATTGTATCAAGAGTGCTGCTTATGACAGCTCTTCCTCGTGTGTGCAGTTTCCTCATTAGAGAAAGAAATGGAGTTGCTTGAAGCAGTCTCTGGGCCGGTCTGCTCTAACACAGGAATGACTGGATTTATGCACATCCCATCTTGGCAGGGGAGAAGTTTCCTATCACCGAAGTGCCTGTGACCAAAAGTAAAACAATTGCAGAACATTCCAATTTAGCCTGAACAGCTCTTCCAAGCTATTTGCAAGTCAGTGATTAATTAATGCTCAGTTTTTAATGGACCTGAACCAAAGACACAGCCAGTTCATATTGGCCTCCAAGGACAGGCGTGCTTCTATTAACTATCTAGCTACATGCAGGCAGCAAGTCAAGCAAATAAATGAAGAAAATACAGCGAGCCCAAAAACCGTGAACTGATAGGGCAAGTATTCAGCAAATCTGCCTTCAAAGATGTATTTCTTAGGACTTTTTTTTCATTCCTTTGTGATAGATTGAATGGAGCAGGGTGGGGTGTTGTTTTGTTCTGTTCATAACAGAAACAGGATCAAGGAGGCTAGAATTGCTTAAAGCTTCTAATGTTGGATTAAGAAGTAAAGACTGAGGCTCAGCCTCAAATTCAGGTGTTACAAAGCAAATAACACCCCGCTTTCAGAAACTAGCCGTACTTCCTCCTTGTAGAGACCGGGAGAAAGTGTTCTACAAAAATATTAATTTAGCCTAGTGTTGTTCCTATTGGCAGATGAGAACACTGAACAAACTCTGGCTAGTCTCCTGGTTGCACTGGTGGCATGTAATTCTACCTGTCAGCTTCTTTCCTTTACAGCATTTGTGGCAAAAAAGATCATGGTACTAACCCCTTTCATGCCATTATATAAGTGGATTAGGTTGTGGTTTTTTTTCAAATCTCCTGTTCCTCAGGGTTTATACCCTAACTCTGTGATCTATACAAACCTCTATGTAAGCCTATATTAGATATATTTCTACATCAGGTAAGGTTATGCATATTTTTCAGAGTCGGGTGACTGAAACATACTTTGTAATTATTGAGACAAATGGATACCTCACATGCATGAAAATGGGAGACAGCCTTTCAGTCCACCAAGTGTTACTTGAATTCTGATATTGTTAGTGTGGACAACTTTTTTCAATAATAAAAGTAGGAAAATTAAAAAAAAAGAAAGGAGAGTATCATTAAAGGTGGAAATGTGTTCCAAATGACTCCAGGTAGTATGACTGAATGTATTCTTCTAAATTAAATTCTTCAAAGATTCTGAATTTAGAGGATTACACCTGGTATATTCTATTTAAAAAAAAAAAAAAAAAAGCTCTTAAGGCTGCACTATTTAAATGAATCCAGGAGTGAAGAATCTTCTATCAGTCTGTGAAGAGGTTATATGTTTGGGACATATGGTGAGAAAACTGCATCCTCCAGAGTGTTGAATTTCTGGCCTCTTCCAACAGAGTGAGTGAACATGGTTGCAGGAATGTCTCAAGCCTCAGTTGGCATTAGATCAGTAATGGTACTCAGCACTGGTGAGGCCACACCTTGAGTATTGTGTCCAGTTCTAGACACCTCAATACAAGAGAGAGATTGAGGTGCTGGAACCAGTGCAGAGAACGGCAACAAAGCTGATGAAGGGCCTGGAGGATAAATCTTATGAAGAGCGATTGAAGGAGCTGGGAGTGTTTAGTTTGAGGAAGAGGAGGCTGAGGGGAGACCTCATCACTCTCTACGACTACTTGAAAGGACATTGTAGAGAGGTTGGTGCTGGTCTCTTCTCACAGGTAATTAGTGATAGAACATGAGAGAATGGCTTCAAGCTGCAACAGGGTAGGTTTAGGCTGAAGAGTAGGAAAGAATTTTTCACAGAAAGAGTAGTCAGGCACTGGAATAGGCTGCCCAGAGAGGTGGTTAAGTCACCATCCCTGAATGTGTTTGAGTTGTTTAGATGTGGTGTTGGGGGATATGGTGTAGGGGAGAACTCTGTAGAGTGGGGTTGATGGTTGAACTTGATGATTCCCAAAGGTCTTTTCCAACCTGAATGATTCTATGATTCTATGGTTACTGCTGGAGTGTGCAAGAGTATTTTCATCCTGGAAGCAAAGCACTGCATCTGGTGTAGCTTCCTGAACATCCTCTTACACATTCCTTCAGAGGCAAGCATGTGCCTGGTAGGTCTGTGTCTAACCGATACTTACCTAGTGTACAAGTAACACTAGGGATATGTTCTGTAAGCCTTGCTCTGCAGAATACCCTACGATAACGTGTGCTGTAGATAACAGTGTATGGACTCTGTTTTGAAGGCGTAATAAGAGGATTGTAGGCTTGTCAGTTAGTTGCCTGGAAGTGGTCAGAGAAATGCTTAAAAACCCTTCTCATACCCTCACACGTTTGGTGGTAACTGATTAAAAAGGCAGCGCAGCAACAGTTTGCTCAACACCAGGTAAAGAAGCTTTAAAATGAGCTGATATGCTGCCTTTAAATACTGTGTTGTACCAGGCATTTACGGGGCTTATGACACAAGGCATGTAAACTGCTCTGTAACATTCGCCACCAGCAGCTCGACTACTGAGCTGTCTAGATACACACCAGGCAGGGAATCAAGGATGAAAGAAGGGGGGAGGAAGGATGAATCCCCAGCTGTAGGACTCTGAGCACTGCTCTGATAGCACATCCAGAATTGCTTTCCACTACAGCAGGCGTCACAGCCTGACCTGAGAGTGGCCAGTAAAGGAGTCTCACATCAACAGTGTTAAAATCTATTGGTTTCAATTTTTAGAGTGTTTGAACTGGATCCCTGCTGCACAGCAGGCAGCCCATAAGAGAACATAAAAGGTTTTACTCTTCCAAAGACTAGCCATGAGGTAGGAAGCTAGAAATATCTTCCCTATATCATTCTGTGATTCTGTGATTGTAGCCTGGTATCTGTAGGGGAAAAAAATCATCAAGGTGGGTGGGCACCATAATTGTCAGCATGTCCATGGCTCCTTTGAGTATTTTAGTCTTAATTCTAAGCTTCCTCCAGGTGGGAAAAAAGCCCTCATCCAAAGATGGACTTTTAGTCATCTACATGTATGGCTTTACCTGTTGAAATCACTTCTAAACAGAATAAGAGACTGAAAGCCTGGACTGAGGGTGTGGTGGAACAGTTCTCCTTCACACAGCTTTTCTTAGCACATCGCCTCTTTGATTTAATGTCTCCAATATAAAGAGTGAATTTAATGAAACTTCTTTTGCAAAACAAACAAAACAAAAATCCCTAGAAGAACACAGAAAGAGATATTACTAATATTATCCCAAGGTATTTTTCACATTAAAAATGGCTAAGGAATTATCTCAATATTTTAAAGCAATACAGCTTTGAGTATTTTAGTCTTGTTTCTAAGCTAAGGGATACCTTGCAAGGTATCACTTATTATTTTCCAATTAATGGAGTGTGTTGAATTGGAAGATTTGCATCTCTTAAACAGGACATAGTTGCACTGCTGAACTCTCTCTCTCTTGTTTATGGACATAAAAGAATGTATTATGTGGCTACAGCCACAGAATGAAAGCTTGGCTTGATGAAAATCTCTTCAGGTGCCTAACAGGAACTCACATCTTTGGCTTTTGGCACAGTTAGGACCACTGGCTTCACTCTTATTCTTAACTTCAAGCAGAATATAGGCCTGCTGCTTGATTGGGACTTGAGAAGTTAAATCCCCTGGAGGAAACTGTCATTTGCTTATATCCAGATTCCTTTTAAGGAGTACTTGGATCTCAGTAAATGCCTGTCCTGGGGAAAGGAAATCTGTATGCAAATTGCAATTCCAGTAAGAGAATCTATAACTTTTAGAGCTTCATGGACCTGCCAGTCCTCCAGGGCAAGTGTGTTTGGTTATTTTGGGCTTTTTTGCATTTCTTTTTTTTGGCAACTGTCTGTCCTGATCCCCAAGGCTCTGTTAGTGATATGCTTATGAGAAGATCCTCAGGAGCCAGATTATGGCCCTTACAGGTTCATTCCCACCCAGTAAAGGCAACATAACTAGCAAAAATGAATGAGGTATGAAAGGCTGTGCTGATAAAGTTGAGGGAGCTCTGCAGAGGTTTTCTAGTGTGGATTACGTTTGAATAGGGGCTAAAGTTTGTTGCCAAGATTTCAAAGTAAATCAGGCACGTACTCAGGAAAAGACCTCCAGAGGTCTACATCTTCATCCTTCTTCTGATAAGCTCCAAGAAACAGGCTCCTTTCTGTGTGTTTCAAAAAGTGGCATTAATTTTAATCCAGCAGATTTTCTTAAGAGTGACCACCTTGTACACCATCTCTCCAGTATTTGGTTATTTCTTAAAACCACGTTTTGGGCTGTCTTTGAGGAAAGAAAACAAAATTCTCTTTCAACTCCCTAGTCTGTGTGAAAGTGTCAAGGTTTACAGTGACGATTTCAAATGCTCTTAATATTACTGGAAGCATAGAGTTAAATTATAGAGTTGTAAAGTTACTTTATAGTGATAATGCTGTCAAGCATCAATATCTCTGCCCCAGGGCACCATGGAAACTCAGTTAATGATATAAGAAGCTGATATTTTTCAGGGTTGCAGCTGTTGGCTCATACCCAGAAGGAATCTGTGTGTTTGTTCATATTGGGTATATACAGGGGGACCTGCTCAAAGAAAATTAAAAAGCAGTGAAAGTCTGGTTAATGAAGTGCAGTGCAATGAAAGTGCAAAACAGTATATGGTGTTGCAGTATGGTATGCATACCTCTTGCCCTTTTGGCATTCAACACAGTGGACAGTCCTGTACAAAAACTTCTATTTTACTGTAAGAGAGGGCATTTGTTGGGGAGAGGGTATATTTGAATGTAGATTTCTTTATCTAGTTGCTTGTAGCACTGACTGCATCAATCTATGCAGACACCGTCTGGGAGTATCAGTAAAGAAATGGAAATTAAGGCAAGTGACTACAGTCAACTTAGCAGTGTCTATAATTTTTGTAATGGATTTCTTAGCAACTGTATCCCAAAGTACTTTGATAGCTTCAGATGAAAGACGCTATAAAAGTTCAAAATGTTATTATAAAGGTGGGTTTTTTTTCTTTAAAGAAAGAATTTTTTTTTATTATTTTTTTTTTTCCTGTAAAATGTAGAATATCAGGCTTGAAAGGCATCTTCAAAGTATTTCCTGGGCATTTAACCATATGATTCCAGTTACCTCTTGGGTAAGAGCCCAGGTATCAAATACTATGCATGTGAGTGGGGAAAATGGTCTTGCACTTAACTGCTGCAATAAGAGTGGTCCTGAGTAACTGGTTTGTTTCTCTGTGTGCCCAGGTGTTTTGCCTGCTGCCTGTTCGATAAGCATTCACATAGGTTTCTGTGGGGAAGGAGGGAGAGCAGGTCAGACTGATGGGCCTTTTTTTAAGTAGAAGTGAAAGGGAGTTTGTAAGCTGAGGATCCAACCTTGAGGGGGATTCGGCAACAGAGGTACTGAGAGCCTACCTGTCCTATCACATTTTAAGGCACAAGTCAGACTGAGCACCATGGTTTGTGCTTTGCTCCACAGTTGTGTTGTCCTGTGCATTGTAAAGGAGGACACCATGAGGGTGTAGATTAATTTCCTTCCTCTTGTGTACACAGGTCCCTTTCCCAGGCATAGTAAGGTACAGGGAAGAGAAGAGATGGTTGTCGTGGGACCAGAGTGTAATCGGGTAGCATATCCAGACCCATTGAAGTTCTCTCAAGCCAGTTTTAGACATGAATGCAGAAGCTTGTCTCCATTGCAGAACAGAAAGACTTCAGTAGCTGTGAGCCTGAACTAAGGAACTTGCACAGGTTGACTTGAGAGCCGTCAATATTTACAAACTTACTCAGGAAGAGTGATCTTGTGGACAGTAGGAGCATAAGCATCTTGCAGAGACACACATACAAATGTCATCTCTGCTTCTCCCAGCTGTCTTAAACCCAGTGCTGGTGGAGAACGTGCTCCTTGGTCTAGGCAGGACTGTAACCAGTGACACGGGAAGACTGATCCTTATGTGCCAGCCAAGATGAGGAAGCCCAAATCTAAAAATGATCTTATACCCTATTCATTTTTTGGGGTCTCTCTTGAGACACTGCATGCTAACTGGTGCCAAACTGTCAATGAGGTTTTACTGGTTGAACTCCTCCTCCGTGCTTTCCATTCAACCTATCAATTACTGCTGGTTGCTACTACATGAGCTAAATCTGTGACCTGCAAGCACAGAACTCTCTAATTCAAAATGGCTTAGATGGGGGTACAAAAAACCCTAATTGCCAATTATTAATAAAAATTGTTACATTTTTCTATTAGTATTTATTTTACACACAGGAGATAATAATTAGAACAAGCAGAAGTGATGATTTCACTGAATGGTTGGAAGGTGAAGTTGATTACATGAGTGATTGCAGAGTTGTGGCTAATATAAACAAGGGGGGAAGCTCCCTCTGGGCACTGCTGTCCCTCTTGGAACTGGCTTTCAAGGTCTTGAACACTTCTCTTATGAACCAGCTTTTCTATAAACTGCTATTTTTCCTTTGACTTATAAGCAACTTAGACAAAACCAAGCATATGGAACTGATAGTGAGGCTCTTGGGTGCTCAGAATACCATACAAATGCTATTAGAACCGTAGTTAAAATAATTCTTTGGTAAATGTTAAATTCCTATTAGTAACACTTGCTAAACTTAAGTGCAAAGCAAAGGGCAAGGCTAATCTGAAAGGCAACGGAGAGCAAGGCTTAAAAGATATTAACAATTTGTTGGAAATGTCTGAGGGGAGTGGTTAATATGACTAAAGAGAAATGTCTGTGGGTTGAAGATTTAGGTTGGGAGAGGGCTTTAGCCAGTGTTGTGCTTTGGAGCTTTCCCAAATGTCAATGGGAATGAAAAGAAAAAAAAGCTATTCAAAATGAGGCATTTTTCAAAAAGCAATAAACAGAAAAATTGCAGTTTCTCTGTGATAGGTCCCTGCTGTTCTGCCAGCCTGTGGTGGTGTCTGTCTCCACATTTGCCATCTTTTTCTTCTTCTCTGTGTCTCTCCACTTCTGGCTGCATCTTCTCCCCTGGGCCTGCCTGTCCTATATCTGTACCCTCGCTGTCCTGTTTGCAGTTTTAGGCTGTTACTCCTACCCCATGCCTTTTTGTTATCTCATCTGATTTTTTGCAGGTGGTATTTCACTAATCAGACACACCCAGTGTCTGCTTTTTATTTGCTTTGTACTGTCTTTCACCTAAACTAATCCTTTTTTCTTTTATATTTTGTGGTCAAACGGTTTAGTAGGGCTTTTTGTTGATTAAACAGAATTCTAGGGTGGGACCAGAAGTTGTATTTTATTACTACTTCTATAGTCCCAAATACTAACATCCTGAAAGGGCATCAGAGAGGTTTTTTTAGGAAACTGAGCAAAGAAATTAGTCTGTCTTGGACAATGTCTGTCTGTGTGTCTGTCTTTCTCAGCTACTTGGCCAATTGCAACTAAATTTGACAGTGATGACGGTCTCAGAGATACTACATTCCTATGAGTTTCATGAAAAATAGCTGGCTGAAAGAGTAGTGAGACCAAAATTAATCTCTCCAGTAGGGACAGCTGCATCTCTATTGTTAGAAATCAGAGGAGAGCAGGCATGAAAGTCATAGGAAACAGACTTCACATCTCCTTGCCTTCCTGGGCCTGTTGCTGATAATTACCCTTTCCTTTTCTCTACAAACTTTTATCCCTAACATCTCTGCAAAACATAACAAAGGATATCTCATGGCATCCTGAAAAGCAGATTACATCTTATCCATCATCCTGGAAGCCTGGCAGGTTCAGTTCACAGGTGAAGAGAATATCCATCCAAGCCAAGACCAGTATGTGCCTACCCCAAGCCAGCAGCATTAATTGTCATCTAGAGGTGAAGCTTTGTCCAGGGTTCAGATCAACTAAGCCTGAACATGTTTCTGGCAGAAAGGAAAGATAATCTGTGGCTTTGATCTGGTGTCAGAAACCTTTGTTTCAGTAAGAGAAGGGTGGGTTCAAATCTCCTGTGTCTCATATCTGAATGGAAACCAACCAAATCAGCCAGGATCAAAACCAGCCCTCTGCAGTGTCTTTTATCTGACAAAGACCAAAAGCAGATGCTTGGAGAAGAATATAATAATAGAATGAGTGTATAAATATTGCTCCCCTGAATATTCTTCCAGCAATTAGTGGTTTAGGGATCCCGGAGCCAGAGACGTTGATTGTATTTGTAGTAACACTCAATGGATTTGTTCCCCATGAACCTGTAGACAGTTTTGGCATCCACAGCATTCCTTGCTAGGGATTTCCACAGCTTAGTAATATCTTGTTTGCTTTAAGCCTACCACCTGCAAGCTTTATTTTGTGATTCCTAATTGTTACACTGGAAGCGGCATTGATCCCCATCTGCTTTCTTCATGCCACTCATATTAGCCACCTTTTTTGCACATTTGAAGTCTCCTTCAGTTATTTGCTGCCTAGGTATTTATCTTGTACATCATAAAAATATTACCAGATCAGAGCCGTCCCTTCCTTTCTAGTGTTGGTATATCATCTCACACTTTCTTTCTAAGTATACACAACTGCATGAGTTGCCAAGCAAGGGAGAACAACTCCAATGACACTAATGGCAGAGTCTGTATTTGCTGTGTGTTATGATTTCTGCTTGCGCTCAGAATAAATCCTGCCCCGGTCACACAAGCAGCAGGTATAAGCACCAAAATGAGAGATACGGCTTTCAGTTTCAGAGTACACACTATAATCACCATGTGTTCAGTTCCTCATGCACTTAACTGTCTGTGTGTGTGTGTTCTGCTGTGATCTTTTTTTCCCCCCAAACTTAGGAGGGATTCAAAGCTTGTTAACTGAATTTCTGCTCAGCATAGGCTTGGAGTTTTGATCATCTGGCTAAAAGAGTCTAGGAACCAGCCCCTGCCGGAGGAATGCATACTTTTTGAAAACTGTGACATCCCAAATACCTTGCTTTCTGTTGTTAGATTTGTGTGCATCCCTCTTCATCAGCAACCCAACTTCTGGATAACATGGTCCCACAGTCAGGTTGCATTTATGATTCTGTCAGGCCAGTTATTTCTTTTTCTAAAACTAAGCAATCCTTATTAAATTAGCAGTTGTTGTCTGGTGCCACAAAACACCAAATGATAGGTGATGATCTTTTCATTGGTTAGTCCCTCAAGAAAGCCAGTATGCAGGTTGACTGCTCAAGACTTCTCATGTAGCCAAGAGGGATTTGCAGGGAGTGGAGTGTCACGTGTAGCAAAAGCTTGCATTGAACTGGTTTCTGGAGATATTTGGCTGGTGCAATGTTGGAGGACATGTGCAAAGAAAGATCCGTTTAAGAGTCGTTTCAATGTGGTGTTGGTGGATATGGTGTAGGGGAAAACTTAGTAGAGGAGGGGTTGATGGGTGCACTTGATGATCCCAAGGGCCTTTTCCAACCTATGATGATTCTATGATTCTGTCTCTTTCTTCTGTATCAATACATGACAATCTAAAGCTTCCTTTCAATAAATCCTTGAACCAGCTGTTCAAGTGGAATGTAGGTGGTTTAATCAAAGTCTAGGGGATGGAAAGGGCTCAGAAGATCCATTTGTCTTCCTCGTGACTTCCTAGAGGAGAGGCAGCTGGATTGCTACCACCTGGTAGAGCCAGGACTGCAAGGTTCTGCTAGCCCAAGTAGAGAGACTCTACACTTTTTCAGTCCCATTATTCCTGTTTTCAGACTTTTTCATTTTGGAGTTTCTGTGGACTTTTTCAAGGTCTGGTAAGTGGCTGGT
This sequence comes from Pedionomus torquatus, assembly GCA_013398155.1. Taxonomy (NCBI): domain Eukaryota; kingdom Metazoa; phylum Chordata; class Aves; order Charadriiformes; family Pedionomidae; genus Pedionomus; species Pedionomus torquatus. The sequence goes on from VZRU01020573.1 coordinate 105,702, forward strand.
TCAGGCTTCAGGCTGCTTGTCTCCTACTGTGTAGCAGTAATACCTTACCTTGAGAAGATGCCCATGACTGTGCCTGTTTCTTCCTCTGATACTGTGAAGATTTGAGACTGGGCTATTTCTGGGCCAACAGGTTTATCATTCCGGTGCCCCTTCTTCCTTACTTAATGATTCCGCTTTGCACCGCATCCCTTACACGTCTGCTGAGTAGAATTTGTTGCATTGACTTCCTTTCCAAAGCCTGCCCAGAAGGACAGCTTTCCTTCATCCAGGACACAGAAAGGGCCCGTGTCTCCAGAAGCATCAATATTTTTCTTGAGATGATAAATGAACTGCCAATAAACCAAGGCAGCTGCCAGATCCATCTGAGAAACAGACCTTCAGACCCAATTTATCCGTGCTCAGTTTATTTATGTGTCTGAAAACTTTCGAGATGCAAACAGAGGACTAACCACTTTGAGGCAGCCACTGAGAATTAGATACTATAGATAGATGGAGCGGGAGTTTATGGACTGGTTCAGATAGGCTAGCACAAAGTAATAGCTAAATGTATCTCAAATAGGAAAATACCTTGAGATTCCTCCCACGGAACACCACAGAAAAGAAACAAAACTCACAAGGCAAGACCTGAATTCTCATACTTGCTATATCATTCAGTTTGGTTTTCTCCATCTCTGCTTGTCTTTCTTCCCTATAATCTGGGATTTTGCATAGTCACTGAAATTTGTGTTGTCAAGATTTTCTTAAAGATATGAGGCACAGCTGATCGTGTTGTGCCTGGACGGATGTGACCAGTAGATGTGCTTCAACATGTAAGGTTTTATAGAGAGACCAAATTGGTTTTGAACCAGCTGATACAGTTGGAAAAAGCAGACAGTTTTTGTGTTCAGGGTCCTTTTGCTGGGCAGCACAGGTGTGTGCGTGTGTTTCATACGTATTCATCCAAAATTTCTGAGCCTGTTTTTTTGGTTCCAACCAGAAAGGGTTCTCAGAGTTATTAATTTTGGGCAAGTTTAATAAAAATGGCCAGCTGCACAGGACAGAGGCTCAACTAATGCCTCTACTGGAGGAAAAGCAGGAGTGAGTTTAAATGTTATTACACATTTAAATGTGTCTGTGGAGGGAAGCTGCTGTAAAATGTAGAGGGAGAATTTCAGCTGGCATGCAATCCATGCTGCTGGAGAAACCAGGTAGGACTGGGTCTCAGGAGTTGCTGATGGGAGGGGAATTTGAACAAGTCCAAGGCAGCAAAACAGGTGCAGATAAGCACTCGGTGCCAGCTCTTAGGAAGAGAGCAAAGGCCCAGCATCCTGGAGCCTCTTTGCACCTCCCGGTCGTTTTATCCCAGTGTAAGGCTGGGCCTAATGAAGCGATTTCCCCCTCCCCACCTCCTCTGCCTGTCCAGGTCTGCACCAGGCAGCACAGCTCTCGCTTGCCTGTAGTTCAAGTGCCCTCTTCTGGCACAAAGCGTTTCTTTCCTCAACGGCAGTCGATTGAAAAGGAAGAGGATGTTTTTCTGATGGTTGCTGAAATCAAGAACAAAGCAGGTTTTCTCTTCCTTTGCTTCCCCTCTTGAGTCCCTGCCTGTCTTGGCAGGCAATAGCCATCGGAGAAGAAGGAGCCTCCCTGTTGCATCAGCCTGGCTAGGTCAAAGCTTTTCAGTGGGACAGTACTACGATGAGATTTCGTCTTTTTCCGAGGTCATTAAATAAAGATTTTTTTTTTTCCCTCTTTTGTCCTTTTTTTTTTTTTTTTTTTTTTTT
>VZRU01020573.1:107494-194653 GCA_013398155.1 Pedionomus torquatus
TTTTTTTTTTTTTTACCCTGCCTTATCTTTAGCTGGTGTAAATCTGTAGCTATCTTGAATTGCATTAGCAGAGAAATTGGTGGCCTTTTCCTGCTTATGTTTTCTGCTCTCTGTTGTATAAATCGTCTCTTGGCTATTCTTGACCTGTTGATGTCAATAGTTTTCACTGTGAATCCCAATGGAATCCAGATTTGACCTCTATTGATGGGGAGGGAATGTCTGGTGATGAAATGTGGGGAGAGGAGAACGTGCAGCTGCTGTCAGAGAAGTTCCCATAGTAAGCACTCAGTCGGAAAGTTTTGATACACTCGGTAATGTGAATTCAAGGTTAGCAGTACACAGCACAGCAACTGCATCTGTCTGCAGAGGGATTTAAAATCAGCCTTTAATAAGAAAAAGGAGTTTCCTGCACTGCTTTATCGCATCAGTTTCCATCAGAGGTCTTTGCATCTGCTTTGGATTTTTCTCTATATTTAAGGAACATTTCAAGACATAATTGATTATAGCCGAATTTGTGTTACAAAGAGGGAACAGCAGGTCAGGACATTTACGCTATGAGACGAGACTGAGCCTGATTCCCATTTAGATCCTTTATAGCAGAAGGGTAGTGTTTTTTCCCCTGGTAACAAGCAGTGTCTCAGCTATTGAGCACCACGCTGTATTAATAATTCTGTCCTTATTGTCAGCTCTCTGAATGCAAATCCCTCACATGTGAGCTACATTGGCATAAACCAGTTTAGGAAGCACGCGTACAATTTCCACTCCCTCCACTGCAATTCTGAGGAGTAAAAGGAGCTGGAGTCAGGATTGCCAGGTTTTGCAAAGTGCCGAGCTGGAAAGCAAAAATTCAGCTTGTCCCTTCAAGGTGAAGAGGACGTAGGAGATTTTGGTGGTTTTGGTCTGCCTGAGAATATTCCTGCAGTGGTCCCTGCTCTGTTATATGCACTTTAAAACCGATATATGCTGACATTGTTTTTTCCTGGTCCCTTCACTATTAGTTGAATAAGGTCTCAGGACTGAAGATTCGGAAATGTGGCTTCTAATCATGTGATTTTATTTAAACGCTATACCTGTGTTTCATCTTGCATTCCTTCTCAGCCTCAGTGCCCAAATGGTATTTAGGTAAAGACAATCTGTGGCAAAGGATAAATACCAGGACTCTCTCAGTGTTACCACACCAAACTCAGGAGTGCAGGGACAGATAAGATCACATGCCAAGCTGAGTGTTTCCAAGCCAATAACAGTTGTGATATTAAAGCAGTTAATGTGAAAACACATCATTGAAGGTAACAGACAATACCCAAAATTTACCTTATGGCTTCCAAAGTGATTATCCCAAATATGATATAACGATAAAATGAACACGGTCATCTAACGTTTCACTTTAAGGCTGCTGCTCTGCATGGAAAAATATACGTGTGAGTGCATGCATATATTAAATATGCATATCTACCAGAACTTTTTTTTTTTTTGCTTAAGTATGTTCTCAAGATTCATGAAGGAAATGAATTATGACAGAGGGAGAGACTCGCAGGCCTCTCTTTGGGTGGGGGAGCTCCAAGCCACCACTGCAGCGAACAAAGATGCCCCTCTATCAGTCCTCCACAGGCAGCCCTGAAACTGGAGCAGCCTGGAGTAATGGTGCTGAGAAGTTGGTACGATAACAAGGCAAAGTATAGCCTAACAGGATGACAGCGAAAGGCAGCAAAAATAGGTGGCTTTTGTATGACTATAATAGCACCACCTGCTTTCAGAACGTTAGTCATCCCGTAAATGTGTCCATTCCAGCGAATATCCTTGAGGGAGCTGACACAGAAATCCATAGAAACGAGGCACTGAATCTGAGCAGAGAAAAGGGAGAGGAGCAAGGACTCGGCAGGCTGAAAGAAGCCTGCTGGTGGGGGGACGAGGAGCAGCCTGGAAAAGCGGGTGTGCATGTGTGGGTGTGTATAGGGTAGCAGAGAAGTACATATGCTTCTTGAAGGGAAGAATTTGTTTCCTTCTCATCAAACCTCAGCCCCTGCTGCTTTCTTTGATTTTTCTCTAGCAGGGCCAATCTAGGCACTCAGTGATGATAAATAACCCAGTATTACAAGGTGACATGAACAGTGACACGATAATATGGAAAGAAAGAGAAGAACCCAAAGGGACAGAATATCTGTGCAATTCATTTATTTCCCAAGTGTGCTCTGTAGCATCTGCAGTTTGGGAACCCCATCCCACTCGTTCCTGCTGCAGCCTGGAAGGGGATCTTAGGGGAGCCTGGCAAGCCCCGCTAGCATAAACAGTCACCCCAAAAAGCTATATTTTCCCTAGTGGGTTTTGCTTGCGGTGACCTTGGTAGAATGTTTCACTTCTGTTTTAATTTAGGGCATTCTGGCACCTTGTATTTGATCCGTAGTTCAGGGGTAGCTCTGCATGTCAGGATATCTCTGTTCAGCTGTGAGTTCCATCGCCCATTCCTTGGCTGGCCTGGGGGGAGTCGCAGACTCTTCCTTCCTCTGTTTCCCGATTAGCAGGCTTTCAGCTTTGAGATCATAACGTGGCTTTTGTTGGTTTGTTTGGGTTTTTTTGTTTGATTGTTTGGTTTTTTTAACATTGCATTTGTGTGCAATTTCCTGAATTTTTGTGAAAGCAGACTGAGAGCAGAAGTGTTGTTGAGCTGACACGCACAGTACATCAGCAGGGCTGAGCCTTCAGCTTCACCGAGCAGGATGCTGCTTTCTTGGGCTAACAGAATAGCAAGTTGTCATTCTCTGTTGGACCAACAGAAGGAAAGACAAGGAAAAAAAAAAAGAAAATAAAAAAAGAGGTATATTTTGCCACAGGGTTTCCTGGCCATTTAGTGATGACTAGGGATGTTAAGACTTGGTGATCTGAATTCTGTTTGTGGCTCTGTAAAAAGCTTACAGACTCGGTACCTGTCCTTTCCTCTCCCAGCCCTTTCTTGGATGAAAATGCAGGGCAGGAGCAGTGGTGTTGTCTAGACGATGACACAGGACTAGGACACAGTCTAGTGAGATAAAAGGAGAATGGAACAGGCATACAGAGCAAAGAGATTTGCCTAAATCTGCACAACCAGATCTGACTCCTTCACTCTCCCTCCTGTGGCTTCTCCTTAGGAGATGGAGTTGATTGATTGAAATTGCCCTTTTTACTGATTGCCATTTTAATAATCTAACCAGTAATGTCAGAAATCCAGCACAAGGGCTGGCTTTTTGGTGCCATCTGTTTGTTACTTGCATTTCTCTCAGGTGGGCACCAAAATCACACTAGTTGGGCTCTCTTTTTATTTACATTTGGGTATGTGCTTTTGTCATCCAGGTATAGCATAGTATTACTTCTGCATTCTCACATGGCAGGAGAATGTTCTTATTAGCAGAAAGTTAAAATTATAAACAGAACTACACACACCCCCTCCCAAATAAATCAATCTGCAAAAATAAATCTTGACCTCTTAAGTCTTGGGAAAATCTCTTTGTGTATCCATGCATGCTTCGTCTCCTTGGTGATTGTCATTTTGTGTAAAATTCCCGCTTTCTGAGTGTGGGATGGAAACTACGGCTGTCTTCTGCTTTGACATTTCTGTCTCCTCACAGCCTTCTTTGCCTGTTCTCAGTTGCTTCTCGTGCCACATCTGACTGGTGTTCAGCACTGATAGGGAGTCTTTGCCTTGGAGTCTTACACACTAAACTGACCACCCAGTCCCTTGCAGGTTTTAAATAGGTGAATAATAACCCAGCTTCACGCCCCAGGGATTTGATTCTTGATGAGTTTTCCCGCATGCTGTCAGCCTGCAAATAAATAATACCTGCAAGAAAAAGGGGCTAAAATCACAGTGGCTCTTTTCACCGAGAGCCAAACGGACCGGTGGTTGGGATGCGAGAAGAAAGGATATTTCTATTCCCCCCTTATTTGCCTGACAGCGTAATCACTCAGAGTAATAAATCTTCATTGGAAACTTAGATGGATGAAAATGGAAGAGGAACGAGAGTGCCTTCAGTGAAGAAGCTGGGAGGGGGCTTGCATCTCTGTGGAAGCCCAGCCCTGGAGGGAGAGCAAAACAGGGCAAGAAGCCCCCTTGCTGCTGGGTTCACACTGGCCCTTATTGGCTGTGACTGTGCCTGACAGCTCACCCCTGGCCCTGGCCTGCACCCCCTGTTCCCTGCTGTCCCAGGTTGGGAGGAGCAGGGGTTGTGTGTCAGCACTGTAGTGGTCTTAACCTGCACCTGAGCAGCCTGCAGGGGCCTGAATAAGGGCTGGGAATAAATTGCAGAGATCTAGAGCAGCTGGCTACCTGCTGTGCTAGCTCTTTAACCCTTCAGGAGCTAGCACTTTCCCACAGCCTCAAGAGCAAACAAGGACAAAAAAAGCAACCAGAGAGCTGAAACATTTCATTTCCCCTACTGGGTCTGCCAATTAACCCTGTCAGCAGCTAGAAAACCACACTGGGCGCATCAACAGAAAATGAGCTGAGGAGGGAGAGTGTTTGAGGAAGGCAGTGCAGAGATCTAATCAGCTCCCTGTCTCCCTGGAAGAGCTGAGCTGTGGCACAGGGACAGCAGGAGCGAGTTTGCAAACACCTCCACGCTTCAGAAGCCACTGCAGGGCAAACGGAAAGACTGAAGACCAGCTCCTGGTGGGAGACTGTCTCCAAACTATCTGGCTACTGTGTGTCTATCCCTTTGCAAATGCCACTGTTCCTGCCCACCCCTTGGTTTCTTCAATAACTATGTTGGATTTACAGTGTGTTTGAGGGGTTTGACGGAGCAAGCAAAGGTTTCTCCTCCCTAAGAGCTGAGATTGTCCCCTGCTGGGACAATCATTCTGTTTAGGGTCTGCTTGGGTCCACATGTTTTCCTTGAGATATGAGGCAAGCTGATTGTCTCTTCCTTTGCTCTAGGTAGTGGAAAGTTTGAGCTGGATTGAAAATAAAGGTAGCTGGATGAGCTGGATGAAGCACTGGTCACCTTGGATGTATTTTGTTTTCTCCCCTCTGACAAGCACACCACATGATATGTAGAGAGTGGGCTCAATTTGAGAGACAGTGGGCAGAGCAGGGCATTGGGCTTGATGTCATCCAAAAAAAGAGGTTTGTTCCATTCACTGGTGGGAATGGTGAAGAACTGAGTGTACATTTGGGCTGTTCGGCATCCTGGGGGCAAGTTTGTTGAAGTAAGTTGCCTAAATTCCTGCAGCATTAACCTGCTGTGCTCCTATCAAAATCATCCAAGTGACACCAAAGATGAAACCTGTCCCACAGTCACCTCTATAGCCTTTGGATTACTGAAGCACACAGATCCAAAGCAGAGGAGCAGGCACAGCATCTAATTAGCATTGTTTTTATTGCTGTCTGTAGAAAACAATCTTTCTTTTCACTTGTCATTGTCTTTGGGAATAAAAGTCAGGTGTAGCCCCACATGCCCTGGGACCTTCTGACTGGCAGAAGGGTCCTATGTGCAGTTATGGGTGAGCCCAGCCCAGCCAGCCCACTTGCATCCCTGGCCTCTCACTGCACCACAAATTGCTTTGCTAGTGCCTCTCAGGTGCAAGGGGGTGAGACTCAGCATTCTCCCAGCCTTGGCAGAAAAAGGTAGGATGACTTTGGCTGTGAAGAATAGCACAAATGGAAAAAGAGAGGGGCTATTCTGGAGTTGAGTAATACAGAGTTAATATTCCGACTCTCAGGCCATGAAATCAATCTTCCAGGTGAATTTGTGGGCTCTCGAATTCATTTTGGGCACGAGACGCACCTCAAATGGAACTGGCTGCGGCTCTTGACGTCAGTAAATGCTTTCTTCCCTTCAAAAGAACACAGCTTGGATTTCATCTTGTTTTTACACCTTCACTTCTCCTTGTAAGGCTCATTGTCACCACCAGGTCTGGTGTCATCCAACTGCAGCAGTGAGACCAACACTCTGTGCTGCAGAAATTCCCAGAGCACAACACTCGGCAGCTGCCAAAGCTTTCTGCTGGCACCTGCTCAAGGCAAGAGAGGGAGAGAAATATCACTTTGTCTGCTTCCCTTCATTGCTGCCCACCAGGAAACCAGCACAGACAGCACTTTGCTCCTCTCTTTGAGAGACATGCAGGTTAGATGAGTGAGGCGGACACCTTGAGCCTTTTTTTGGCCTTTTCAATAACCCATTTCCCCTTTGTCCCATCCCATTTTTTTTTCCAGTCAGGGATTACTGCCGCCCCATATCACCGCTTTCTGGAAAGCTGGCAGGGAAGAGCATTTTGCTGTGCTTTTCTTCTGCTGTTTCCCACCTGCCAAAGTCCTTCCTTTAAATGACATGAGTCTAATTATTTTGGGCATGAGAGCTGGTGATGGCTGCATTTGGGCAAACAACAAAAAGATACTTTCAGCAAGGCAGCTCTGAGAAAGATCAAACATTGCTGATGATTGCGGGGGACAACTTTTCTCTCACCAGCATTCTCCACCCAGCTTCGTTCCCTTCTGACTCATGGGTGGCTGCTGTCTCCTTGTCTTTCCATCTAAATTGAGGTGATGATATATATACTAAATCCCTTCTTTGTGAAAGAAATTCTGCAAGTTGAGAATGTCAGGTCGTGCCTCTCACTTTTGCAGCTAGCTCAGCTCGGAGCAGCCAGTTTGAATGACAAGAGGAGGCATACTCAGTTCAGATATTACAAGGTGTGCAGTTGGGAGAAAGAGTGAATCTAATGCTTGTAACAGCTCTGTAATGAACAGTGCAAAACTGTCTGCAGGTACAGAAAAGGTGCGGTGAAAGCGTTGTGCTGATCCTCGCCGATCTGGAGGTGTCTGGGGCCTTTTTCCAAAACTGCCAACAAGAGGGTTTGTATGCATCCTGCCCCAATGAGGGCAGGTTGGTATGTGTCTAGTGCTGATTTGTCGGAGTTTGTGCTGGCGTGGGGACATGGCATAGGCACACAGTACGTGCATAGATCCTTGTCAGCAAGGTCATCCCTTCCCCACTCCTGTAGCAAGCAGCAGAAGCAGGAGCAGGATTGTATCCAGCCTGCAAAGCTGGACATGATGCTTTCCCATTTCCCCTTGCAGCAGCAAATTCCCAGGGTGACCTGAGAAAGCCATCAAGGTCCATGGGCTTATCAGTCAGCTGCGTAGCTTCTTGTCCATTGTCTTCTCTTAAATCTGCTGGTTCTCTCTTCTCTTCATCCCCCAGCTGCCCACCCCACATTCTGGTGTGGTCTGCAGGCTAAAGCACGTTCCCAAAATCCATCTCTGCCCTCTCCTCTCTTTTGAAGTCTGTCAAGCTCTTAACATCCTTGTTCCTTTGGCAGCAAGGATTTCCACAGGTCACCAGCGTATATGGTGAATTCAGTGTCCTGAGCAAGCCCCACATACAAGGTCAAGACCCACCTGGTTTGGCCTCTATAGTAATGTTACGCATTTGGCAGAGCTTCTGCTTGACTGCCCAGATATAAAACTGAATTAAACTGGGAGATGTATAACTACATCAACCCAAAATGGCTCTGAAATGCCTAGCTATAGTGTAATGAAATATTTTGCTATATTTATTTTCAATTGTATTAAGAAAAAGATCTTTCCCTCCTTGTGAAAGTGGTAGAGACAGTATAAAAATGGGAAATAAACATTCTTTTCCAGTGCAGAGAATGTAGCCGCACCAGGCAGCTGTTGTGCAGGAGAAAATTCAGGCAACAAAACTACCCAAACTTTTTTCCGTGTCCCACTAGGATGAAATGCACAAAAATGTAATAAAAGGAATCATGATTTAACAGTTATGAGTGCATCAGGTAAAAAAAAAAAAAATATCTTTCTTCCTGGTGCTATTTGCAGCACAAGGCAGAATACATGGAGGTTAATTATATTTCAAAATCAGTGTTCTTTAGAGATGGGCCAGTCTATTAGGAGAGGCTGGGATTGCTCAAGACAGATTTTCTAAGTATCAAAACAGTTCATAGGAGGCTCAAGACTTGGCTGGTCTGACCTCAGGCAACATTGTGCACCTTGATAAAGCTTTTAGTGGCAATAAAGTTTTACTGAATAGAAATAAAGATGAAGCAAATTGGGAGACATAACTCTGAAGCATTCACCCAGTTTTTTGCCATCAGAGCATCAAAACCTTCTTGATCCAAAAGATGCATCAGGCTATCATCTTTAATAACCACTGTGATTCTCAATTTAGTATCTAAATATTAGTTACAGCAGTGACTCAAGGATTAGGAATCTGTAAAGAAAAACATTTAAGACGTTCAAAGGAAATAAAAGACAATATTTTTTTTTCCCCTGAGCTCATTCTGTAAGAAAAGGGCAAGAAATTAATTTCCAAACAGTAAAAAGAACAGTTTCTTGGCCAGTCATGTCTTGACCTCATACAGCAGGCTTAATTGGTAAGATGAACACCTGGGATTTGGAGGGCAGATCCCTTGTGATTCTTCCAGTCCTGCACTGGTCATGCAGCATTGCTACCCCTCTCCTGATTCAAAATGCCACTGGATGGTGGCTGGTACTGGTACCACAATCACTGCCCAGCCACGCTTATGTCCTGGCACAGGGTAAATGCTCCTCAGTGTTGAACTACAGTTTTGGGAGAGGGTGGGGGGTGGATTTTCCAGGTTCCTTGTGCCTTGCAGTAGGGGAATGGGCATCCCCTCATGACTGAATGTGTGACACTGGATCAAGACGAGGATGAGTGATTTGCAAAATATAAAGTATCAGGTTTTTGAGTTTAGATTAGGAAATGACTGGGATCCACTTCAGTGTAGTGTGTAGAAGTGAAGACTCTATGATAAACTCATCTCTGTTACCTTAAGAACGATAAAGCAAATAAGGATGTTAAAATATGTTGGCTAGTGGTGACATACAATGTCTGTCTTTCATCCTTTTCTATAGTTTTTTTTTTCCTGGTTTGGGCTTGCTTGTTGCTTTGTGATTGAATTCTATTAGAGAAAAGGTCTTTCTATGCTTCTTTGGATGTCTAACAAACCTGTGTGCAAATACTCTCAATGGCTTTGCAAACTTTCAGGAGTTGAAACCTTTGACAGTGTAAAGGGGGAGATTTTTACAGATCTGCAGGCTCTGTGGTCTAGAGGTATTTAACCTAGGGTAAGACGTGTAACGCCTTCTTGGTTGTTATGCTAAAGGAGATGACGTTCATAAGAAGGTTCAACGTGGAGTTTAACTATCCAATCATAACACCTTGACAGCCAATATGATGTTCTAACACATAGTTGGTGATTAAAAGGCTAACCCCCCAAAAAAGGGGTAGGTAAGGTGTTCTCGCTATGTAAATTGTGTTCTGTGCATTTTTGGCATAATGCAATGTACATTTAAGTCAGGAGCAAGATTACTATGAACTGAACACTGAAAGATCAAACCTTTGTGAAGATTAGACCCCAAATCTGTACTGACTGAACCTCCTTTTTATTGTCCCTGAAAGTTGTATAAGCTCAGGGAAGAAGACAGGAATGGCTCTGAATTCCTCTTTATGTCCGTTTTATGATTGCTTCCTCTGAACTGAAGGGGAAAAAAAAGAAACGTGTTTCCTTGACTACAGCAGTTGTGATGTCATCTGTGTTGTACTTTTTATTCCCTCCCTTTTAGGTTCCTTTCTGAGCTCGTCCTCGTCTGCTCTCCCTCTATAGGTGACAGTAGTCCTATAGGTTTTCCCGCTGCTCATTTCACTGTTACAGCACCTATCACTTTGTTGTATCTAGGGCAGTCACTTCTCACACCCTGCGTAATATATTCGTCTAAGCATTGTGCAGTCTGCTTTTCATGTCTGAAGTGAACAATAGTTATTCCAAAGGGTTACCTTCTATCGCTTTTTATGAAGATGGAGGACAGTCTGGGAAGTTGTGTTTTTAAAATTAGTTGATTCTGCATTCTTTTCAGTTTTAGGCTTGATATCTCTAGCCTGCCCTACACTGCAGTGTGATCAGTTGCCTGTGTTGGAGTGGACAGTGTTAGAACCTGTGTGATAGTTCTTTTGCAAAATTGTTCTCTCACTGCCTCATCTGCTAACAGCTTTCAAGTCCCAATTGTCTGGAAGAAGCCATCCTTGCACACACTTGGGTATGAGGTGTTGGAATCAATCTTGAGGTAATGGCCACGTTTCCCTGAAACCACCTTGTCTCAAAGGCTTGGTTTCATTTTAGAGCTCATCATTTCTGTACTCTAGGACTGCTAGTGTAATAGAGGACTGAAATTTCTAAGCAACCTAGAAAGCAGCGCTTAAGAGAATTAACCCAGAAGTAACCCTGTCCCCTTTCCACCTGGCTCTCGCAAAGGTTGCTGCATTCCCCTATATCAAGGTCCTGCCTGTGCTCAGGCTTTCCAGAGTATTAGCTATGCAGAATTTTTGCCAGCGAAAGACTTTTCTGTAAAGATTTAATAATGGATGCAGATCCATTTTGTTGCTTTGAGGAGGTTATCTTGAAGCAACCTAAATGTTGTTGCTTTTTTTTGTTGTTCACCTTGATTCCTTTCTTAGCTTAAAACTGAATTATGTGGCTGTGCCACCTGGCTTTTATGAGAGAAGGCTACTGTTCTCCTGCTGTAGCCATTTTAGCCTCCCCTTGCTGAAGTCGAAAGCAATTCCCATTTTGTCCTGAGATCTCACAAATAAATTGTATTCCCTTTGCATTTGTCAACATTAAGAGTTATTTGCTGCACCTTGTCCAAATTACCTAGCAAAGCTAAGGACTCTGTAGAATTTCTTTGCTTGCTTTTTTTCTTTCCTCTCCATGTCCACTTCCCCAATTTTGTGTTGTCAGCAGGCTTAACCAGTTTGTAGTCAGCTTCTCTAAGCCATTTATATAAATTAGGCTTAGCAGGAGTTCCAAGGATCGTGTGGCGATGAACATTACTTTGCATTTGTTGACTTTAATTTTCTTTTGCCGTATGTTGACCCAGTTCTAGAGTAGATCTAAACTGTTGGATATTTCTTGGCTGCTTTTCTCACGTCCATTATATGGCCCCACTGGCAACTGCAGGAACTCTGAAAACGACCTCACTTGAAGTCATTTACACAACCTAAAACTAGACCAGGAAGGGGCATATTCACTGACCTAAATCAGCTGGTCTCATCGTTTAGGTCTCTTAATTAACGATGACTCTGTTCTGCTGTTCTGTAGCCTGATCACTATCTGTTCTCATTTGCTACGCTAAGTCCTTGCAAAATTTCTGCTGAATTTGCAGCTTTCTGTGGAGTATTTAGCCAAGCTGCCTAAATAAGCCACGGTAAATTGTATGATGTATACCTTACCCTTTGATTTACTGCCCTCTCCTTCCAAGCCAAGGAATTTTTTAAAACTTTTTGTCATCACTTCTCAGCCTTAAAAAATTAGAAGCCCTTGGATGGAGATCAGAAGACTGCACTTGTCTTCAAGCTACTTGGCAGTGAGTTGGTAGTAGAAGACATACTTTACACCATGCTCTCTAAGATCCCATGGGTGGATCCATCTCTCAAAGGAGAAGCCCTCTGTGGTGGCAGCAGCCCCTGCCACCCATAGTCGTTGGCCTCTCCTTTCACCTCATCTGGTCTCTGAATGTGTTCAAGAAGGCTACAGGGAGCTTGTCACAATCCAACCTCTGCCATTCTCATCTCTGCCCATAAGGAGAGAGATGATCATTAAAACAATTTCTTTTAGGGCTCATTTACCCTGTTGTTAGCAACACGTGCTGTGGTGCTTATGACTGCTCCAAGGCTGTATCTAGCAGAGCTCCCAGGAGAGAGAACATCATGGATGTTCCTCCAGGTCAGCTGTAAATTTGACTGAGTTGATCATGTCTCATTTTTTTTACAGCTTGTCCACAACTTTTAATGCTTTAACTTAATAAGAATGGACTGGTCCCATGCTCCCAGCTTCGGGGCCTTTACTCACTATCAGTTTGGAGCAGCTGCATTTATTTGCTCCTGGGCTTAGGGGAGAGAAAACCCCTCTTGGAGCTCTCCACGGGATCGAATATTTCTGTGTAAATTGTATCTGAGGGCAGTGTTTGGCCCAGTGTTTTTATGGACAGTAGGCTGAAATTAGACCTGTGGGATGCTTTTAGAGAGGTACATAGATACTACAGCACGCTTCCATCCTGCCTCCCTGTCTCAGCCGTTGGGTGGGCAGGAGACTGGGGCAAGAGAGGTCCCTGCTTTTTTTCTAGCCTGTGGATGCCATAGTGATCAGCTGCCATATCTCCAGTAAGGATTTGTAATCTGCACACAACTCAAGGAAGGCAAAATAAGAGAGCTGCAGCACTTGTTTTGCTGCAGTGTTAGAATAAACACGGTGGGATTATGATTTTGTCTATCCAGCATCTGAAAACAAGAATCCTATCTTCATTCTTCCAGGCAAAATAGTTCACGTAGGTTCATTGCCCTCTCCAAGGCACTCCCAGATAGGAAAGGCAAACTGCCTGCCCTCCTTCTGTGCCCCCTGAAACTGGGTTTCCAGTGAGACTATCAGCTTGTTTCATTTCTCCAGGGGAAGGACAGCCAGGGCTGCATTTCAATACATCAGGAGCCTCTTGAAAAGGTGAGGCCCTTTCTGTTAGTGCTGTAATGGAAGCGGAGCCTAAAGAGAAGAAATGTGACCATTTCAGGGGCACAAAGTCATTGCATTTCTGCTGTTACATTCTGGGAACAAAAATAGCAGGGACAGGTCCCAGCTGCCGGCCACAGTGTGTTTGAAAAGGTTATCAAGACATTATAGCATGTAAACAGCAGAGCTATTAGCTCTGAGCTGTGAAAAGTTTCTAACCTTCACCGCGAAAACCTTAAATTATTTTTGAAGTGTTAATGAAAGTCAGCTCTCCAAAGATGGATGTGGAGCATGGAATTGCATTAGACAAATGGCAGTAGCGTTTTAATAGTTATTGCTTTGAAAGCCCCCCTCTGAGTGGATTCAAGGGGGTTGGAGACCAGGCACTTACACGAGACACTTTTTCAGGGGGGTAAACAATGTGTGGTTTATATTGAGCTATTTACAAAAGCACACAGACATTTAGCATGTATTTGGGACCCTATTCTTATTAGACATATTAGACATATTAGCATGTCTGTTTAGCATGTATTTGGGACCCTATTCTTACCCCCTTCAGACACTTAGAATTGTTTAGTGGCTCAAGGATGTTGAACGTGGCTTTAAAGCCAGCATTACACTCTCAGCGCAGCTGTGGACCAGGGGAGCCCGAGTCTGGCCCTACACGGTGTGTTGAGGTGTAGGTGTAGGCAACCCTATCATGGAGCTGCCTCTGGTTCAGCAAGGTCAAAGTTTTCTCCCGTGTCTTCACTTTCTGTGTACATGGTGGAAGACATAGACAAATGCACGGTACTTATCTACGTATATGCATATCTTTTGTGCAATTGTATATAATTCAAGTACTTAATTGCTAATTAACTCTAATAGGCAGTCAGAGAGAAAGGCTGCATGGTGTGTGCCCTTCATCTTCAAGTGCCTGTCTTAGACACCCCCTTTCCACTGCACTTGCAGCCAGTCTTTAACACTACTACATCACCCCTGGTCTGCCTCAAACAACACAAAATGCTGTCTAAAGCAGAGGTACTCGGCAGACAAGGCTTAGGGTGGGAGAGATGAGCCTCTAAAGACCAAGGTGTCTTAACATGCTAGAGCAGTTGTCTCCCACCCTCAGTCATGCCTTGCATATATTTTTTTTACAATTTAGTTTATATTAGGAAAGATGAATCTTGCTGAGGCCTTTTGGTCCCTTGAGGTACTTTTACAAATGCTCATTTAGGACATAGGGGTATAGTGAGTACATAATTCCCTGCAGAATTAGAGCCAGGGGGAGCATGGTTTTGCTGTGTTATGCCCTGGAGTACCCACTAACGTTTCATGTAGAAGATCAAGAAAAGAGCTAAAAGTGCAGACTGTGGCTGTATTTAAACACAGTGTTATCTATGAGCAGAGGTGGGTTTTACCCAAGTCTCTTGCACTGCGCAGCACTAATTCTTGTTGAGGATCTCATCTCATTCTTTGGACTCCTTCTCTGAGATCCATTTGGTACTTTTGCTTCCCTTACACATTTTTTTTCAGGTAGGGCCAATTTTATATAAAAGACTTATCCTTTTTTCAGTCACTTTTTATTGTCAGGTCAGATATTTCCCCTCTCCTCCCCTTTCTGCAACGGGGAAAAAACAACCCTTTCAACAGCTCCATAACTATTTCATGCATAATAACATTTTAGGCTTTTATTACTCTGTTGAGACAAAGCAGGCTCTGATGAATTTCAATTCAGCACAGAATCGACCATGCTACAATATCTAGTCAAACAGAGAAGAAAAACTCTCTCCCATTCTGGAACAGGTTGAAAGCCCAGCAACTGTGATTAGAATACCAGAGTCAATAAAGCTTAAAGCTCTCTCTGGCTTCCCCACTAAGGAAGGTGAAAAAAAAGTCTTTCTACCCCCCACAAATCAATTTTAAAGCCATTGCACAGTGGTGACGTTCATCAGCATTTTCATTGCATACAATGTGGACTCATTTTTGTGCTGAGAGTGTTCAGTTAAAGGGACCCTGACAGCCCAGGCAGGTTTTGTAAATGAGTTAATTTCTGGCACTGCATCTTCTCCTCATTCTTGCCTCAATGTTTTTGAACTTTTACAATTGTGTTTTCCTCTTTGCTTTTTTCTGTTGTTTTTTGGTTGTTTTTTTTTTTTTTTGGTGGTTTTTGTTTTTTTTTTTTTTTTTTTGGCTGGTTTGTTTTTTTTTGTTTTTTTTTTCTTTTTAATTCTCTCTTCTGTTTCCCTGTGTGTGCAAGAAAAGCTCAAAGTACAGGTGTATGTGCTAGTAAATCTGGAATCTAGCGATGCCAGGTGTATTTCAGAGTGTTTAAACTTTTTATTTTTTTTTTAGTCTATTTTTAGGTCTGCATACAGTTGCATTATTAAGCTTTTCTCTCCAGCTGTGAAGCCTTCAATTGCATTTTTTAATGAATGCCAGGAAAACCTCAAATAATCCTACGGCTCCCAGAGCCTAGGCTTTTACAGAAAATACCGTAGACTTGAAAAAATACCTGCAATTCTTTGAGAGCCTAGCTGTGTAGCCTGGGAGAAGGGGGAGCTGGATGAGGGTGGCAGCTCTCTTTTTGGTTATGTGCTCTGCTTGAGAGTGGCCTGCCTTCTGAACCAAACCCGTGAGGTCCCAGCCATGCAGGTCTGCTTGCAGACATGGTCATGGTTCAGCTCCAACACCTCTGGCTGTCAGGTTGCATGGATGAGAGGTGGTGGTTACGCAGTCCTCTTGCAAGGCCACAGTAGCTCAGGCTCAGGAATTGAAGCAGAGTGATGGGAAGGGACCCTGATGACTTCATCTACCTAGTTCATGTTTTCCACTTACCACTTAAACAGAACCAAAAAGAAAAAGGGAAATGGTGCTCAAGGTAACTCCTCTCAGTGCTGTCCTGTTTGTGAGTGCAGGAAGAGATATTTCGCTGATTCACTGTATAATCCTGTTCCTTTTCAAGTATGAGGATAAGGCAACCAGCTGGGTAAAGCTGTCTTGGACTTCAGGCTTCTCTTTCTGCAGAGGAGTTTATCCAGATCTTCCCTGGATTTTTCCAGCCTTTGCAGTATTTGGTTCGGTGATGGATGTTTTTGCATCCTTGCTAATTCTTCATGTACTCACATTGTTCTGGTACGTTTTCCTTCTTTGTGGAAAGCACTGGATTAGTTTGCCAATGTAGCTCTGTGAAGTCAGATATTGCACAGGATAGAGAACCTGTTTTGATCAGCCAGTCCTTAAACTTACATCCAGGCTAAGCAAAACATTTCCTGTATTATTCTTCTTGAAATCTGAAGTTAAGGTAACATCCTTCAACCTAGAGTGGCATGGAAAACCTTTGTAAAAGTGACTCAGGCAGCCAGCAGCAGGAGCTTTGAATTTGAATTGCCTGGAAAGACTCCTACAGCTATTTGGAGTATCACATAAGATTCCAGGAGAAAGATTTTGGGGAAGTTCAATGGAGATTTCATATTTCTTGGACAGCAGCTGAATAGACATCGTATGCTTAAGACACTTCATAGGCTCACTTTGAGCTTTTCTCCTGTGAAATGTAACCATGGTTAGCATAGGATGATTTCTCCTCCTCCCCAATAGTTATGTAAAGAATTTTCTGCCCTTTGGCCCTCATAGGAGTTGACTAATGTATTTCAGGAAATGTCATAGCACACTACTGAGGATGGGGGATGATGCTTATTACTGTACTTAAAATAGGTGAACTGAGGCAAAAGACGGGTGAAGGTTTTTAGAAGCATTTAAAAGACAGAAAAGTTCCTCCCAAGACTTTCTTAAACATCTAGGATTTAACTCCTTTTGTTTCCACCAATGTCCTAGGAATTGTGATTGCATTGTAACTACTTGTAGAGGTTTTAGCTCTGTTTGCGTATATGGCCCGAAGAGATCTGGGGCACAACATTTTAGGTTAAAAAAACCCATGTGAGCAAGCCAGACATCTGGATAATGTATCTATTGTTTTTGAGTACTGTGTAGATTCTAGCAGCCTTTTCCTTATTTATTCTGTGCCATGCAAAGGGAAGGCAGCAGGAGAAGATGTTGGTGATCCCTCACCATCTTCCTTCAGGTAAGGCTTTTGCTCCCCTAGCAGCAGGAAGATTTGAGACTCTGAGTTCCCTCTGTTGCAAAGAAAAGTTGCTTTACACGGGACAAGTATTCTATTCAGAGCCCCGTGCAGGCACCTTGTCAGTTTAAAATTGAGCTTAGTGCTTCAGCCAATGAGAATTTGGCCCCACCATGTCTTCTTCCAGTGTATTTCATGGTCACTGTTTGGAGTGGGAAAAGAAAGAGATTTTAAGAAATTAAATTAAAAGAATAATAAAATTACATACAAGTTGCCTGAGGGGTTTAAATATCCTGCTTTTGGCAATATAGCTTCATTTTCTGTATAATCCTTGCTTTAGAGCTTTTGCAGGGGGTAAAATCTATCCCTCGGGGTAAATTTTCCAACCCACTTGTATCCAAACCTCTTGACTCTATTGACATTCATGTCTTCAATTCAAGACCAAATTACAGTGGCGTAAGCTTCCATTTAGTGATGGTGAAGCTAAAAAGGCTTTGGGATTTGGTTTAGAAACATATCAAATCTTCTCCCAACCGATTAGTTCTGGAGCTCCTCAGGAGAACATGGCTTCTTGAGGAATTTTTGTGTCACTGTGTTTTTATTAATTTCAGAAATGTCTTAAATCCTCCCCTCCCCCTGTTTATGGTTTCCTTTTTTTCTTGGGTTTTATTTTAGTTTTGTCTTTGGCTAGTGCCTTACTTTTTTTCCTTTGTTTTCTGACATCAGTGTGGATGCACAAAGTCACTTTGCTAAATATGAACTGCATGTTTTCAGGCTTGGTAATTCTTGAGAGAAAAAAAAAAGAATGTAGGGAGAAAGAAAATGAAGGAGCTTCTTCTGATGATTAAGCCAAAGGAATGTTAGCAAAGAATGCTCCATTCCTGAACATGAAGTGTGTGCTTTTGTCAGAGCCTGGCCTCCACACCCAGGCAACCCAACACTACAACAGTCTGGGAGGATGGAAGATGGTTTTTGGATTTGAACTGGTTTAGTGAACACTCAAAACCGTTGGTTCACTTCTCCCCATTGTTTTGTTGGAGTCAGACATGTCTGTGCTGATTTGTATCAGCCTGAGGATTTGATGCTGTTCAAAGACGCAGTTGGTCTTTCAGTCCGAAGTGTTGCCACAAATCTGTTTACCAGCGTAATTTGTTCTAAACCACTGGATACCCCAATGGAACAGTACTGCTGAAACACTCAGAGGGCTGGAAAGGGTCCCGAGGACATATGCGGCTTAGCAGAGCCACACTGTGATTGTGTCCTAATGACATCACTAGCCAATATCATTTGGTCTCAGCCTTGACCTGGCACCTTGTGAGTTCCTGCAGCGTTGTGCCTGTTACTTGCCTACTTTCCCTTCCTGCTTCTGTCTCCACACTGAAGTCTCCAGCTCTTTGCAGGAATAGCTTGTGCTTGGCAGCATTCCATCATGCTCCCTAATCCCTACCTCCTTCTTTTGGATCATCGGGTTAAATCAACATGCATTAGACTCATTAAAGCATTAATATTTAACAGTATTAGACCTGGAATCAAAAACACCACTGGGGTGCTGTTGTCTTTTTTTTCCCTCTGTGTGTAATAAATCATCATCAACCTCTTTATTTTGTTTGTGTTTCCATAGTGAGATGGGAGCATCATGAAAACAAATTCAAAAGCTTTGGGTTATTTTTCTTTCATATGCTAGGGACTTGCTTGTGAAAGGCTCAGTGTCAATGCAGTGGGAGATCCCCAATGCAATCAGAAAGCCTCACTGAGTGCAGGAGAGGGGGTGCTTACAAGCCATCATAATCCAGATGAAGCCTGGAGTATTCCAAATATTAGAGCCACACTTCATATGTCTGCATCTGCTGCTCTCTGTGGATAGGCAGACCAGAAATTGCCCTGGAAACTAATAAATGGTTTCCACTGATCCATTTGAATGGCACCATTTACTCTTAAGCCAGTGACGGTGGTAGGACTAACTTGGGGACTTCCTCTGCCAGTGGTTGACTCACTTGCCAAGCAGATAAGCAAGTCCCTGGAATTATGGTGTCCTGCCGGCCCTTTGCATGGCTGCCTTTGGATTGTCCATCTGGACTTGTCTGGCAGTGCACAAAGTTGTCTGCTTTACCCTCCAGCAATAAAGACCAAGCAGATATCTTCCTTGAATCCAACCCACTATTGCTTCAGATAACCTGGATATTTTTGGGGCCCTTTCTCTAACTTGAGTCACCTCACTCTGTTCAGAAGTGTGTATTTTCATGTCGTCTTTCCAGCATGTCTCTGTGTGCCTGTCCAGGGTGTTTCACCTCTTATTCCCAGGAGAAGATGTGCTTCTCATAACACAGTGCATGCAGGAAGAATTTCATTGCCCAAAGAAAAACCACATTGCCTGTTTGAAAACTGCAAATTGTCCTGGACATTAAAAAGATTGGGTACTTTTCCTCTTCTTTGACAATGGCATCTGTGATTTTTTGCTTTAATCAGAACAGTGTTTCTAGCTGGCGGCGCAAAAACACTGAGCTTGTCTGTCTAGCCATCACTCTCCGAGTCTGGTTAAATTAATATTAGCTCTGAGAAATAGGTAATTATTTTCCCTGTTTATTTGGTTGCACCTATAATTATTGCTTTACCTGGTGGGAGCCATAAGCTGTTGTAATTATGCTTCGTTAAAATGCTGATTAATAACGGCTTTCTTCTGCAAGGTGTGCTGTGGGACCTACTTTTCCCTGGCTAGGCTTATTAATTGTAATGTAGATCTATGTACCTATCTATTAACTCTGAGCTAATATACATAGAAATAATGCTAAGATCATATTTCAGCACCCGACTTAGACTCGCTAACACTAGGAACTCCAGACCTCAAGGTATTTTTTCTGGTCAAACAAAGGTTCTTTCTTGTTATGAATGTGTTGCACATTACTAAACACATCTAGAAAGGACAGGGTGGAAAAATGATACTTAATGTGTCCTTCATAAAGAGTACGTCTGAGCTCCTGTATAATAGCTTTTATGTTCATGACTTTCAGACTGCTTGAGGAAGGAAGGCCAATATTCTTTCCATTTTATACATCAGGAGTATGAGGTTTGGAAAATGATATAGGCAGGTTTCACAGGATAAAAATATGCTACAATTTTGATCGTTGGTTTGCTGGACTATAAGATATGTAGAGTATATATGTTTATTTATGAACATAGGCTTTCTTATGGGTTAGTTAAGCAAACAGCAAGAGCGTCCTTTACCGCTTGATCTTCAATAAGGTTCCGAAGCAGGATTTCAGCTGAAAACTAACTTCACCACCTACCTGAAAACGTTTGCAGTGTTACTTTGAGATAACTTCTCCTACCTTTCCATTCTCTTCTGTCCATGAGATCTGTTATCAAGCTGGAGCAGGAGGTGAAAAATACTGAACCATCTTGATCAAAATTCTGCTTTCTCCTTTGAGGCAAAACCAGAAGGTGCCTTGAATTGTTTGACAGCAATTGTTCTTAATACAATAGTAGAAAAACAATTGAAGTGCCACATAATTGGAATACTTAATGCTCAGAAATTGTTTTCCCAATTTTTTTTTGGTGTTTGAGTTCCATCTGTCACCTGTATGCACGTGTGAGTGTTCTATCTCAGTGTCGGCTTAGCTGAATTGTACTGAAATTTAAGTTATGTTGTGGGGGGTTGAGGATCATTGTTCCTAGTGTTATTGAGTTGATTTGGTGGCTCTGGAATTCAGTACTTTTAAAGAAATTATCACCCTCTTTACCAAGGATACCCAATTTGAGATTTGAATCCTGCAAACTGGTAAGCTTTTTGACTTGTGTGAACCAGAAATGAATATAGATTCCTCCTTTCTCTTTTTTTAAACACTAAACTTTTGTGGAAATAATTCAGGCAGACGTTGAGAATTCCTCAGTCCTGAAACAGTGAAGACGTTCATAGATAAGGTTCCCATTTGGGCCATTTCTAATAAAATGCATTAATCAAGGATACTGTTCGGAGACTTTTTTTTTTCTTTTTTTTTTTTTCTTTGTCTGGGCTTCCTAAAGGTCTTCTTTCTCCCAGTTTTTCTTGAGTAAATGGCAACAGCTCAACCCAGGCAGTATGGAGTCCAGTTTCAACAAAGCACCCTTTAATAATTATCCATTCTTTAGACTTTGTATCAAAATTTGCAGCATATGAGGATCTCTATCTGTATAGGGCAGAAGAAGTGGTTGATGCCAATGAGTGTGTTAAGGATGATTGAGTGGGCAAGAGCAGCCAGAGCTTAATGTAAGTGAGGCAAAGATTCAGTCTATAAGTCCATGAGATTGAGTCTATACATCTTCATTAGCGCTTTATGCCTTAAAACATGGTAATGCTTTCAAGAGTGAACACTGTATTTGTACATTAACTTTTTCACCTCTGAATACCGTTTTTTTATACCTACTTTGCCTGGACCAGAACTGATACTGGGATCATTTACCAGGCTCATGTAGAGAGTGGTCCCAGCTTTTGTATGCTCCCTGTTCTTGACTTCAGTTAGACTTGGCTGTGCACCTAAGTCATTACAGAGCCTGTTCTGCTTGTGGGTTGCCTTGTTCAGTGTGAGCCTATTAAGTGCAGTTTTATGGCAGGTCCAATACAGGTTCCCTCTTGTCATGACGAATCTGTTTTTTTGACTGCTTGGTCTTGTTTTGATTTCAAGTCCATTTGCTTTCAGAAATTCTCATTCATTTTCCAGACATGATGAAAGGATACTATAGGTGGATCAAACTACTTTTTAATGCACATTTAACCCCCAGCCTCTTCTAAGGACAGGCTCCATTTTGCGATTAGACCTAAAGCATCCAGAGCTGTGAAGCCCTTGGCTGACTCTGTGGTAGAAATCCAGATGGTTTGGAAGATAACTATGTACCCAATGGGAAACGGAGCAGAAAGGCCCTGTCGTGAGGAGGTTTGGGTTGCTGTGTGCATACTCTGGAAGCAAAAAACTTTGTTGTTATGCAGTTGGATCACTCAATTGCTTCCAGGTGTGGGCTATACTACACAGCTCAGTTCTATGTAGAGATTCCTTAAAGTAATTCTGTGATTTACCACCATTATTCTGAAACAGCTTCTTTGACATAATCCCCTCAATTTGTCTTGCTCATAGAATATAGCTGTTTAATTCCAGATCTTAGGTACTACTTTGTTGCAGGATTTTTAATAAGCGACCTCTGTTTTCTATTTGTGCATCCCTTGGAAGTGCAGTCTGGAACTGTTTAGCACTGTTTTGAAGTCAAGGAAACCAAGGCATGGTTTTAGGCCAAAGTAAGGATTAGGCACAAGTTGATGCTGGGGAAGGCATATTGTCAAATTCAAGCCTTTCAATCAGAAGTAAAGAAAAATTCAGCAGAAAGCCAAAAGGCTGCAACATTTTTGGGAAGGGTCAAGCAGCGGACTATGGAAGAAGGTAAAAACTTAAAAGTTTTTATCAGAAACTAGGGACGAAGACTTCTAGAGAAATATGGCACATTAAGAGAAAGTTTGCATCTGAACTTGGACCTTGCTCATTTTCCAATGGACTTTACCTTCAAGATTGAGCTGATGTGAGATATGAACAAGCAGAGTTGTTTGGGTGTTGCAGATATCCGTCAAATCTTAATTTGGTAACTTGAGTTCTGTAGCCAAGACAAGAACAGTGACCCCAGCAGTGGTGCTGATTGCTCTTTCATTCCCATTCCATGGGAAAACCTAGGCTTTTGGATATGAGTGATGTTGTAAGATATTTGGTAAACTTTAGGGCTGCCTGGAGCTTTGGGGGTCAAATATCTGGATAATGAACAACTGACTGTGATGATGCCAAAATAGTGTTTGTCTGCTGAAAATCTTGACATTTTGGTGTTTCCTGCATAAAGGGAAGGTTGGTAAGAAAGGGATCTTTTCATTCAAATATATTTCCTCCATCTCTTTCTAAGAAAATATTTGCATCAGCCAACACATCTCATTGCAGGCCAGCTGATATCCTTTGTGTGGCTGGCTTTACCGTCCTATTAATCTCTTAAAAACTAGTGAAAACCATTCAGTTTGCTGGCTGGGTTTTGGGAAGGACATGGTGTTATTCACATTAATTTCCAGATATGGTATAAATTATTTGGAAAAATTGATAGTGTATATTTTAAGGAGCTAGATTTGTCTGTTCCTTTTTGTCCCCCTCCTCCTCTTTTTTCTTTTTTTTTTTCTTTTTTTCAGTTCTGATTAGACAAATGAATCATGCAAGTGAGTGTTCCCTGCAATGCCACTAATTGATGGGATGCTATACAATTGCATTGCAATAACAAAACACTTTCAGCCTCCAAGAGATTAGTTGCATTGGCCTGGGATTAAGAAACCTTTGAAATCCTGAATCTAAATTACCATTCTTTTGACTGCTGTTTGTGACGCTAATTAGCTGTGTTAATTGGATGTTTTGATACTTGAAGAGCAGAGCAATCCAAATCTTTTTTCTTTTTTTTTTTTTTTTTTTGGAGAGCCAAAATTATTAATGAGTTTGGCAAGGGAGCCAGAGTTTATTTTAATGCTGTACACTTCCCTATTCCCATTTTTTGTTTTAGGTTGGTATTTTTGTTGGTTTTTAATGTTGCTATTATTATTTTTTTAAGCACTCTGAGTGAGTAATCAGCGTAGGAGTGAATAGTAAATGTTTGAATGTGCTTTCCAACAGTGAGCTCTGATGCATCGCTGTCTCCAAATTATTGAACTGCTGGAGAGAAAATATGTCCAAGCCAACATCGTTTGTATTGTTGGAGAAGTGGGGAGATGAAGGGGAGGAAGTGTGAAACAGAAGAAGAAAATTAACGTGAAGCCATTTAGATGGAGGGGCTTCCTTTATAATCACACGGTAGGCGTTCTGAAAGGAGCCCAAATTTAGTTTCTTCTGGATTGTTGTGTACTAGCTTGCTGTTCTTGCATCAGGCATCATGCTGGCTCCCTAGGCTCTGGATTCATGGAAATGAATTGCTGCAAATAGTTGCATGGGTGTTCAGGAAGGGGTATAAAACCTTTACCTTGTAAAAGTCAGTATTTGCTTCCAATAACTGTTCCTACTGAAACAACTTTATGGTCTTGATGTGGTTCTGACAGAGCTTCTTGGCAATGGCCCTTTCTTGTTTCTGAGTTTAAAAGAGAAAAGCAAAACACCAGAAGCAAACAACAACAACCCCTATGTCAGCTTCTAGAGGGACTGCATCACATTTTACTTTGAACAAAACCAGTGCTGGTGTGATATTTTGGAAGCAAAGACATATGTTTGCTATTCCTTACAGTTCAGGTATAGTTGCTGACTCCATGCCTGTGTCTAAACGTTTTCATCTGATGCGGTCTCTGGAGCCCACAGGTAGAGGGATGCATCATGGAGGCCTTTGCTATTGCAACCCGAGAAGTACATTCTTGGCCTTTCTCCTCTGGTGATGGTCAGGTCTGTGCTCCCTTGTAGAAAGGAGTGGAAGACCTTCAGGGTCAGGAGGATGGTGAAAGAAGCCTTGAGGCTGTGGAGCTCAGCAGGTAGGACCTCCCTCTAGCAAGATGGAGCTCAGATGTAGCATCTCTCTGCCCAGGGATTGTGCATGGGATTTCTGTTAAAGCATTCTGACATACAAGTGGAACTTAGGCCAATGACAAGGGCTTGTGTAGATGGAGGAGCCTTCTGTCCAGCCCTGCTCCAGGCACCAAAGAGCAGGAGGATTTAAGGTGGTCACTAGTTGTGCCTGTTGTTTCCTTCTGGCTCCCTCAGCAGAGCTCCTGCCCAGCATGCAGATCATTTCTGTCACCTCCTGGAGCACCAACCTCTCTCCATGTGTCCTGAAAGGAGTGGAGGGGACAGATCCTGGCCCTTGGGTGTCACCTTGGACCCAGCTACCAAAAGTCAGATCTGTGTGTCTCTTACGGATACCTGAATTTTTATCCCCACCTCTCACAACTGTATTTATTTCACAGGCAGAGAATTCACTCAGTTATGGGTTTTGTTGTTATTGTTGGATTTTAGTTCATTTCTGAAAAGTGTTGTCTGAAGATTTGCATCCAGTTGGAGCACCATCTGGATGGGACAGGCCGGAGATACTCAGCTGCCTCTAAAAAAAAAACACCAGAAAAACATTCCAAATCTTAATGTGTAATTACAGTGTGAAACAACAAAAGCCTGGCTCAGCCAGTTTCTTGGCAGCTTTGTGCTTTGGCCCGAGGGAGATTTGCCTTCCAGGGGAACTTAGGGAGTCAGTTCCTGGGCGAGCAAGAGGAGTGAGACATGGTGGGAAGCTGATGGATTTGCTCTCTAGGGCAGAACTGGGTTTTTTTCATGACTTTCAGTCTCCATCTGTCAGTGGATTCATGTGCTGACATTGATGATTACTTTAGAGGAAGTAGCACCTCCTGGCTTGGTGGCAGCCTGCTAGTGGGAGGGCAGAGGACAGGGCTGTGTGTGTGTGAGTGTGTCTCCCGGGGAGGCTGGAAGCCATACAGAAGTGAAATGGAGCCAGATTCAGATGTCTGCAGCCGAAACACTTCCAAAGCAGAATAAACAACACAACATCTCAGCTTTTCACCATGAACAATAATCAGCTTTCTGTTTCCAAACAGTTTTCTAAACACAGCACAAATGTAGGAAGGGCATCAAAACTGTTCTACAAATGTTGAGCTTATATGAGAATCCTTTTCCAAAATTCTTTTTAGCAACAAGTTCCATCTCTTTTATGTCAGCTCTAGCAGCCGAGGCAGTGGTGGACTTCATGAGGAACTAATGCTTCTGAGGGTCAGCTGGAGATGTGTAAAAAGTGAAGGGCCATATTTGCCTGGGGAATTCTTGATTGGTCTGGATTTCCTAATCCCTTGCGATTCTAAAGGAAGTTGCCTTAATAGCATCATTGTGAATTAAGGAGGTGTAGTTGCTCACACCTCATGTAGACAGTCAAACTTGCTCATTCCCAGAATTAGTGCAGACCAAGCTTGGCCACACTTGCCAAGGCTGTACAGGAACCCAGCAACAATTTTCCAGCTCAGCCTCAAGTTTTCAAATGCCAACTCAGGGGTCTGTGATGTTTCAGAGGGCTCAGCCCTTGAGACGTTGTGGCCCTTGTTTCTGACACTTGGTATTTTGGATGAATGCGTCACCTACAATTCACAGAGTAAGAAGCGAAAGCATCTGAAAACCTGTCCTCCTTTGCCTGTCTGGAGGAATATCCTGTGCAGGATTTTGAAAACGATGCCCTACAGTGCACTCATTTTCAATCAGACCTCGCTTAGCAAAACGTGCTACATCTAAAATCCATGGAACATGCTCAATGCATTTGTAAGCCTGACTTTCTTTTGAGAGGAATCTGCCTTCTTCCTAATTAAGGCTGGTTGTCTACCCAGCTATTCCCAGTGCTGGCTGCCAGCAATAATGCCCATTGTAGTGTGGGTGGAAAATATGCAGTTTTCAAATTTCATTTATTCCATATAGTGTTACATTCTATACAGCCTGAACAGGCTGCTCATTCTCTGTGAAAAACAAAACAACAAAAAAACAAACAAACAAACAAAAAAAAACCACAAGCCAAGATGCTCTGGGAGCGGTGTGATCTCTGCCCACGCTTATGGATAAGATGAGGGGACAGTTACCTCAGCATCCCTTTTCCTCTACAAGCTCTACTGCTTCTGACTCCCATGGACTGTGCCTCTTTTCCTAATAGCTTCCCTATCCCCGGTCATCCCTCCACATCTGATTTGGTGGATTATTTGACTGTGCGGGTTATCTGAGGATTTATTTTCCCTGGCTGGTACTCTTAAATGGGTGTGAATTATCTGATATGGGGATTAAATACATGAACATAAAGTAAAGGCTGACATGGGGCATCCCAGCCCACTCCAAAATGCTGTCTGTACACATGATTATTATTAGAAACTCATTTCACAGTGGCTCCTTCAAACCATCGTCATTGACTGAAACTAATGATCTAAGAAGGAGTGTCACTGGCACTTTCTGGGGCCAGCCAGTCCCAGCAATGGCTGAGGTTTTCATATAAAGCCTTGGAACATCAGTAAGCAGATCCATGTCTTTAACTGTCCCTTGTATTTGGTGAGCAAGAATGATCAGAACACCCAGATTTGAAAGTGCAAGCAATTGATCATTACTCCAAATGCCTGGCTAAGTCTTATGCCTAACTGGTGTTTTGAAGCACTGCTTAATTTTTCTTCTAAGCTTTAATGTGCTCAAAAGAGTTGGCAGAGATTCCTGCTTTCTGAGCAGGATGGACTGCACTTGCAGCTGATTTGACTGATATGCAGGGCATCAACCTTGCTAAAATATGGGATTCTAATAAAAGAAGATCCTTCACTAAGAACCCATTCTTTCTGGTGCTTTACGCCATTGCCCTGGTTGTGGTTATCATTGGGATATTGCTGTTTTCTGGGAAAGCAAATGACAAAAGCTGTGTCATAACCTTAGCTCTGATTAGAAATGGACACACTTTCAGGAACAGCGACAGAAGCTGTAGACTGGGAATAATCAATAATTGCTCTTTTGGCAAATAGATGACCCTGTGGACTCACAGAAAAGATTTATAGAAGGCAATGTGTTTTTCTTATGAAAAAGAACAATAAGGGATAAAATGTCTGTTCCAGAACTGTCGTCAGTATATAACGGTGGCTGATTTAAACTGAAATTCTGTTCCTTCCTTGTGGTATGTTCGTATTGAATGTGATGAAAAGGCAGGCGAAAAGTGCTGTGAAAAGAGTACGCATGCACCACATCAAACAATAGGTTCAGTGATGCTGTGGCAGCTGCCAGCGTGTCTCATTGTACAGGCTGCGTGGGCACATCAGCTGGTTAGTGAGTGAAGATTAGCACAGAGAGGGTAAAGGGAGGAACAGGTATTAGGTATTAGGGATAAAGTAGTGAAGGACTTGAGTTTTAGACCTTTCTTCAGCCCTGACTGAGCTAAGCAGAGAAAGAAAAACAAAACAAAACAAAACAAAAGTAACACCACTCTGAAAACATTAAGCAGGTACCTTTGCTAAAATTAGTGTGGTCTGAGGAGAAAGGAAGTTTCCAATTTTCATTTGGTATTGAATTCAGAAGTTGGACATTTTTAACAGATACAGCTGAGCAGGGGGAATCATCGGGTATTATTCCCCAGCTGGAAATGTTCGACAACCCATTTGCAGTGAGCACTGAAATGCTATGACTTCTGAACCATGAAATGTAGATCACTTGAGCACACACTAAAGTACTGAAGGCGGGTGAAAATGTCCAAAGCAAAGGCTTGTAAAATGTGAACAAATATTCATGGGCATTTGTTTGTATTACCCTCCGATCTCTGTGAAGAAACCCTTTAAATTTCATTTTGAGATGCTCTGGCAGTGTGAATACCTGTGCTTTAATTTAGTTTGCTTTAGCTCCCAGGAAGCTCTATTTTCAATAGTGATTTGAACTCCAAATCCTGACCTGATTGATCTTGTCTCACCTGACAAGTCACAGTTGCTATTGTTTTAGTACCTGGCTTGCTGCCCAAAAATGTGCGTATTTGTACAGGGGTATGACTTGCCATTCTACTAAATGAAGCAATACAAATAATAGTAGTTTTCACTCTGGAAGAGCTTTATAGCCATCTCTGATTTCAGCCTCATGCTGGCTCTGTACAGTGTACTGCTAGGATTTATTATTGTTTGGTTCATGTCGAAAGACGCAGATTTTCCTGTGTAAATTGGAGCCCCCTTGTGCTAGGGACATTACTGGTGGTCAGGGATGAAGTCTGAGATGCAGCACAAACAAAGGGAGGAAAAAAGGGGTTTAATGTTTTGATTTAGAAGGTTATGGAATAGAACACATGGACAAAAAGATATTTGTCAGTGGAATCATATGTCCTCTCGGAAGATGGGTCATATATGTCAAGCTAAACTGGGAGCTCCTTTCTGAGCAATGGCAAAGCCTGATGTGGCAGACAATAGGACAAGCTCTTCTGCTCCATGGCCCCACAGGCTTCCTCATGAGAGAGAATACAGTGAGACTTTGCAAATACATCACCTGTGAGCCTAACTGACCCTGATTTAAACTAGCTTTACAGAAAAGCAGTTGATTATATCTTTATCTCTGTTTCCTTCACCACTGCCACTCACACATCACAAAATTTAATATATTGCAGAGCTGACTGTCTGGTTAGCTGAGTGTGCTGTGAACTGGCGGATGAGCTGAGATGGACTAACCAGCTGATACCGAGCAACTGGGACTTAGTGCAGCTTCACCAAGTGTGCAGCCCTCTTTGGAAGTCAGGCCCTGCATGAGATGCCCAAGGTCACCTGGGAATTGTGCAACAGTGGCAGGAACCAAACCCGATTTACTTGAGTATCCCAGGTTATTATTGTCCTACCCCAGTACTAGATTCTGTTTTAAGGATGACCTCATGCCCAGAGATGGAAAAGAAATGTGTTCTCATCTATTTATTTATACCCATGTAATCCCAAACATGTTTAGCATGTGTATAACTTGAAATGGTAATGCTATTCCATGCAGGAGTGTATTGATTTGCAGAGAAGGAATGGCACTGTCAGAATATGGAGCTTTTATCCCATGGACTTATTTTCTGCAAGATGTCAGGCTGTGTAATCCTGCAAAGCTACGCGCCTGGCTGCCATTGGAGGAGGCTGACAGTTTTTCAGCAGTTTTTTAAGTTCTACCATCCCCCATGAGCATTTGTTCTCTCTGTGTGTAGGTGGATTGATTGCTAGGTAGCTCAGTAAATAGGTTGGGAAAATAATACTTAATTGACTTGATATTACAGGTGACTTGAAGGAGTTGGGAAAACAATGTCAATTAAACAGTGCAAACATATACATGTATGTCTGTGGATAATGTTTTTAAGTGCTTTTGGAAGCGAAAACCCCTATAATTTGATGTGCTATTCAGCTCTGTAACGTATTTAATTGTTTGTGTGTGTAAGTGGTAAACAGAGCTAAAGCTGTAGTTTAATCAATAGCTTTTCCATAAGTCTCCTCTAAAACAGAGCCCAGCTCAGCAGATGTTGATGGCTGAATTTCTAAGACATAAAGACCTCTGTCAGATATTACTTGTGATTCTGGATCTCTTGTGTGCTCAGCTTTCTGTATGCAACAGCTCACAAATGAATACAGCGAAGTACACTCTCTAATACCAGCAGTGCTTCGAATCACTTCAGTTGGTTGAATATTGCATGAGACAGCTCCTGAAAATATCCCAGGCACCCTTATAGTATTTTCTTAGAACTGCCTGGGCTATAGTAGAACTCTGTAATCCAAATAATATGGCAGTCTGACTGTCCACAAAACATCTGTCATTTGCTCCTTACTAAATATGTGTTTGTGTTAATTTAGCATTCATGACATCTCATAATGGACCGGGATCCCACTGTGCTAACTGTTGTATGAACGCAGAGCAAAATCTGTGCCCTGCAGAGCCCGCAGTCCAAGTCTCCATTATCACTAGTGAAGATGCCTCGGCTGGTGACAGCAAACTAAGTACGCCCATTTGTTTTTAGTATACTTTGTGCTACAACGTCAGCTCCTCGTTTTGGTTAATAAATCACTCATAAATGCATACTCATTTGTTATTTATCAGTATTTGCCGGGTGGCCTGGACAAAAAATATTCCCAACATCCAGCTTGTAAGAGAGCTGTTCACAGTTGCCTCTTTGTTGTGTAATGGAGCAAAATAGTCATATGATGTATCTGTTTTCCCATCTGTACAGTGTTAGTTCCATTGCAGACATTTTTTTTTAGGCAGAATAATCAGGCTTTTTGCTCTTCTTAATTGCTTGACTTACAATATTGCTCAAGACTCAAGAGGAAACAGGAGCCCTATTGAGCGATGCCAAATACAAACACTAAGGAAAAGACTGTCGTTGCTGGGAAGGCTGTACAATTTAGATGGACAGGAGAAGAAAAAGGCATGTGCAAAGTAAGAGAGGAAATAAATTGCAAAGCCAAGAACAGAACTTATGTTTTGAGCCTACCAAGTCAGTGCCACTTCCTCCCAGCCATGAACTGGAATTTGAAATCTCAGCTGCAGCATTCAGGAATGCATTGACCCTATACATTATAAAGAAAAGAAGAAAACCCCAAAACAACAAAGAAAATCCTAATAAGCTAGCAAAAACCCCTGAAACTTGCAATTGAGAGAATAATGACCACTCAGATTTATTAGATTCTGTTAGTATGCTTTCTAGCTAACTGGTAATTCAATTAGTGATGGAAGAACTGAAAAATAAGAACTCCTTTGGTAGTTCTCTTCATACCAGCTATTGCCTGTAACTCATGAACCAGAGATCTTGTGTGATTTCATGATTTGTTGACCTCTGTCCCTCTTGTTGCCCATTCTTTCACCTCCTCCTAAAATCCTAAACAAGGTTTTTTACGAGGAAGTGAAAGGCCTGACATGAGAGCAAATGCATCTCTAGGTCTGTCAGATTGTATTAGTGTATAATTCTATGCATGTTTAGAATAAGTAGATATATTTTTAGGATGCTTACCTATTTAATCAATGTTTCTCATACCATCTTAATTTCATCTGGAGGAATGCAACACAGTCTTTACAAAAATATCAACTCTTTTGTGGAAATTGAAACAGCAAGTAGTATTTTTACAGCATACCATACAGCAATGAGTTGCATTGCTTATTAAATGGCAAAGCTTCAAGTTGGCCTCAAGTTGTCCAGCCTGCTCCTTGGTAGAAATCAACACCGAAATAAGTAACTCTCATACTGATAAAAAAAAAAAAAAATCCCTTCTGCTTCTGAGGCTTTTCTTAAAGAAGAGGAAGTATCGGCTCTGAATATGGCTGGTTACAATCAGATTGAGTGAAAATTGGAGTATAATAAAATACCTGAAATTACATCTTCCTTGCTTCCTTTCATGAATGTGGCTAGCTAGTCAACACATCTGTTTGCTGGGTTCTTTTCCTGTCCTTGTCATTCCAGTGATATGTTAGAGAGATGAGGACAGAGAGATTTTTAGCTTCTATGCAGTATCATGCTAAAGCTACTGAAATAGCACAAGAACCGTTTCCTGAGTGTCTACACTAAGCAGTGGAAATAAATACCAAAAGTCAAAATTGCTCCAAGGACCATTAACTTTTTATACCTCAAGGGTAAACAAAATGTTTTGTTGGGTTCAAAATATCTGCATAATATACTTTTGTTGCTCTTTTTATTCTGTGTTCTGTTAGAAACCAGAACTAAGAGTGACCATAAATAGCTACCCACTTGTAAGTGGGGTGTTTTACACGTGTTTCTGTGAATCCAAAATATTGAGTGAAGTCCATCCTTTCACTTCTCCAGACCCCTCCATTAAGCAGTTCTGAACACACAGAGTTAAGCCTGTGCTTGCTGGAGTTAACTGCCTGTGTGTTTTTCACTGGCTCAGAGGATACAGAAATAATTCGGTGTTTCTATTTTTTCAAAATCCATATGCCCTTGGATTATATGGTATATAATACTAAATCCTAACATTAGAGCTTGATTTTCTAGCAGCTCTCTGTCTTAGACAAATTGTGACGCAGATGTAACGATCCTTTATCTCTCTGAACTTCTTGTGCAGACTCATTGCTCTCCGTTCTTGTGTTACTGTGTGCTCTTAACCAGTTATATTTTAATGAAGAAGTAGCTCCTTGTTAGTGGTGAGTTAAAAACTAGAACATTTTGGATCCTTTGGGGAAGGAAATAATAGCGCTGTTTTGTAAGATTATTCCAGTCCATATGTTTTTATAGGAGGAAAAAGGGGTATAAAATGCAAGGTAGGTATGGAATTTCAAAGCATACTGTGAAATCTAGAGGCATCACTAATTAAAAGGAAAACATGTCTAAATCCCCATACCAAATCCCATAAAACTCTGTTGTAAAGCTATTGAGAGGCTTGCTTTAGGCCCAAAGACAGTGGCATCTAAATGAAGAAACTTACATATTCTGTGTTTAGACAGATCTGTCAATTCAATTATATCAGACTTTTTTACTTTTTTCCCTGTTTTTTTTTTCTAAAATCAGTAATTAGGTACTGCTCTACTTTTGACATTTTTTAAAAGAATCCAGTGTCTCTTTTCCTTCAAGAGTAAACCTTGCTTGTTTAGTGGCACATCGTCTTTACCTAGAAATGGAATAATATTTTGACCTATTATCAGCTAAAGGGTTAAGCAGCAGGACCTGGAAGCCAAGATGAGCAGTCCATGCCTGTTCACCTGAGGCCTCCTACTTCTTAGCATCTGTTTTACCTGAATTCCTCCTCCAGTGTCTGTGCAGATATCACCCTTGAGTGAAGTCAAGCGCTTTGTCGTGAAGTCTTTCTGTCCAAGCCTGTCTGCTTTTTCCTTCTTGTTCTCCCTTTTATTGGGGGATTGCTAGTACTTCTTCGCTGTAAAAGCAGCCTGGCTGGGGAACCCTGTTACCTCAAAATGTGTGGCTTGCACAGTGCAGTGTCTATGACTAGGATACTGCAAGGTAATGAGAGAATTTGTTTTGTTTTGCCACCCGGACTGAGAGGAAACAAAACTAAGCTGCCATTTCTGTTACACAAAGTGCTTCTCCAACAGAGTCCAAATTGAAGTTTGCAGGAATCAAATGTGCTATGGAAGCTTCTTGCTGAGCACGCTTTCATCAGAGGTGTTTTGAAAGTGGTAGCAACCGCTTCTGCCTTCTCTTAGCTCACAAACATAAAAGGTTTTACTTAATTGCTAGCAGAGGTGGAGCCAGCAGATCCATGTCTCCATACTTCCCCATCAGATGTGCAGAACAGGTGAAAATTGGTGATTAAAGAGGACTTAGTATCCGTGACACTTTTTGCCACATATACTGAGCTGTGAACTTCAGTGAAGAGGGATATTATTTAGAAATATATTTCAATGGATATTTTAAAAGAGTAAAGGTCTGGATATGTCATTACTGTCAGAAGGTGGTGTTGAGGGAGTTGTTTAGCACACAAAGCTAGCAGTCAAATACAGCTTGAAGGGCAGGCAAGACTTAATGTGATGGATCTTGCTGTATGATTCAGGTGAGCCATCTGGCAAGGAAAAACTGGCAGTTTTCTAAGAGGTGTCCAACTGTGGTGGAGTACTTGGTATATGAGGCAATTGGTTTGGGCACTGATGCCTAAAACTTTCCAGATTTGTCTTCAGGGAGGGCAAGTTGCGTGTTGTAGGAGGTGGATTCAGTTACTGACAGGAGAGTTTTAAACTTAAAAGGCTTAATCTTCCTTCTACAGAAGGAAGTCTAGAAGAAGCTGAAGAAAAGATGGTGGTTCTTGAACAAGTGTCATTTTGCTAAAGTTTATTTTATAAACAGCCCTGAAGTGGTTATCTTTAATCCACACTAAAGTGTAGTATTACTATGTCTCTGCCTACAAATACTCAAACCATGGACATATCATGTAGTATCACAGAGAACTGAGCAGCATCTGAAAGCGAGCATTGTCTTAGGGGGGGATCTATCAGTCTGTCCCAGTTTGGCGGCAGATGTGTTCCCAAGGTTCTGCTGGCCATTTAACATGTATATTCACTCCGAGGTGTTTATTCATTCATCACGTGGAACCTTTAACAGAGCTTTAATTTTTCTGTATTTCACTGCTGGTCTACTACAAGCAGAGAACATTGAGTGAGAGGTGCATTTCCACTCCCATTTGGGGAGTTTCTGACCGTGTTTTTCCATTGAACATGGTCTACAATCGTACTTTTCTTCCCCGTGATTAGAATAAATTACTGATGCTTTCCCTATGCAGCATGAAAAAGAAGAAAGCTGAAGGTATCTGTCAATGGTGGTTGAAAACAAAATGAGAAAACAGGGAAAAGAGGACAGAATTGCTTTTTGAGTCCAATGGGTGTTGAGTGAATACTTGTACTACTTGCTAAAGAAGTATTTGTCAGTTCTGTATGTCCCCCTCCCGCCGAAATCAATAACATATCAGCCAGTCAGTCCCCTGAGATGTACAGTGTGCGTATAGAATGGAGATAAAAGCAGATACAAAACTACTTTTGCATGGAAAGTAAATGTCCCTGCGAAGGAAGTTTTTGATATGTTTGTAAATTCAATCCCATTGGCTTTATTTATTTATTTACTTACTTTTTTTATTTTTGGTATGTAATAGTTTTTCTTTTCCCCAGATTGCTTCAACATGCCATGTGATGCAATGCCACTTTTGTCCCAGTGAGCTGCTATTTCCATATAAAAAGTAGAGTGTTTTACAGTCAAGCATTTATTTTTAACACTGGGGAATTTAAGCTGCACTGTGTATTTGTAGAGGCTGCTCAGTGCAAGAGCTTCCACTTGAGAAGATCAAACAAATTGGAGAAATGTTCTGAAAAAAAAAAAAAAAAAAGAAAGGGAGGGAGGGAGGATGCAATTCAGTGAAAGCCAAGGCAGGAATTTATACGCAGGCAGGAAGAATTGACTGTAAAGCATGAGGCAGGCAACAAACTAGTTATGAAATGGCTTTGGGAACTGCTGATCACCAGCATGACATAAATGCTGTTGTGAAGGTAAACCAGCAGTCTCCCTTGGACATAGGTACTGGAATGAGCCCTCCCTCTGCTTTTCTCAGGGTTAGTTAGGGCACAGCCAGAGCACTGTGGCTAATTCCGGGCGCATTTTCGCAAAGACAAAATCACAGGTCAGGGGAGAAGAGCTATAGACACAATTGGAGATCTGGAAAACAGGATTTGAGAGGAAAGGTCAAAACATCTCAGAATTATTTAGCACTGGAAAGAGGCTGGTAGAGGGACAACATGTTACAGTCTTTAAGTACCTGCATGAGTACAAAGAGGAGGGGAATAATCTGTTCTCCATGGCCATGGTAGTTAAGACTAGGAGTGATGGGTTTGACCTGCAGCAAGGCGTGGATTTTTCTGAAACATGAAGAAAGTACTAAAGAAGTGATATCAAGGTTTGCATTTAAGCACTGGGAGGGAGGCTCAGGAATTCCCATTGCTGCTTTCAGAACAAAGGGGGCACCCATCTGTCAGGAGCTGTCAGAGCAACCTGGGGCAGATAGAGAAGCTAGATAACCTCAGACAGTCCTTTCCTAGAAGTCTCTGTGTTTGAATTTCATTTTAATGGGTCCATTTGATCTTCAGCCCCACTGCTAGGCTGCAGATGTAGACCCAGCGGCTGTATGATCACTCGTGTGACTCAGAGAAGCTCTGTGACAGGCAATTTACTTCCTTGGATCTCCCACCCACGCCCAGCTGGAGGGTTAGCTATCTGATAAAAGTGCTGTGCATCTCAGAGTGTCCGTTCCAATCTTGTCATGGGTAACACTGCTCAGTCTGTTCCTATAACCTTTCCTCAAAAGCAGATGGGTAGAATTCATCGACGATCCTCCATGCTGAAATATGTCAGCCTAAAGCAACATCTTACTGTCCAAGAAGAACCATTGTGGGACACTTTACTGGCTTTATATTGGCTAGCAAGTGGAAAAGACAACTACAGCCAAATTCTCTGCCTAGCAACAGATAGGTAAAACCGAGTTCCTGTCATTCTCTGTTTCTCTTGTCTCGCCAATTCTTCTTTGCAGTTTTTTTTTTCTTTCACTATTGCCAGATTTTGAATTTAGACCATAGGCAGTTAACCTGGGAGATTGAGGAATAGGAAACCCGAAAGGAAATGTAAAGAATGGAGGATGACTTTGTTCCAGAAAGATTTTGGCATCTAATGACTGGAGGGAGTTGTTTAAAAAAAAAAAAAAAAAAAAAAGGGAACCTGTTAGTTACTCCCAGCTGAAATAAATCCAAAGAAGAACATATACAGCAACAGTCTCTCGATCCCAAAGTCTGTTTGTATTCAATACCTTCAATTCACTTTCCTGTCAGAAAAGGGAAGCATCCTTAGCACTAGGCTGCGGAAGAAAAAAATCTTATTAGTATTTGCCTCTTCTACAAGTCACCTGTTAGCCCAGTGAAGAGAACTGCTCAGGATGGAAAATTCACCCAAGGAATTTCAAAGTCTGTAATCTCTGAAACGTGTTCTCTAGCCTCTTTCAATTTTCTGGAGTGTCAGATATTGTGTTTGGGTTCCTGAAGACTAGTGTGACTAGTACACTGCCAAAAGCCTCAAACGATGATCCCATGTAAGACAGTTTGCTTAAATTCCATACTAGTATAGTAACCAGCAAGCACATTTAGGTCTCTTCCTTGTTTTATCTGCTTTCTGCATATACACTGTTCCTGTTTTGAATCTGGGAGAACCTTCTGGGGGAAACTTGCCTGGATTACAATATCACATCTTCCAGTGCTCAGGATGCAACAGTTCAGCACCATGATTCTTGCAGAAAGTCCCAGGGGATCATTTAGGACAGGAAAATACTGTTGTGAAAAAAATATGCTGAGAAGCATATTTAACTGCCAGGCACCCTATATCATGGGATCAGTTCCAAACCAGCAGAAAGGGGAGAGAGTTTTTCGGAACTCCAGCACCACCTTGTACAACAGCTGACTGGTCCTGGGAGGTTTCCCATGCAGGTCCTACCCAGGCAAGGCTCTGCGTCATGTGTACGAGTTGATGGATTCGCAGCCCAAATTGTTGGCTCTGTTTATCTTTCTGAGTGTGGTACAAATCCTAGTTATTAAAAAATCAAGAACAGAAAATCCAATTCTAGATGTAATATCAGTCCAGGTCCAATTTTGAGTAGGTGAAATAAACTAACTTCAGACACCAGTGGACAGTTGACTGCTGCACAGTAACAAAACACAATTTAGTACAATTTTCCACAGTTGACATATGTTGATCAATATAAGATTCAGAATTTAACAGGCATAGAATTTCAATTAAACTGAATTACAGAAGAGTATAGTCATCACCATGCTAGGAAAGAGGTGTTTTAGCAAATGAGACAGACAACCCCACTTTCTGCATGCTGTGATGCAGCTGGTCTGTGAATTAAAAAGTGGGCTTTAGCTTTCAAATTTTCATCAACACTTAATTCTTAACCAAACCGTATCATTAAGGTAAATTGTTGTGGTTGGTTTGGTTTGGTTTTTTTTTTTCTTTTCTTTTTCTTTCTCACCTTTTCCATTACTATTGGGGTTTTGAAAAGGGTAAGCACTGGTTGTCTCTAAACTGACAGGCACTTTGTTCCACGAGTAGGCATAAAGCGAGATAAGCAAAGACAAAGCCATGTTGGGCAATTCCATTCTGGTGGCACTGGCCGGCAGCTGTGGTCCACTCAGCCAAGCCAGCGTGGGGCACAGCCACATGCACGTGCTGTGTTGTGCATACTGTATG
Source organism: Pedionomus torquatus (assembly GCA_013398155.1). Lineage (NCBI taxonomy): Eukaryota > Metazoa > Chordata > Aves > Charadriiformes > Pedionomidae > Pedionomus > Pedionomus torquatus. The sequence continues at coordinate 145,251 of VZRU01020573.1, forward strand.
AAAACCCTTGTGGATGTGCATTGCAGTCTTGCCACTCTACTGAAATGCACTTGTGTGAACATGCACCTTTCAAATGCCCTCATGTTTGTTGCTCTTTGTGCAAACAATGGTGGCTTGAGTTGACAAGACCTCACTCCATGGTTTTGTCTGTCCCAGCATCCACTGACTGTGTCATGGAATGGCTGCAAATATCAACAGAGCTGTCAACAGAGCAAACCCAACTATTGTTGCTTAGTGGTGTTTAGATTCTTTACGGAAAATAGCAAGAAGGAATTGACTCGATGAGTGGATTTTGACTGAGGTTAAGAGGTAGGAGTAGAGCAGCACAGTCACAGGTGACTAAATTCCTAGCTCGGGAAATTTGCGTCATCGACACTGTATTCCAGCCGTAACAGAAGTGTTTGCCCAAGTTGAATGAGAACGTGGCATAGAAAGACAGGCCATTTACCATGCTGCAGCTGGGTGTTTCAAAAGAATCTCTCCCAGATACCAGGAGGCAGGTCTAGGTTTCCCTGAAGAAGCAGGTGCTTTCAGCAGCCTCCAGCTTGTTTTGCTCAGGAGAGCTGTTGAGTGCAGGCTGTCTTTTTCAGAGCACAATGCTCTAAAATGCAATCAGTGTGAAGACAGTTTCTGTGTTTCTGGGCTCTTCCCTGGTAACATCCATTACCAGTCAGGCCACCAGGGTGTAGGGAATGGCTAGTAACTCTGCATTCAAAGGTGACCCACTGTCTCTAATTCTCGGTAAGTCTCACTGTGCTGTAGTTGAATGCTCAAGAGAGCGGCTGTGAGATACTGTGAATGGTGTGACATATACAAGGAATTGCTTTTATATCTTCTGATGAGAATGTTGTGCATGTGTGTGAATTCAGTGCTGAATTAACAGTCCAAAAGAATGTAGCCATGGGAGAGCTTACCCATGCCACTGTTTCTTAGCCCTCATCTGGAGGGACAAATTTTAGAGGTGAAATGTAAAGGCCTCTCAATAGCCCACTGAGTGCCTTCTCTCTCTGTGAAAACACGCAACAAGGGTGCCAACCCTGGCAGCAGGCTATATCTTGTGGACAGATTTCCACTGGCAAACGGACCTAAGACCACGCTCCCTTCAGCTGCATGATGTGCACAGTGGATGGGGTTATCTGCTCCAAGATGACCTTCTCTCGCATTTTCAGGTGCCTGCCCGATTTTCTTCTCCCCCTCTAAAGCCCAGGCGCAGTCATAGAATCATAGAACGGTTAGAGTTGGAAGGGACCTTGAAGATAAACAAGTTCCAACCCCCCTGCCATAGGCAGGGACACCTCCCACTAGAGCAGGTTGTTCAAAGTCTCATCAAGCCTGGCCTTAAATACTTCTAGGGATGGGGCATCCACAACTTCCCTGGGCAACCTGTTCCAGTGCCTCACCACCATATGAAAGCCTGTGGCTTAATGGGTGGGATGTGTTTATCAGCTTCTGCCCACAGCAGGTGCAGACTTAAAATGCCTGTTCATCTCTGTTGAGAGACAGACCATCTTCACCTGCCAGCGTCTGGTGTTTTATAAAAAGTTTGATCTGAGCTGATCTCTCTGGATGCAGCTGAGCTGGAGGCTGGAGCTCTAGCACCTTATCTCCCTTCATTTCTTGGTATTTGTCATCTGCAAGGCAATACTGTGCAGGTCTGTAGGATGGCCTTTGGGATCTCTCTGCCTCCTTTCCATTTAAAGCCTCCTGCAGCATCAGATACTGACAGTATCTGTACTTTAAATATCCGTGCTGTCTTTTCCCTCTCACATGCCTTCTGAATGGGCTCCTCCTTTTTGAATATTCAGGGTCTGATTCTTTTCATTTAGAGGGTAATTGGCATCTCCATCACGCTGTACTTGTAGCTCTTCCTACTAAATGCCACTAAATTCACTTCTCTGTGGCTAAGGATACCTTTTATTTACACAAGAGTCCCAATATCCCTGCATTTGCAAACACAGTAATTACATATTGTTTTTCTGTTAGTTCTGGCAGGTTCGGGGCTTAACTAACGGCACGGTGGCTGCAGTGCTCTGTGCAGAGAAGCTCACTCGGGTCTCACCTGCTCCAGAAAAACAAAGCCTACAGAAGCTGCGTGAGTTTTAAGCTACACTTGGGTACTCCCATTTTCACTTTCCAAGCAGGCTTTGTATTTGCTGTGGTTTTGTGAGGTAGTTGGATCTATTTAAATCCTCATCTGGATTGAAAATCTGGTTCTTTTTTAATGGATCTGTGACTACCGCGAGAGCAGTAAACCTTTTCGGGCAGGGAATCAGGAAAATTTTTCTGGATTTTGTAGTGCTGTCCTGGCATCAAACCATATTCAGGCCACATACAAATGGGGCAATACATGGTTTCTGTCTGTGCAGAGCAGCATTGGGTGGGCCACAGGTTTAACACTGGTCACCCTCAGGTGATGACCCTACATCTGGTAGGTCTGTACTGCAGCAGAGTTATGGTGGTGACACCATCGTGGCTCTAACCAAGGTCAGAGCACTTAGGGGAACTGAAGCTTTGGAATACCTCTAGAGATTAAGATGTCTGTTCATCTGACTCCAGTTAAGGAAGGAGAAATATAAAAAAAAAATCATTTGTGTACTATCTATATCTACTGATTCTCCAAAAGTCTGTTTTTTCTTGCTGCCATACGGGGACATTCATTAGTGAGACTGGGCGTGATCAGTGTAAATCTCCTGTGCTTCAGTGGAAGGATCAATTGCATTTATATGATATCCCAAAGAGAACAGTTCTAGTACAGATCAAATAATGTCTGGACCAAGTATGGCCTTGCTCATTTTACAGGCTGCCTATAAACAGATGCTGTTAAGTTGGGTTTTTTTGTTTGTTTGGGTGTTTTGTTTGTTGTTTTTTTTTTCTTTTTAAATTATTCTTTCAGTATATATTTCTATACTATTTCTTCTGCTGCTGTCACTAACACTTCTGTCTGTGTGAAATAAATGGAGATAAAATACACTCTACAGTATTGCTCTTTTCTCTTTTTCTGCAGTACCTGCTAATTAAGCTGTTTGCTTGTTACATTTCCCTTCTTATATGAAATGTATTTGCAAAAAAAAACACCTCACAAAGCAGCCTGACTGCAGAGACACAAGCCTTTGCTGAGAGTCAGAGGCATGTGGCCTATTGGAGACTGCATCTTTTAGGTTTCAAATTTAAGATTTTCCTTTCCCACAGGAGCACAGCGTACCCAGTCCTTGAGTTGGAGCTGGCTGACCCCAGAGAAAATGCTGTAAGGCAGGAAGGGAGCTGAGCTGCTGGCAGACAAGGAGCAGGGTTAACGATCGTGAATGATTCTCTGCCCCATGCTAGCTCCAAAGACTAGAACTTTTCAAGTAATTACTGCCTGGTTTGAAGGCTGATCCAGATCCTGCTGGATACAGAGGAGGGCTTCCCGCTGTGCTGGGATTTGGATCTCTTTGTCCTTTTGCTCAGGAGTGCTGAGCACTCAGAAAAAGGGAGGTTTATCTCCAGTTAGAAAATACAGAAATTGCCAATTGGTGGCCATCAGGCACCTCTGTGTAGGGTTAACTCTTGTTGACAGCCACCAGCTCTGGAAATGGTTTTTCGTAATGTTGGGGATAGCCAAGAAATCTGGGCAGGTTGCGGCAGGTCAACACACCGGAAATTATTATTGCTTTTGTCTGAAGACTGACAATAAATAAGAAGAAGGTTTGACTTTTAAAGGGAATGTTAAAACTGAATTGAACTGCAGCCCTGTACAAATTTTGTGTTTGTGCACATTTGGCAAAGCCAGAGGTTGTGACCTGAGGTCACTGCAAGCTGATGAGAGGGGAGCTTGCCTTGGGGAGAGCTTCTCCATTCTTGCAGTTACAGAAATCCATGGATGAGGTGAAAGGAAAGGATCAAACATGTTTATGCTTAAATCTGTGGTCCTTGAGTGAAGGTTATATAAACATCTAGCAGTATAAAACCGGAGAGGAACTATGTACTGACTGAAATAGAAGAGGAAACAGTTTTGTATAGAAAGGATGAATAGTTCAAACAAATCTATATTGTTCCTAAAAATATCATCCACCCTCCTCTAAATGCTATTACTGTGTAAGTCTTGACTTGAAATTGTTCATAGATGCATTCCCAGGAAGCGCTCCTAAGGAACCTGTCCTGCCTTTCTGGAAGCACCAGCCTGTCCTTTCTGTTTTCTGCAATAGGCTAAGAAAAAAAGAAAGGTCCGGTTTTTGCCTGACACCTTCATCCAACTTGAGGGCATCCTTGGACATAACTGGGTTTTGAAACATTTTGATCCTAAAAATTAAATGAAGGTGGGGGCTAAATCTTATTTCCCACTGTTCCTGCTCTCGCTCATCTCTGACACCAGTATTTGAGGTATGTAATCAGCTGATCTGTGCTGGAAAGGTTAAAAGTGAAGGATGTTCCTGTCTGTCACAGATTAACAAAATGTTCAAGTAGCTTTGGCCTTATGACACTTGAGGTAAATTGGTTTAGCCCACATAAGTGCAAACACACAGTTTGCTAGACAGGTTATAGCTATGGACAGAGAAGGAGAAGTTTCTTTTGCATCAGGTTTTGCTGAAAGTTTCTTTTGCATCAGGTTTTGACCTGAAAGGAAACTAAAGCACAGGGTAGGTTTTAAACTGCATAATGCCAAAATATCTTTAGGTTCTGGCAAGTAATCTGGCAAAATAAGGTTGCTTCACAGGATTTCTGTCACCTGCACTGCAGAAATCTTGTACATCTGCAAATTCTCTCAAGTTTTTCCTTAATCTTGAGCTCCCAGGTACAGGAATAAGCTGAAGGCTGATTTCAGTACCAGGATCTTGCTGGCCATGGGTAGCACGGAAATCAGAGGCATATTCATACCATAGATTTTAACCCAGCCCTTTTCCTCCCTTCCTCAGCAGCCCCGTTTCTACTCTCTGCATAGCTAGACATAGACCCTCAAAGAGAAATGCTTTGTAAGATGCTCGTGATCTCCCCTAAACCATGAACTCTGGTTGGTTTATTACTGGTTTTCTAAGGTAAAAATATAAGTTTGCTCAGGGGTGTGTTTGGTTACTCCAGACAATGTGGATACGCAGAACCCATCTGTCAGGGTTTGATGGTCAAACAACTATGTCGTTAGAAAGGTGCTTCTTCTGAGTTGCCATCTGTCTCCAGACTGATATTGCTGGGCCTTCAGCTACAGGTGGATTGCCCCAACCATGCCAGTAAAGTGTGCTTTTTCCTTAGCACATTCCTGCAGTAAGAGTCACCACTCAGCAAGAATAACTTTTACCTACTAAGAAGCAAAACCTCAAGGAGTTAGATGCAAGTGGGAAGTATTGACCTAACCAGGAGATGCCTTCTAGGTTCAACTGATAACTTTGTTTCACCAATTCCATTTTGCTCTTCCTATGGCACCCATCCTGTATACATGCATCCTAATTTCAGTCTCAATAGTCTCCGCTACCTCCTTCCCATAGGAGTTAAGTGACTTGCTAGTTTTGGTTTGTCCCTCTCTCCCACATTTGTCCTTTGCTCCCAGCCTCTTGTGTCCTGGCTTGTGGGCTGTTCAGAAGGGCTGCCTTTGCTTTTTAAGGGTCATTCATCAAATTAACCAATATTGATTCATCTTTTACCCTTCTACATGAAGAGGATGGGAGGAGAAGCAGCCATTTGCTGGGAACAAATGTGCTAGTGATATTCTTTCAGCCTGAAGAAACAAATAATAGAGCTGCCACTAATTCCTGATGATGAGAGGCAGACTCACAGTTATATTGGCCTATTACTATTATGATGGGGAAACTGAGTCAGGGACATTGCAATCAGTATTTCACCTCAGAAATCTGGATCTTTTTAAGAGCCTTCATTCAGATTTAGGAGACAAGGACAATGTCCATATCTGAACACTTTGGTTTCTCTATCCTCACTTGACACCAAGCAGGATGATCTGGATGTAAAAACAGGGTGTCTCAACTCCCAGTCCTGCACTTTGTCAGCTGTGGTGCCTCCCATCTCATGAGATTTCACAGAAATCACCCTTCTCCACTGTGCCTCAGTTTCTCTGCTTGTGAAGTGGGGAGCCTGCTCAGTTCGGAGAGAGGGCGCTGAAGCAGTGAGCAACCTAAAGCTTGATTGTGAGTGAGGAAAATGTGGAGGTGACTCTAGTTCCTGGCTGTGCAGCCTGTGTGACCTTTGCTGTTAACAGTGCCACAGGACACGTCCCTTTGCAAAGCCCCAGAGAGTCAGCCTGAAAAGCTTTCTATCACCTGGACCCTGTGAGATCCAATCCGTCTCCAGGCAAGATCCTCATCACTCAACGAGCTTTTAATTCCTTAGAGAGGCAGAAGAGACAATATTCAGCAGCTGGTTATTTCTTCATCTGCCTCAGTCCCTCACGCAGAGTGTCAGTTTAAAAAAAAAAAAAAAAGGCAGAGAACTGGCCATTAGCAAGGAAAACAGTTTAGGGAAGAGACGAAATAAAAATGCAATCAATTATCTCTCGCCGTGCCCAGGTGTGTGGGTGCAGTCAATTTTCAAAGTCATCGAGAATTTTAGATGAGAAAAGGGAAGCTGTTCATGGCAAATTGCAAGTGTTGGGGGAAGGGGGAGGGAGAAAGAGAAAGAAAGCAGAGAGGGGAGAGTAGGAGAGATTAATTTCCCTCTTGAGTGAGAAGTGTGTTTGAGACAGACAGATGGGCTGTAAATACTCCAAACCAAGGACAGGAGCTGAGACAAGGGAGAGGCTGGTGATTGAAGTGTGACTGTGATGGAGGTAGTACATTTCCCGGCCAAGGTGACTGGTTTTGTTCTGAAAGGGTGAGATTTCTGAGATGTGGCTGCCTCACTTCACATCAACCTGGACCAGGACAGCATATTTAGACTTGATAAGTGATATCCAGGTCCCAGTGGGGTTTTCCTTAAGGGTCAGCTTCAACTGCCTGCCTTGTAAGGGAAGTCTGAAGGGGGGGAGGGAAGAAAGAAAGAAAAAAGGGAAGGGGGAGGGGAAGGAAGGAAGGATGGAAGAAAGAGAAGGACGCTCTTCTTTCCTCGTTAAAATTATTGAGCTGTCTACAAGTGGTGAGCGAGGGGACCATGTGACCAGCAGTTAATCACATTGCTGTGAAATGTGACTGCTGCTGATAATAGGATCTTTCCTTCAGTAGAATTTCTGTTTCAGAAGTAGTGATTTTCACAAAGAAAAGAGGTTGAGGGAGATATCATTTCAGATCTAACAGAGCCTGTGTACATTTTCTTTAGGGAGAAAAACCTCCTTTTTCCTTTTCCGTTCAGTGTCCCTGTTTGTATTATTACTATCATCATCAATTTTTCATTTTCATAGCCCAAACTCATTGACTACAAATGTAACCCAGCTCCAGTCTGTCTGCTAGCAGATTAGTTCCCATTTAGTCATAAAGTTAACCAACCTTGTTCCAATCAATTAATCCCTAGAAGCCTTAATTTATCGATGCCCCAGTCTATGCTAGCCGTCGAAAAGATGAACATCCTGCTTCAAAATGAACCAGTCTGCCTTTCCTCCAAGATACGGGAATTATAAGAGAGTGGTAGTAAATAAGCATTTAGAAATCCCTTCTGTGCAATCAAAGGCAGCAGCAGCACAGAGAAGAATAAAAGGGATTTTAGCATGCATGAAAAACAGCACAATAAATGAACGAGGCTCTCGGTATAGGAACAGTAACGCTGTGGAGCCACTGTGGGCTCAGCTGAGTTGGTTCCTTCTGTCATAAATTGATCTAACGTACAAAAGGTTACTGCAAGAGTCACAGACAGGTGAAAGGGTGTTGATCCAGACACCTTCCCACCTTCAGATTTTGCTTGCCAGAATCTCTTCACTCTTTATTTTAGGAAGCCTGAATTACTTTCACCCTTGTTCTCTAGGTCTTTGACTGTGTTTTCTGGTTAATTCAACATGAAACTTCTCCAAAGCACACTGAAATAAGTAAGAGTCTCTCTTTTGGTTTCCTTGGCTTGTAGATCAGGTGTTGCTAAAGCAAAGGCTGTAGTCAGAACTAATTAGAGTTGATCTGGTTGCATAACAGAGAAAATTTTAGTAACAAAAGCATTTAATACTGAGGTTGTTTCCATGTTACAAGGTTGGAAAGGACTTATTTTTAATTATCTCTCCATATTTTAAATAGTAGCTGTCATTAACACATGTTCTTTCCCGAAGACACAATTTGGAAAACATAAAGCATCTATAATTATGTTGATATTAAAAATAAAGTATTTAACTAAAGAAATGGTAACCAGCTCAGGTGTTTCTGAAAAAGCAAAAAATTGCAGGTTGAGGTGCTCAGAAGGGCCTAAATAAAGGCCAGGTCTCAGCTCTTGTGCCCTTTCAGCAACAGGACACACTGTGGCTCCTCTGACAGCTTCTGCCTTCTCTGATCAGCCTGGCATCCTCTTCTGTCTCACAAACGATCTGTAAACAGACCCACATTTTCTCAGCTACATCAGCTCAAAATTACTTTGCCAAGCAATTCTGGGGTGGTTGTTCAATTGCAAGCCATTCTTCATGGGAGCTACGGTTTTGACAGGCGATCTGCTTCAACTGGGCTCTCCTCTCCTGTGAGTTTGTTTCCTTGGCTGAACGTGGGTGAGGCATCACTTTGTGGTTGTGATAAGTGAGCCAGCAGAACACTATTTCTTGCAAAGTGTGAGAAAAGCAAATGCAAATGTAGGTGGAGCAAAGGGAATTTCTCCTAGAAAAAATTTGTGGAAATGCTTTCGATGTTATAGTCTCCTTGGTGGTCTCACCAGACAATGTGTTTAGGCTGTCTCTTCTCATGTAAGAATCAGCTTGACCAAAACCAGGCATGTTCTTATGGATCAAGTGAGGAAATGGCTGCTTTTCTTGTTTCTGCTGCTACGTTTCCTTGATGGGCTTGTAAACATCACATCCCCTTTTGCACCTTGGTTTTTACCTACAAATGAAGGAGCCTAGCAGTAGTTAAAAGGTTTTGACTACTGATAGATATTGATTTATTAGTTGTTGTTACCAGCTCTTTATGCCTCATGTGTCTGCATTCATATTTGCATGAGGAAATACCACTTAAAAGAATTTGCTGCAGCAAATGTTGATTCCTGGCTTTTTTACTTGAAGCTGTGCCTGTGCATTATTTCCTTTGGTTTTCGGTAGGCTTTCCCAGCAACAGAGAAGGGAATCTGGTCCTGAAAATGGCTGAACCACGTTTGCCCAGTCCTGTGGGGCACTTAACTGATCTGCTCGGCTCAGGGACAGTACCTGGCTGAGGTAGCAATCATGGTGCTCCTTATAGTAGGAGAAAGGTCTCTTCACTTGGAGTATATTGTCTATTTTCCTTTGACCATTGGCTGGTGTGAAAGACAGGCTGTTGGAGCAGGTTAGGTTTGGTCTGACCTGGTTTGCTATTTCTTGTGAAAGAATCCTTTATTCCCACTCTCTGTGGGGTTTTCTAGACAGGCCAGAAATTCCCTGTCTTTTCTTTTTCCCTGTCTCTTCTTTTTTCCCTGTCTCTTTGTCTATTAGAATAGCTCCGATATATTTCTCTTTGTCTATTAGAATAACTCAGATATATTTCTCTGTTAGCTGTTTGAGTCTCTGCAAACTCATATGCAGAGCAAGGACCAATTTCCCCTACCTTCTTACTGAACAGAATGGTTATTCTACCAGAACACAGTCCCAAACACATCAACTCTCCTGACCGCTGCCAGGCCCTTATAGCGTGGTCCAGCTGCTTTTCCTTCAGGTTGCCAGCACGCTCGAGGTAGGCCTAAGGGCCCTATTTGAATGCAGTTCAAGATACATAGTTCTGCCTCATTTCCAGCCTCACAGCTTCATTCTTTAACCTGTCGTCCCTGGTCTCCTGTTCCTATACCCTACAGCACTGCAGCCCTGCTTGCATATGCTTCTTGCTTCCCCTTGATTGCTTTTTGCACTCCCTCCCTTTGCCTACACTGGCTTGCTTTCACAGGCAGTGTATTTATTGCTAGCTGGCAAATGCTAGCGCTTGGACATACATTCAATTATCTTTGAACAATTTCCTTTTACTCTGGTTTTGCTTTTTTCCCTTTCAGTTTCACTGAACACTGCCTGTATTTTCTCAGAGCTTGTTCAACTGCAATACAGTCTGCTTCTCTTCTCCCTACTTTTCTTTTTTTCTTTCTTTTTTTTTCTTCCTCTTTCCACATTTTCCATGTTTTCATTAAGCTGCTGTGCTAAACTCTGGTGACCATTTCTCCACTGCTGCCCGTTCTGTACATTGGCACCGAGAAGGGTCCAAGTTTAACCTCAGTGTGTTAAATGCTTCCTTCACCTGGAAGGAAATCAATGGTACAGGCAGATTGGGGTTTTATCTACTCCCCCACACCAAAATGTCTTTCTTTTTGATGTACAGTAATCTCTCCATCCTTTGTGGTTTGACTCTTATCTGTTTTTCCATTAAAACTTGACTTATGCTTTACTTTTACGCCAATGGAGTGCACTGTGGAGATGATAAGGGTCACTTCTGCTTACTGTTCAGGTGAAGGTGTGTTTTTGATCTTCAGATCAGTTCTCGAGCACGTAATCTTCCCTGAGAGCTTGCCTATGCTTCGAGTTGCTTCTTTCCACTGCTTGTTCTCCCTGCCTTCTAGTTGGCAAAACATGACTGTATTTGAACCAACTCTTTCATAACATCTCTTACATTTTTGTAAGAGAGGCATTTTGATTCAATATCCACAAAGATATGAGATATTGCATGGAATGGAAGTGCATCGTCCAGACTGGATGACCTTGTGTAAGAGTCGCTTTGGTCAAATTCTTCAGGAGCAGGGAAATACCTGTAGCACAGAGGTACTTAAGCTATTTTTAAACAAGCTGGCTTAGGCACAGGAGAAACAGCATGAGGTGAGCTGTGCAGACACATGATGCTGTAGTTTGAGTGCTTCTAGTGATAGTTCAGGTAGCTCTGTAATACACCACAGTTTCTTTTGGGACTGTAGCACAGAAATACCAGCCTGTCACACAGGAAAGAACCCCTCACCCTTGGTGGGTCTCATCATACTAGTACCCCTTAAGCAAATTCTGGTTATCCAGGTGAGAAGCTGTAGGGGTATCCAAAAGATGGGTTTCATGACATTTATGTAAGGAAGTGGCAGAGATGGATCTACCACTATATGAACTTGAGCCACGTGTCTCAGATGGCCTTCTCCACAATTCCATTAGCAACATTAGCTAGTAATGGGAGCTATCATGATGGCATCCTCTTTAAATGCTCATCTTCGCCCCTACACACCAATAGTTTGTAGGTCCTGGTGTGTACAGCCATGAGACAGGCCTTTCTCCTGCAAGTACTTGGGTATTGCTTACTTACTGGGCGTGGAGCTAATTGAAGGGTGGTTAATGCCATCAAGCATTGGGATGTATTTATATTTTAACTACATGTAAGTGATTATCAACATTATAAATAATTACAGTCTGCCTCCCAGCCCCTCTGCTCCATTCCACCCTGCTAATTGCAAAGCTTAGATCTCAATGAGCTCATTATGTTTTGTCAATATTCAGCTCTTTGGCTTGCTCACCTAGTAGGGACCGGGGGGACGCCAATGGGAGCTAAAGACTGAAAATGCCAAGCTCCTAGGGATTTGAGTTAGCGATCATCACTGCTTCATCTCTATGCACAATTTATTCAGCCCTCCACCTTCCCTAATAAATTATAGATCCCTCAAAGGGAAGCTTTGCCAAGGGATGGGCTATTGCCTTACACGTGGGGGAGCCCATTCTTTGTGGTATTGAGCATCTTTGACATCTGGTCCTTGCAGGATTGGATCCCTCCTGCCCTTCCCCTCCGCCCGTCTCTTCCACCCCTTTTGGGAAGCATTAACCTTTTCAATGTGATGTATGCGAAAGGGCGACAGTCAGCTGTGGCAGTTCCTAATGGATTCTGTTTGGTTGTTTGTTTGTTTGTCTGAACTGCCTGCAATGCTGTCCAGACCTCTTGGAAAAGCAACCCAGAGTGCAACTATTATTTTAATTAGCAGAAAAAGGCAGAGAGGTTTTTAAGGAAGAAAAGTGCTTGAATTCAGAAGTAAGGAGCAGATGAATGTGTGGCAGGGAATTTTGGATTCAGTCCACTTGAAGGCAGTGGAGGGGTTGAATTTTCAATCGCAGGTGGGTTGTGAGATAGTCATGGTGGTCTTTTGGGGCCTGTGGGCTACAAAAGGGTGCATTTGTGCCCTTACTTTTCTTCCTGGCAGTGCAAAAGGAGAAGAGACTTGTCATATCTGCTTTGCCAAGGAGTAAGAAAAACCCCAGTGGAGACTGCTACTGTATGACTGAAGATCTGTAGATCTGAACCTAACGCACTAAGCTACAGGTGCAACCCTCTGCCCACCCCTCTGTCCTCAAACAAGATCAGTTCTACTCTCCCCTCTCCTGAAAACTCTTTCCCTAATTCTGTCTTAAGACAGGAATGCCACTGCCTCCCCAGGGGATATATTTCTAGTGCTTTGCTGGTCTTATCACTGGCAAGTTTCCTCCAAAATTTAATCTCAATATGCTTTATTGTAAATTAAATCCATTGTTTCTTGTCCCATCGCCAGCAGATGTGGAAAAGTTTATCCTGTTCTACAGCAACCTTTACCTATTTGTAGAGTGACTCTCTCTTCACTATTCTGTGGTCCAAAGACCACAAATCTTTCCATTTTTTTCTTCTCAGGCTTTCTGGACTTCTGGTCATCCCTTCCAAAGCTTTTAAATTCCTCAGGCAATTAAGCTGAAATTAAAGCAGCTTCAGGAGCAGCAGTCTAACTCAGCTTGGTGGGTCCACAGCAAAATGCTGCTTTTTGCAAGAGCCTGGGACACAGCTGGCAGCTCGGCCATCCAGCTTTGTAGTGACCAGAGAGCTTCTCAGTGAAGAGTCAGTCTGTCTCAGCCCTCTGTATCAGGGTCCACAGATGCAGTGAAAGTCCTTTGGCATTCATGGGTGGATACTTCCCAGGGATTCACTGCAAACAGCAGCGTCAGAAGTGGATGTGGGAAAGGGGAGATCTCTCCAGGTCATGCAGAGGCTGGTGCTGCTGTATCACCCAAGCAGTGGATCAGCACAAATTCTCCAGGATAACACTGAAACTCGTAAATGGAGTCAAGTAGGGATGCTGGAACTATTTCTTGTTAGTAGTATGGAGAGAGAGATGAGCGACACAAGCAGACAGTGAGACTGTGGCAATAGCAAAATAGGATAAGTACTCAAAAATATGAAGGCTTAACAGGAAAAAAGTCATATAAAATTGGGCTTACGAGAACCAACCATCCAACCAGCCTCCTATACCTGTTACCTTTGTCCACTAGGAGTGTTTCTCAGTCCAGCCTCTCATTTTGTTGCATGGGTGCTGTGCCAGGGTAAGTAGCAGGCAGCAGACAGGCCTCAATAGGAGACAAAAACAGGAGAGTTTGAAGTGGAAGTGATTTTTATAGTCACGAGTGACACTGGAAAACTGAAAGATGCGAAGTTGCTGCTTAGGTTTCTTGTGAAAGCCAGAGGTTGCTGGTTAAATTAGGGTCTCAAGCATGTTTTTATAGAAACCCTTTTCTTCAAGGAAAGCAGTGACTCTAAAGCTGGCCCACCAGTTAATGCTGAATCCCCTCTCAAGCACTTGCTGTAAGATGCCCCTTTTATAAATCAAGGGCCACTCCTACGTTGACTGTACAGCCATGTACTTGCAGCCTCTTCAGCAAAGTCGGCTGTTGTTTCAATGAGAGGAGTTGGTGGATCTGAAGTTTGGCAATGGTTTATTCCCACCCCACCAGAGAAGTGAGGAGAAGAGACAGGCAGTGGAGAAAGGGAGAGCTGCAGACCTTTCAAGCATCTTTTTCTGGACACAGATCCCACTGCTGCCAGCAATCCCTCCCTGGGGGACACAATGTAGGAAAACAAGCCAGCTTGGGTGAGTAGCTATTTTTACAAGGGCTTTGTGATGGCAGTCAGAGGAGTGTTATTTGTGGCAGGGACTATATATAACTATATTTGTGTGTGTGTAGATTAAATATATATGTGTGTGTAGCGTCTTATCACTGCTTTCCAGCTTGACTTTAAAACACAAAGGAAAAATCAAAGGTTTTAGAAAAAGCTAAATTTATCTGGGAATGGGAATTATAATAGCAAAGAGGGAATTAATTGTGGGGGTGTGTGTGGAGATTACAGTAATATTTTACTCCTTCCCTACAAAGACAAAAATAGCATTAGTTTACCTACCTACTAGTAATACCTCTAATTCTCTTCTTGCCATTCACCAGCACCTCTCAGGAGTGAGCATCTACAGATGAGGTATGTCCAGCTGATGTGAAAAGAGCTTTGGGTCAAGCTCATGTGTGTCCCTGGTTTGGGGAGGAAGCCCCACTTCAGCAGACAGCCTGTGCTTAAGTGTGGCATTGACCCTTGAATCTCTCTGCAATGTGGGCAGAAAGGAGGTCTTGGCATTCATGAGCTCATGCCCCTTCTTTCTCATTTTACTTCACTTAACTCTGATTGTTCTCTCAATTTTTGGTGCCACTCAATCCCAAACAAAGCACCCAAAGACACCTTCATCATTGATTCACACCTTAAGCTGGTCCTGCTCTTCTACCACAGGCCAGCCTGGTCCTTGCACAGAGGGTAGATGCTCAGTCTCTGGTTTGGCCAGGCATAGTTCCCATTGTAAAACCAATCCCCAGATCTTTTTTGTTCTCTGACAGCCCTGGAAATGTGCTGCTCCCAGCAGAGCTTTTTGTTGCCTGCAGCCTACACCACGGTGCCTTATTCTGAATCAATACTTGCAGATACTGGAGATAACTCAGGGAGAGAAATACATTAACGTTGCTGAAGAAACAAAGATAATGATATCTTTTCTTCCTTGTTATTTCTTACCTCCATTCTCCTGCAGAATAAAATTTTCTTTTCTCCCCTTCCCCCCCTCCATCCTCATCTGTATGATCTGCACTTAGCAGGGCTCCACTCTTGAATTATTTCCCACTTTTCAATAAAGCCTTAAATCTTTTTTAAAAACTGCTTGTTTTAATTGAAAAATTTCAATCAATCAATTTGCCCCTTCTCTACCCTCTCGCCTTCCTCCCCTCCCCCAAACAGACCCATTTGCAGTAAATAATCTGTAGCCAGAATTTCTGCTCTAAAGAAATAAATAATTCTGAATTTGCTGAATCCCGCCTGATCTCCCAGCTTTAAATCACTGCACTTTGCACTGAGCTCAGCTGAAATGTTGAACACGCTGAAGCATGACTATTACTTGGAGACTGCAAGTGTTTTTAAAAGTACAGCCTCCGAGGCCATGGTCCTTTTTCTTAACAAGACAGTCTGAGGGAGGAGCTAAGCTAGTTCCTCGGGATAAGTTTTCTCTTTCCTGCATTTTTCCCACTACAAATGTAGCTGTTGCCTTGTCTTCAAGGGACCTATCAAAGCCTGATTGAATGCAGGAGAAATCCAGTGGGTCTTTGATCAAATCATAGAATGTTTAGAGTTGGAAGGGACCTTGAAGATCATCGAGTTCCAACCCCCCTGCCATGGGTAGGAACACGTCCCACTAGAGCAGGTTGCTCAAAGCCCTATCCAGCCTGGCCTTAAATACCTCCAGGGATGGGGCATCCACAATTTCCCTGGGCAACCTGTTCCAGTGTCTCACCACCCTCACAGTTAAGAATTTTTTCCTAATATCCAGTCTAAATCTCCCCTCTTACAGTTTAAAACCATTACCCCTTGTCCTATCACTACGCTTTCTGACAGAGTCACTCTCCTGCTCTCCTGTCGGCTCTCTTCAGATACTGAAATGCTGAAGAGGAGGCATCTTGATTGGAATAATCTTATAGCCCCTGGATTGAGTCCTTTTTTCTGATGTGTGATCGAAGGTGGGTTCCAGGAGGTGCTCTGCATCTGTTCACACACTGGAGAGCAAGTGTCCAGGCTCCCAAGTACAAATAGTTGCACTTAAACCCAGAAGAGGCTGGGAAATCCGAGCCAGGGGAGGAAGGTCCCCAAAATTACTGCGAGTCTTGCAATCACTGTCAGCATTCTGCAATTCTCTTTATCTTTCCTCTACTCAAAAACTTTCAAAAACAGCTATATGCAGGTTTATATCACAGAGAAACACAATCCTCATATTTCTTAATTCCTCATATTTCTTATTTAATCATTTTTTTTTAATTACTTCTTTTTAGAATTGCTTTTCTCAAAGCTATCTAATATTCCCCATCCCAAAATGCAAGCTGCAGCTGAAGAGGGAAAATGCAGCATGCAGCAGACTACTGATGCCTAGTTATGATTTATACAACTCGTGAGTTTCCAACAATTTAGAGATGAAAAATGGTTTATCCACACTTTGGTGTGCTGAAACACTCTTTCCACCATTTATCTTGAAACAGATTTTGTTTGGGTGGTGGTGAATGTTATGCAGAAGGCCATGAGTGGAATGTCTAATGGGAACTGTCAGACATACAACAACGGGTGTTGTCGTGCTTCTGGGCTGAGATGTGAGGGACAAAGAGGATCCCCAAAAAGTTCAGCTCATGATTTTCCACTCTATTTTGGGGGTTTTAATTAAAATTTGAAATATTTTTGCTGTTCTTGCATGTCCAACCAAACTCAAAACAAAAACTGTTAAGACTTACATTTTCATGCTGTTTTTCCCTTGTGAGTCGGAGAACATTCAACACGGATAGAAGATTGTGAATGCTGGATTTTCACTTGGAAATTGCTTCCCTCTCTCCTCATCCCTTTTCTGTATATCAAAGGGAATCAGCTCTGTAATTTTCATTGACTGTGTAAAGAGCTGAGGTCAGCTAATCCACAAGAGCTCCTTCCGAGATTTGAAAAGTAGCCAGAATCAAACAATACAAAAAGATCAGAAACATTAAAGTCACGAGAAGAGACCCATTCTGGTGTTTTCCTGATAATCTAACAAAAGATCCCCCAGCCACTAATGCTAAACCAGTAAATGCAGGCCCAAATTCATTTTGGGACAATTTGATAGAGCTGTTATAATCAGATTTCAAGTACATAATTTTTAAAGTATACCAGCATACAGAGTGGTGTTTGATGCAATAGAAGCATGAATTGATATATGCTGGTGTTGAAATTCACCCTTCCTGTTGTTTTTTTTTTCAGCCATAAGCTTTATTCTGACGTCTGTCCTTTAGATAACCTCATCAGGAATCTGTGCTGCGAAGATATTAAATACACCATTTTCTTTTGTCATTTTATAGTTTATGCCAGATTACCATTTACAGGAGAGTCCGTTTCTATTTCCCATTGCTGAGGAGGGACTGTAAGATGGATAAAAATGTAACTTGCACGGAGCAATGTGAAGATGGCATTAGGATAATGGAGCACCAGTCAGAGGCACCCCTGCAAAATCATGCTTATAGTGCTCATAAATGGCATGTAGATTCAGAGGTAAAAATGGGCAGTAACCCTGCTGTGTTTCCAGTGTTACTTTGGCAATGTCTGAGACATCCCGCTCCTCTCTGTTTCTGTGCTTGCCTTGGACAGCCCTGATTTTCCTTTCCCCATCTTGTGTGTCTCGAATCCCACATTTGAATTATGTACTCCTTTTTTGTGGCCACATGTGGTAGCAGCTCTGCAGTTGAGTATTGCATGGAGGTGTTCATCAGCAGCAAAATGTGTTCAGTTGGGTGGCTCCTTCACGGGTGCTTCTGTGTTGCAGAGGGAGAGCTGGGGTTCCCAGGCACTTCATCACCTCCCCTCTGCTCCCCTTGCGTCTCTGCCACCTTTTGATGGCAGCACCCCAGGAGAACAGGGGTGCTTTGCTCTCTACTGGCACGGGTTCCTGTGCAGTACCTTCACCTTCTTGTCTTTTCCTTTCTGTTCCTTGAGATCCCTCTGTTTCCCATGTCCAGCTGTTACCTGGGATCTGCTTGTTTCAGTGAAGTTCATGAGAAGGGCAGAAGCAATAGCCGATATTGAAATGAGTTCAAGGAAAGTACAGCGTGGTCCTTGCAGCACAGCCCCTCCACAGAGATAGAACAGTGCTCTCCAAGATACCTATTCTCCAACCTCCTCTTTCAAAGGAGAAGGGAAAATTACAGGCCTCTGATTACTCAGAGAAAAGAGTGCACAACTTCCATCTTTGTAATTTCTTCCACCACAATCAAGCATTTCAGGAAAGGGGCCTGAAAGCTTGAAACAGTCAGTCAGGGATCTTTCTTCCTGCTTCCTTTCCTCATAACACACAAGAGGAATAAAAATGAAGACTCGTCATTACTGTTATGTTTCATTTCCAAACGCATCTGTTCCATGGGAGATTAGGAACTGAAGCTGTTGGGAATGGAAATGCTCTCCTTGGAGAAAGTCCCTTTGCTATTTCCAGGCTGGTTGTGCTCATGCCAAATACTGTGAGAGGGTGTCACCAGTAATTCCTGCATCGAGCCTGGTTCTTACCCTGGAGTTATGAAAAGCCACGTTCCTGCTGGAAATGGCTGGTTCTCCCCAGAAATCATGCCCACATGCACCTCGCAGCCCGGCAAAACCAACAACCTTCAACCTTCAGTGCTCGCCTGGCCAGGCTCTGCTCTCTCAAAAGTCAGCAGAGAAGACGAGGTAAGTCCTGCCCACTCCCCACACTCCCATTTAGAAGCTTCTTCCTTTGCTAATGATTTTGAAATAAGTAGCCAGACATACTAGACATCATGGACCTCATTTCCCTGCAGTGACAGTCTCAGGGGAAGAAACACCTGGACTTGCACCCTGTTAAATGCTGGTAAAAAGCCACAGAATAGCCCCTCTCCCCCTCACCACCAACTCTCTGTCGCCCCAGTTGCACACTGCTTTAAGTGGGCCACCCAGTTAGATGTGATATGGGCAGCATCTCTTCTTTATTAGAGAAGAACATCAGCCCTGTGAAACAAAACAAGTAACTACTTGGTGAAAACAGCTCTGCTAAAATAGAGGACTAGTCCTGATCAGGCCAAGCATGATATGATACGGTGGTTTAAAGCCGTGTAATGCCATTTTCCATTATAGCTCTTGTTCAAGTCAGGAATGGGTCTGATCCATTGATGGAAGCTGTTATAAACAGATGAGAAAACCTCATCCATATTTCTCCTGGGATTCTACAAAGCTGACAGTATGCTAGCTGACCACAGTCATCTGGGACTCTCCCACACAAAATAACCCTCTTTTCATAAATAACAGGATTGTTTTTGTGGTAGACTGAGATTTGATGCAGAATTCAGTTTTGTCAAACAGAGAGCTGCTTCTGGTTTTCAATTTGAGCTATTAAAAAGATTCATCTTTCTCTTTGTATCTCATTTTCCTTCCCCTCCTTCTCCCTTCCCAATTTTTTTTTCTTCCCCTCTGTCTCTCTTTAATGTAAAGCTGTTCGTCTGAAACAAAAGACTCGCGCAGGTCTGGTCAGTGGTGCCTCTGGATTGAATGGTCATGATTTCAAATCCTGCTTAGGACTAAACTTGGATGAATTCCACAAGCTAATAACCCAGTGCAGTGTTTCAAATTGATGGAGGTGCCGTCCTCTAGATGAGACATAAAAGCAGAGATCCAATCTGCTTGGCAGAGACCCCACAGGACTTATCAAAGATGAGTGGGGGCTGCTAACTGTTTTGCCCTTGTCAAATCCTTATCACCACCACGGCTTCTCTTCTTGGTTCCAAAGCAATGACACTGGACCTTATGAAAATGAGATGGTGAACTTGAAGGATCCATCCTTTTTCTAATTATTTAAAGCAGTTTGCAGCATCTGGGAGAAGAGGGAAAGAGGGATAATCCACTCACTAGAAAGCAGAATGACCCTGAATTTCAAAAAGCAAAACAAAAGCGAGCAAATGGTGCCACCATGCTCTGCAGCAGTGACATTATTAAATGATCAGTGAGCTATTAAAGCAGCAACATTTAGTACCTCCCCTAATGACTTGCACAGCTAACTGGTTTCCAAATAGAGATTTTTATTGCCTTCATGCACAGACAGAACGAGGCTGGCTGTGCTTCTAGAGGCTCCAGCTTAAGCAGACTGTTCACAATAGGATCGATGAATCTTCTAATGGCTTATGAGATTCCCTGCTCCCCTGTCCTCTTTCCTTACCAGGCCTGGAAGCTTTGGGGTATGAGGCATGGCAGGGATCACAAACATGGGGGATTTTGCAGAGAGCCCCCTACGATTCTTGAACTTCCTAACACCTGTGAAATTTGGCAGAGTTGTGCATAAACAGACTGTTATGAAATCTCCCTGAAACTGCTGATGCCATTCAAAGAGTTAATGCTGTGAGAACAGCCTTTCCAGGAGGGGCCTTGGGCTTCCAGGCAGAAATATGGAGCATAGAGGAGGAATAAGTCTATGGAGTAGGAAGGGAGAGGAAACGGAATTGTAGACTCTAGTGAAGGTGAAGATTCACCCAGAAGTTTCCACTGTGACTCTCCCAAATGGATTTCTACCGTCTTATATGGGCTGAGCTGGTATGGCGATAGCTGGGACATGGCCTTCTGTCATGTGCAGTTCAAGCTAGGTAGGGTGTTCCTGTGGGCAAAAGCACAGCATGTGTGATTGAAGAAGGGAAGCTGCTTAAAAAAACAAACAAACCAACCCACCAACCACTCAGCAATAGTGAGTTCTGATTCTAGTTGCAGTTATTTATATGCTCATGATATATTACAGGCTAAAGCGGAGTCTGGGCCTTCTGTGCACCTGAAATACATGCAAATGTTATCGCCTTGGTTTGTTTTTCTCTACTGGCTCGGCATACGTGTCCTGCCTGCACTTGCTGAGTGAGTCAGGCCATTTCTTGCCCAAACTAGGTAGTCACAGGGAGAGACTGTTACTGCTGTTCTGTTTTTATGTATCAGGTGCCTGATTTCCATGACAGAAACCGCTCATCCTTTGCGGAGGCGGCAGGCAGAGCAGTGGGGGTAGGACGGCCTGAGAGGCTCTATTAGCACATGCACATTTTTTATCCCATGCTGGTTTGAGTCTCTCTCCATCAGTGCTGACTGCAAGTTGCTCCTGTTTTGTGACTTTTCGGTGTCTGCATGTGGCACAGGTTTGCATTTCCAGTTCCTTCACGGTGTCCATTTACCCATGGGTCTGTGCTCTGCAAAATGCCTTTGCCTTTCCTGCAGATCTTAGCAAAGAGATCTGTGTGGGCTGCATATTAAAATTTTCTACATGTAGAAAATTAGGTTGAAGGCCCCCTAGAGGCCTTTCCATACTTCCTTTTCTGAACTTCATGAAGGACCACAGCAGACTATTCTTGTTTGCTGTGAGTCTAACCATTTCTTGAAAACCTCTAGTCTGGAGTTTTCCAGATGTGCTAAGTCAAGTTATTGCAGTGGTTAACTGTCCTTACCTTTAGAAAGCTATTCCTAAGACCTAAGTTCATTGACAGAACTGGATTCTTCCAGGTCAGGGTTAAGGCACAGTTGTAAGGCACCACATGGGTGCTTCTTTGGCTGCACCCACCCTTGTCTAAGAGCTTCCTCCCCCAGGAAAGCAGGTCAAGTGTTTCCCACTGTGCAAACGCAAGCAACGTAGAGAGACAAAGAAAAGGGCAGCAGTGCCATTTCCAGCAGAAGAACCTTCTGAGATTGGCACCGACATAATGTCCTAGAGACTTTACTAGTAGAGTCCAATTACCACTTTATGTCTTTAAAGTGCCGAGTAAATGAAAGAAACTACAAGATCAAGCCACGTTAGTCTTCTCAATTCCTTAAATGTTTGACAGCCTTCTCCCCTTCTTTCTCGCTTTCTCAGACTACTTTAAACTCTTAACCTTTGGAGCTGCTTTGAGCTCACATCTGCTGAAACCAAACTACCCCCAGCCAACCCTAAATTCCAGTAACAATCACAAAATGCTTTCAAAGCAGGGCTGCCCTCTCTGGAATTGCAAACTTCAGGCTGTCTCCAACTTTCTGAACTTTCATGCACGTACAGTTAGTCTGGTCCATTGGTGCTGGCAGGCCACAGGAAAGCTTGCTGGGTCCTGCAGCAGCCATGAAACAGCCGGTGCTGCTCCACACAACCAACTCGCCCTGTCCACGCAGACAGGGAGCACCAGCTGCTTGGGCTACGCTCTACTATTGGGCACAAGAATATAGATGCCCACAGCACATATGGTATTAGGATGACAATGAGCATATTAGGATAGACCCTGAAACAGAAGGGGTAGGTCCATGGAAGCCTCCTCAGGCACAGCAGTGGGAATGGGAAAAGTGAGACCAGGTCTCTGGAGAGAAAAGCAGTGTCAGGAGTCACCCTCAGCTGCTACAACAGGGCTTGACTGCAGTGCTAGCAGAGCTGGTGGCTGGCATTTTGCAGAACTAGAGCTAAAGACTGAGTCACATCAGTTTGATAGTTCCCTTTAAATAAATAAATAAATGTTAAGCAGATCTCACAGTGGTGGCTGAACCTGATGTCTCATGCTCACTTGTTTTGATGTGTCTAATGTTAAGTGGGCGAGTAATAAAAGCTTCATTTAGATGCTGCTGGAAGCCCCTGGGACACTGCACTTCTGCAGTCTTCCTCTGATGGAAACATCAGCAGATAACTATTGATAAAGAAAAACATGCACACAAAACAACCCACCAGTGATTTATTTTTCCTGGACTGCTGGCTGTTTGATGCAGGGGTGTATTTAGATTCCCCAGGTTATGCACCTACCTCAGCTACTGCATCAGCACTCCTGAAATGGCCATTACAATGACCATATGGCACAGTGCCCTGGAGAAGTATGTGGCTGTTGTGGCATGGGTAGGCATCACTTCAAAACAGGCAAATAAAGGAATCCTTAATCCCCATAATACAGCTGTGGATGATGGCATCCACTGCATTCCTCCCAGGTGGACATCACCCTGTAGATGGCAAGCAAGCATTGCTCTGTAACAGGCAGACCTCATGCTGACATTTCACACAGGCAGGAGCATCACCCCATGGATACGCTGTCAATGCATTCACAGGTTATACAGCTTCTTTTTAGGCAACTCACTCTTTGGGAAGGTCTGGCTCCTGCACTTGTGAGATCTCTGTGGCAGCTCTGATGTGTAGCATCAGCCTAGTGCTGGGCTCAGGATTAGCCAAAGGATGAGCTGTGGCTAGAAGAACCCCTGGAGTTACTGCTGAGCTCCTTAAGGTGACCTACTGTCCTTCCAGTTCAGTGCTAAAATCACGATTTCAGGTCCTTAATACAATGCAAAGAATAGTATATTCTCCCAAGACAGTGTGGAGGTCAGTACTAAAGGTTTGGAGGGCTACATCTTTAATCCCAACCTTGAGTTTGTACACTGGTCCATGGCTGGTTCATAGCCTGACATTGGTGACCTTGTTTCCTGGATACAAGCACAGAAATAGCGCCCGTATCCAAGCATTTTTATGTAATTGTTTTCCCCAAACATGGAAATTGCAAGGCCCCTTTCGTCTAGCGTATTACTTCATGACCACCACAGGGATCTGCAACCAGGGATGGTGAGAAAGGGAGATTGTTTCCTCCTGTCTGTGGTTTTACACAGCATCTGCTTGGGAAAACAAGAAGCAAACACGATGACCCCCACTTTATCTGCTTGCATAAGTCACTTTGCCTGAAGCCTGAGCACTGTGGGATGGTTAATATAAAACTTGCTCATCCATCAAATAGCAGTAATTTACCTTTAGACTCTGTTTTTTTTATTATTTTTTTTAAATTATTTAAAAAGAAAAATGTTCCTTAATTAAAAGCTCACAGATATGAAGCTTGGAAGAAATGTGGCCAGGACGTTCTTGGATTACTACAGGCTGAACTCCTTGGTGGAGAGACCACTGTCACCTGCTCCTAAAACTCGGTAGGTCAGAAAGCAATTTCTCTTGCTTTAGCAGGGCTGCTTTTTTTTTAATACTTTTCATGACTAAACTTCAGCACTGCTGCATTATGGCTTTATAATAAGCGTGCTAGTCTAACTGTGCTTATTTTATTGAAATTCCATTCGGAAATAAAGCATTTATGATCAGGAAAGATACTTGGTTTATGCCTGAAAAAATATTCAGGGGATTTTGGAGATATCGATATCTTTCCTGAATTCTGCCTGCCTGTACACCAATCTCACACCAGTATCTTTAATGGACTTACCTTTCATTTATCTCCTGAGAGTGAGAGGATAATCAGACTCACTTTATTTTAAAAAGTTTTAATTCTGGAAGTTAAACTTTTTTAGTGCTTCAGGAAATTACTGGCAAGCTTGTGCTAAAGGCAGAGTTCTCCATTTCGCTTTGGACCTGCTGCAATGCTGGCAGCCAGATGGCAGGTTCCTTCTGCCAGTCTGACTGGGACCCCTTACCTGGGGGTCCTGTCTCACTGTAACCCCCTACTCCAGCTTTACCTCCGGTTTCATAGGTGTTTTGTCCAAAAGGAAGTCTTTTTGGATACGAAGTAAGGCACCAGTGAGCAATGCACAAAAGCCAACAGAGGGTTTGAAATGCCCAAGCTCTAATCCCTGCAATGCTGCTGGCCCTCTGTCTGGTGTTGGCCAACTGGTGTCTCTCAGCTTGAGTGAGGAGCAAGGGAGATACCACTGGATTGTCTGTTGAGAACCATCATTCCTTGAACAAGCAAAACTGAGTAATAATGTGAGGAGGGGAGAAAGGCAGGAACCAGAGCTCTTGTTTTGTGGGTAGCACCATATTTAGAACTCGTCTCTCTTCTGAGAAAACAGTACTGATGCCTCCAAATTCAAAATTTCCAATTAAATGCATATGGGACCATTGGAATGTTTCATGTGGGGTTCAACTCTTAATAGCACAACCAAATACAATTTATATTTTGCAGCAGAAAAAACAAATCATTCCAAAGTGGCCTTGGAGGCAGCTGAGCCTTGAAATTCACTCCCTTCTTCTCCCCGCTTTTTTCCCCTCTTAAAAAAGTACCTGTGGGAACAGTTGCTTGTTTGAAAAAGAACACTTTCCCACTGAAGATTTTCTAGTGATGCATAAGATGGATGTTACAAATATCAGCCCAGACCATAGAGTGATTGCTGGAGTTCCTTCCACAGCCTTCAAAAATCCTCTCAGTGCAACCATTCTGGCAGTTCCTTATATATGTGGTCAGAGCCAGCCTGA
Source organism: Pedionomus torquatus (assembly GCA_013398155.1). Classification (NCBI taxonomy): domain Eukaryota; kingdom Metazoa; phylum Chordata; class Aves; order Charadriiformes; family Pedionomidae; genus Pedionomus; species Pedionomus torquatus. Next base: position 170,298 of record VZRU01020573.1, read on the forward strand.
CTGCGATAGGTGTTTAAATGCATGGCTTTGAGTCCATCTCCCTTTCTCTGCTCGTGATCTTGACACAACAGTTTAGGCTGGCTCAAGGAGGATTGTCAGCACAGCAGTTCTGAATGCTCTTATCTGCAGAGACCTGCAGGGTTAGCAGAGAAAAGCATCCAGCATCTTCCTCTCCTCCGGAAATTGAATGTATCGTTTCCCTCAGACTCCCAGGGGCCGCAGCCTCTAAGGCTAAAAGCCCACGACCATTACTGAACCTAATTACCACCTGACAGCAAAGTGCTTTTGCATAGCATCATTCAGTTACCTCATCAAAAGGACTGTTTGTTTGCTTTCTTCATTTTAAATTAAAGAACCACTGACGGTGGTAACTGAAGCATTTTAATCTCATCAAGTATCCATGTCCATTTCTATAGAGACAGCCACGCCAGCAAGGAACGATACACATCTATAACTGGGTTGCACAGAGCAAATTGCTCTCGTTCCCCCACCAGAGTCTAATGGGGCGAGGGATCTTTTGTTTCGAGAGTGCTAGCTCGCAGTAAAATCCTAAATGCAGTAAATGTTCAGGCCAAAGCCAACAGATGTTTAAGGAATAGATTTTTAAAGATTCATGTTGTTAATTTCCTGATAGTTTTCAAGTACCAGCTTTTCTCTGTAAGTAGACAAATGCTTTCTATTTGTATCCTCAGCTTTGTCACCTGGCATTTGAGCAGAGCCTGTATATATATAAAATGTACATCAATGAACTGAAATTGTTCTTTGAAGCTGTCATGTTAACTGCAAAGCTGTCCAAGAGAAAATCTTGCAAACTGCCGGGAAACAGAAGGGAGATGGCTGTGGCTTTAAATATGCCTTGGCCAGGCAGTGGCACTGGGAAAAGATTGGAGTATGTAAAATGATACTAAATATCTGTGTAATCAGGACTAATTATATGGCATGGTTATTAGCTGGAAACAGGACATGTTGTGCCCACAGTTTATGAAAATGTATTAAAACATTACCAGATCCCATTGAAAGAAAGCTGCGGAGTTAATAAACGTGTAAGGGACAACTAATTGGCTGCTTTGTCCCAGCCTACTACAGGCAGAATGATTTCTGTTGGAAGGAATTAGGGCAGCCAAAATGTGTTATAATGACAGCCCTGGAAATAGCAATAACCTGCCACATTTCCAGAGCATATCTGACTGAAGGACCTTAAAGAAGGAAATGTTTGTGTTGGTATCACTGTGTTGCAGAGAAGGAAATCGAGGCACAGAAAGGGAGAGCGAGTGCTGAGAGTCAGGAACATGGTTGGCAGCCAGATTCCAGAACCTTTCCAGAGTTTAGTCGATGGGGTCAGGCTCTCTGATAACATCCATCCGAGAGCATAGGGAATGCAGGAAGCTCAGTCTGAACTGAATTGGGGTAACCTGGAGCGAGAGGCAAGAACTGAGGCCACAGCTCTGGTGAGAGAACCAAGACTGAATCTGGGGCTGGGTTACCCTCTGCTATCCCATATACTTATGCAGCTTATTCCAAGAGGGAGAGAGGACCTGTGTAAGGTTCTTAGGTGCCTGTAAGCAAATTCAACTGGTTGGTTGGATCTGTGGTTAAATTCTGTCTGCTCTTGTCTACAGAAGCTCTTGGGGGCAAGTGTCACCTGTAGATGGGGCCTTTGGTTCCTTGCTGTGGCACTGTGCCCACCTCCCTCATAGGAGTCAGGTTCTACCGACTTCCTTAAGAGGCCACCATGAAACTCAGATTAGGGCTGGATGTCTCAAGTATTCGCTGAGCTTGCCAGTTGAGGGGATAGAATGGATGCTGTGTTTGTCCCTTGAGCAGTTGGTTGATAGAAATAAATCTTGAACGGTTTGTTGTGTTGGTGATCTCTGATGGGTTGGGGTGAACTGTGGTACACCTAACTCAGCCCTGGGAAATCTTGTTCCCTCTCAACATGTCCTCGCTAGTGAGAGGAAGTATTCACAGTTGCAGGTTATAGAAATCAAGCTTAGAGGCTCCTGCTTCCTCTGTAACTGAAGGAACCTCTGGGCAAATCTCATGAGTTATTCTCCTGTGCACTCTCCCTCCCACCACAACTCATCCAGTGCCTCACAAGACCTTTCAGTCCCTTCCCAGTTGCTGAACTTCTTCCAGCCTCCCTCTCCTGATTCCCCGTGAGCCCAGCCCTGTGGCTGTGCAGCGTTTCCCACAGCCTGTAAGGGAAGGTCAGGGCTTGTTTAAAACAGGAACCCCAAAGTGTCCTGCAGTCCACATTGTGGGAAGACCCTTTGATCCTGAACAAATGCCCAGTTCAGAAACAAAATGTCCATTGTTATCAGCATGCTAAGCAATTATTTTCCTGAAGGTGATTTGTCTGAAGCAAGATAGGAAAGCATCAATGACTCAGCTGGGGAGGGCAGGAAGGTTAGAATATTTTTCTGTGTGAGCTGATGAATTAAAAGCCTTGCTGAAAATGCTAGGTGTTTTCTGGAACGAACAAACCAGTAGGCCTATGAATTCCTGACAAAGTAAACGAGACCTCTGTGCTGCCTACAGGAGCTGCTGGAGAAGAGAGCACTGCCACTTAGACATGCTTCAGAGAGGCTCAGAAAAGTCCACCCTAGACACAAAGATGTCTCTCTAAGGTTGGGTTAAGTGGGCACAGAGAAGGAGAGCATAGTGCAGGCAGGGGCTGTCGGGTGGCAATGAAGGTTCATGCCCTTCTTCTCCTCTTGTTACTGGCCTTTTTTAAGCTGCTCAGTGACCAGCAAATTCTTCTCTCGCTGCACTCACTGGAAAGCATTTGAGTGGGGCTCCCTTTGATGTCACTGGTGGCACAGGGAGCTCTTCCTCTTACTGAGTCTCTGTCCTGCGCTCACCTCTCTCTACCCATGCCAGAGTAAAGGTTAAGGTAACTTGGGCTGAAAGTGAGAGATGTCCTCCCCTGAAATCTTTAGCAAAAGGTGAAAGAGTTGTAAGAGTCTAGAGAAAGCAGAATACAGCTGCTACAGAGAATGCTTAAGGCGGGAAAACAGGATTTTTGCTGAAAAATTTGGAAATGCCAGTCATCTTGCACTGCCTTAAGTCTACCCCTTTGCCCACTTCAGTGTTGCTCTTTTCTTTCACTCCTGGCTCATTGACTGTGCAACAGAGCCCTGCTCCAACGCAGCATCAGCAGAGGAGCTGTTGCCTCTTTAACCACCAACATTTTTTCTCCAAGAGCTACCAGTTCCATATTTATTTTCTGGACACATTGGTGTTCAACTCTGGCTGAGGTTAGGGGGGCCGGACTTTCAACAGATACAGTGTGGGTACCCTGAGAAATCCCATTCTGTATTCTGCTACCCATGTCAGCACCACATTTTCCTGTAGGTAAAACCCAGGCTCCCTGCTTACAGGGGTGTTGGAAGATAAATTCCTTCCTGTGTGGGATGCTCACAGTTGCTGCATGGATATACCTGAGAGAAAAGTCCAGGAGAAGATGACTAATTCTAAGAAAGAATGTGATGGCATGCAGCAACTAACGCCGGGGGCCACACAGTGAACAAAAAAGGACAGAACAAAATATTGACTGGCCCGTTATTAATTGCCATCTGTCCATCACGCCCTGAATGAAGCAGCAGTCTTGTTGAAGAAAAAGTAGGCTGTGATGAGGTAATTAAAGCCTGCATCAGAAGGCATATCCGCCAGGAGGCTGAATTAAAATTGCTCTGACAGCCTTTATTCTGGCAATTCCTCCTTTTCCTGCTTGACTTTGCAGCCTTAATGATGACGTCTGGGTTCACAGCTGTGTATCCAACAGGCTGGGTAGGCCCATGGGACTGTCCTGTCATCCTCAGAGGTGATAGGCACCATTATCTGCATCACACTGGGTAGAGCTGGGGAATGTCTTCACGTGTATGGGGACAGTCTGATGGGAGGCACTCTTCCAGGACAACTCAGCCTTTCAAGTTTTGAGCCCCACCTTGACACTAAAGAGCTGTGTCCAGATGTTGTGCAGTCTTACAGGCTCAGACAGATGCCATCCCAGGGATGTGTAGGTCCTTCTATCCCACTGGGTCTAGGATGCTCTTCCCAGTCCACCTCTTGCTGTCTTTCAAAAAACTTCCACTTTTAAGATCTGCCTTTAGGATTTTTGAGATTTCACCTCCGTCTGGTAGTGCTTTCTTTGACCTGGTCATGACTGAACTGACAGCTGGGAGTGAAGCCACCTGTCTGCTTTATGTAGATGGCTGCTTCTTGTCATTCTCCAGGGGCTGTTTGCTGCCATCCCCAGGGATGCAGTGGTTCACGATCCTACTAGGTAGCACAAAAACGCTGCCTCGCAGCTAGAGACAGGCTCCCTGCTTGTTCACACAGTGCAAACCCCACATGAGTATCTAAAAAAGTCCTTTATCTTCCCACATTGGCCAGTGCTCCTTTAAAAAGAAAATTTGAAAAAAAAAAAAAAATCAAACTGCTGAGGAGTCAAACAACTTCAATGTGATTTCCAGGGCTGTAAATTGCAGTAGTAATGGGAGCACTACTATGGTTTAAAGGCAAATTATATGTTTTGCCTCAAAAATTAATTTTTGTTTTTTCCTCTTTCTCTATTGGTAATTACAATCTGTCAGCTCACTCCCACGCACGTCTGCACGTTTTAAGCAATTCTTGATACTTGTAGCTGTCGTTAAAGAAAACCTTTCAGGTTTTCAATGGTGACACATTTGCGTGGGTTCAATGAAAAGGATCCATTTTCAGAGCTTGGGGAAATTTGCAGTGCTTGGCCGACTCCCAGCAGAGGGCTCACCAAAATACCACACTACAACAATTACCTTGTCATGTATTTGGGGACTGGGGTGCCGGCTGGAAGGATTTTACCCTGGATTTAAGCGCACACACGCTGAAACACATGCAGACAGCCAAATACACCTCTGGCTTGGTCCTGCTTTCAGACAGTCTCTGAACAGAGGGTGTGTAAAAATACTTCAGGACTAGCCTGGGGAGCCAATGTGCCTGATGGGTGGCCCAGCAGGAGAAAATAACCGTATGAAGTAGGTTGGGTCCATGTTAACAATCCCTTTCAAAACGAAGGTGCTGTCAGCTGATTTAATTTAATTTACTCTGCCTTAATTTACTTTTGGAAATGAGCTAAATGGATAAATTGAATTATGGCTGCTTTAACTCTGAAGGAACATATCCACATAGGAGCTTACTGTGGTTTTGCTAATCAGCTTTACATTTACACCCTAAATGTATTTGGATTAGCTCTCACAGGCATCCTTATATAGATACGCCTGGAGATACCCACCTGCTTTTCCTTTCCTTCTTTGGGCTTGCTGTTCTGAGGAAGCCAGGGCTCGGTAAGCAGATTTGCAGCATCTGCGTTATTTCATGCCTCAGCCCTGTCTGCCTTCTCCCTGTACTTCTGAAGAGCAGCACAGAGCACTCTGCCCCGAAAGCAGAGTGTGACTGCCACGTGTAGGGTGGGTCATCACAGGTAATGGCTGATGTACGTGGCAGGTTGGTCACAATACCCTATTGCTAATTTGAACAAGCTCAAGAGATGGTCATTTTCTGCAAGCGCCTCATCTGGTAAGTGCAACATGCTATTTTCCTGCCACTCTTTAGGAAACAGGAGGATGGGAGACAAGACAAAACCTATTCCCGTCCTCTCTGCAGCTTCCTCCAAGGTCAGTAAAGATATACAACGATGGCTGGGACTGAGCCACGTGCACTGTTTGTAATTGTTGCTTCTTCTGTTGTATGATAGTGTGGTTCCAGTTGCAAGCTAAGTACTCCTGCCTCTGTGTGCTGTCTCCTCAATGAAGCAGTTGTGCCTTGCTGCAGTGAGCTGGGGAGGGAGGGCAGGAACCCAGGGATGGATGACAAGAGGCAGGATCCTTTCTGTGGCAAAGGGAGAGACAGCTGCAAACTCTGCTGGGGAGCAGGCTCTAATATGATGATGCCTTTGCTATCAGCAGCATGGACCAGCTCCCTCATTTAGAAAGGTAGAGCCACAAGGGTATAGACCTGATGAGATTTCCAGAGAGCACTGGGGTTCTCCATGTACCACGTTAGTGGGGTTTGTATGGCCCAAAAATCGTTATCTGATATAATAGGTGGGTGGTCATCTGGTAAGAATGAATTTGTATTCACTTTCTGGAAACAGTCACTGATGAAAGCTTGGGGAGGGGGAGGGGAAATCAAGCCTGTGGTAATGGCTGAGGATTTCTGACCTTTCTTCTAACATTTCAAATTTGTTTTTATTGCTTCTAATTGGCCTTGCTTTGGAACACGCACATTATCTAACTGCTAGGGCACCGGGTGTCATTATCTGCTGGGCCATTTGATTTGTGGTTTTTTTACGTTTGAAACTTGTCAGACATCCCCATAAAATACTGCGCTCCCCTTGCAGTGTCAAATATGGGCCTGGCTAATTGCGCATCCCTGAGAGCGAAGCATTTGAAGTAATCAGGCATTGATTGTTCAGCTGCGATGGACGCAATGGAAACATGTCTCCTCTGTAAGGAGGGGAAAGTGTAAAAATTAGATCAGCAGCTACATGACAGCAGCCAGATTTCTTGGTCTCAGGGATCAGAGGTTAGCCATTCTCCAGCCTTGGTGATTCATTTTTGATCCCACTCATGTGGCTTGTATAACGTCATTTTCTTCTCCCTTTGCCATTTAAACACAAATTCTCTATTTTGGCCCTCTTTAGTACACCAGCTGCAAAGTCATTAATTCAAATCTGTTGCTCCCCACCTCAACTTGCTTTATTGGATAGAAGCAAAAGAGCTCAAAACATCAAAGTGGTACAAGGGTGCCTACGGTGGTGGCTTTGTAAAGCTCAGCTCAGCTAAAACACTAACCCGGTTTGTAAGTCCATGGGTTCACTTGAAGGCTTGTAAGGTTTCCTAATGATTAGAAATCCAGATAACAGTTGTTTTAGATGTCAACGTGCACACGACATTCGGAGTGGACATATATAGGGTTTGCCATCCTGCAGACAAGCTGAGAGTGCTACAGGAAGCCATAGGAATACCCCCACTTTGTTGAGCGTAAAGAAGAGCATCACTGGAAACACCAAGATATTAGACCTCAATGTGAATTATGCATCTGCTGTATTTAGATAGAAGCAATTTTGCTGTTGAAATCAGAGGTTGGCTTTTTTTTTTTTCCCATGGGGTTCTGTAACTCAAAATTGTGTTGAGATCAAGCATGTAGTAGGTTGGGGTTTTTTTTTAAGCTGTAAAGGTGAATGTATTCAGATTATTCAAGTGGTGATTTTTTGGATGTACAATTAGTTGACTGAGAGATGTGGTATAAATTTGGTATTGTAATTGCTATGCCTCTGAGATTTTAATTTGCAAAACAGTTTGCGCAGCTGCAAGATGAACTGTTGTATGTGCGATAAGCATGCGGCGGGGTTGTGATTTGATCCTGACTGTCTGTCAATTGGCTGTACATCCAGAAAAAATCACTTTGTCACGAGTACCTGATATGAACAGTGGGTGATGCTTCAGTTCAGTGGGCGCCTGGAGGGCTGCTAAAAAAGGCTGGTGTCAAAAAATCCCACCTGCGAGTGCTGTTGGTTAGACAGGATTTCCTTTTTCTGTGTTACTCAAATAATGAAAAAGGAAGGAGGTTTAAGACCCATTTTTATCCCCTTTGCATGTTTCCTATTGTTCCCTCCACCTGTGGAGAGGAGAATGGGAATGATGTTCAGCAGTCCTCCGGTGGGCACAGAGAAATCTTTGTCTGTGGGGGAGAGCCAGCCCTGGCATGGCCTGGAGCTGAGCCCCGTCTGCCCCATCGCCCTGCCTGCCCATCCAGGCTGTCAGCGGTGACACAGGCAGTGCTGATGCAGCCCCAGGGCAGGGGATGGACAGACTGGCTGTTTTCCTACGTTTGGTGTGCTTCTCCACTTGGTCCACAGCTGCTGCTGTGTTTGGGTCTCCAGCGTTGTCTAGGAAGATGTCAATGTAATTATACACAGAACCCGAGAAACCGCTTGTTCTCACTTCAGTGTCTCAGGTCTCCCTCCCAGCATCCTAATTTATTTATTTTTGTCTCAGTGTTTATTTCTTCAAAATACCACTGTGCCTTAGCTTGGTGTTTGAACTGTGGAGATGCAGTAGATGCTGAACTGATGGTGGCTGTGACAGCAGTGGGGAGGGGAGACCTGGTTCAGGTATAGCCCTCTTAGCCTTGTGCCCCATTGGCCCCTGCATCACTTCAATTCTTTTAAAATGTATTTTCAAACTCCTTCTGTAATTAAAAGCAGAAGCACTGGAAAGCACACACTGGGGAAGGTAGGTTTAGAGGGTATCAATCCTTCAGGACTGACTCAGAGTGGAGAGATCAGGAAACCTGGGTTTCTGTCTCAGCTCTTTCCTTCCAGTTCTCTCCAAGGCTGCTGCATGGTCTTCAGTAGGTCGCTTCACTTTTGGTGACAGGGCTATGTGAATGGATAGGTCCTCCCCTTCCTAGCGTTTGTGTCTCAGTAGGAATCGGTGCAGCACCAACCCCAGCTTGGCTTGGGTCTCCAGCCATTGTAGCAAATACAAATAACTGATACCAGAGGGAGAAAACTGGGTGCTTAAAAAGTATATCAGGTACAAGTAGAGGCCCCTCTCCATTTGTGTCCTGCCGTAGCAGTGGGGGTGAATGAACAACATCAGCAGGGCATGGAGCTGATGATGCCCACTCAAAGAGCTCCTGCTCCCCAAAGGCTTATCAGAACTCCTTGGCTGATGTGAGCATGGCTGAGGGCATGGTTTGATTTCCTTCTGTGGGATGGGAACTGATAGGTTTTGCTGCTTTTACAAAAGAAAAGCTGCTAAAAGGTATATGTGCTTCTACAGCCACTGCACAGACAGCTTAGGGGGCAAGGGGAGGTAACTGTCACTCTGCTAAGATGAGTGGAAGATGCAGCACCACAGGGCAGGAGCTTGGTGCATGCAGGAGATGATGAGGGGCTGCTTGGGGTGAGTGTGGAGGGACCCCACTCTCTGCCAGCATCCCGCAGACAGGGTTGTAGGACTACCTTGGCTGCCAGCGTGCAGCTGAGAACTGTTCCTCTGGTTCCTGGTCCCAGTGTTTGGCTCAGAGGCACCTTTATATTTCCACTGTGACCTGATGGTGCTGGTTAGAAGGATGTGAGGCAAAGCCCCTGCTTTGCAATGACTTGGGGCTGGCTGAGTGTCCCTTGGCAGGAGACCTACACTCCATGTCATTCAGCCTCTCATCAAAGCCATGTCTCTTGGTACAATGGTGTGAGCTGCTCCACTGTTTTCTCAGGTCTGGCTCTGCCCAGCAGCTGCACAGACCAGGGCTGAGGCTGCCCAGTCCCTTGTGCCCATCTCGCTGTGAAACATAAGTGTGTCAGGACTCAGAGGGCAGAGAGGCGGCAAGAGCGCTGGGCTGTGAGATGGAGGATTTTAGTTAAGTACTTTAAGCAAAGAGGCTCTCTAAGTAAATAGAATAGAGATGTTACAGAATTAACTGATAATAACAGACAGATTTTCTTAAAGTAGCATACATTCATCATGCACACCGTAAACACACAGCCAGCAGCAGTTTGTCTGGAAACAAGTAGTGAGACTTTATCAGGAACCAAAGCATTACTAAGAACGTCTGTTCCCTCAGACAAGCTGGAGGAAGCTGAAGAGTGGTGCTGAAGAACTCAGTTCTTAGTCCATGAGCTCCCAGGGCATCACTCAGAAGCACTTTGTGTTTAGTATCACTCTGCTTCTTTGGAGGTCGGTAGTTAAACTCCCACTGCGCTGCTGGGAATGAAGCCCAATAGGTGCACTTGAAACACCATGCTCCAAACCATAGCGACAAGAGAAGCTTTGCAATGACTGTTGGATAATTGGAGTTAACAGGCACAGCGAAATAGCGATATCACATCAGGCTCTTTGAAGGCACTGGTCTGGATGCTGGAAACACCAGCACCATGCGTTGGGCAATGGGTGCTCCCCAGCCTTGCAGCAGGACTCTATCACTGAAGAGTTTGGTCCAGTGGTGAGGAGCCCCCAGAACCAGCTGTCCTGTGAACGGTAAATGCCCCAGAAGGAAATAATCACAGTGATGTGAAGGCTGTTAATGTGCAGTAATGAAGGGAAATGCTTCAGGTGCATGAGAGTTTTCTCCACAGTGAGGAGAAAACAGGTGGTAAGTGCATTACCAGAAAGGAAGCAGTGGGGCTGTTCTTCTGGAGAGCTCAGAGATAGCACAAAGCCCTTGAAGTCTCCTGGAAGGACTAATCCTGCTCTGGCCAGAGGAGGATGGGACCAGCTGCTCTTTAACCGCCTCTAATTTGTCTCTAGCTGCCAAAGCCTTCCTTACAGATGCACTTCACTGTGAGACTTTACACATGGCTTCTCCTCAGAATACACCCCACGCACAGCTTACCTGCTGCTGAAATACCGCAGTGTTTTACAACACCTGTCCTCTCTCTCTCTTCTTTTGGCAGGAAGGAAAAACTGCCACTTTTTAAATGCAGCCCCCAGCGGGGCCAAGGGAACAGCCATGCTGGTGGCAAGCCTGAGAAGAGGAGCCAGGCGCATCTGAAGGACCAGTCTCTCTCCACTCGATGAGAGGAGAGAAGAGGAGGGCTGGTCTGAGGAGCGAGGTGGAGGAGCACGGAGGAGCACATCAGGGTCTGCAACTAATGGTGTTTCTCTTTTTTTTTCCTTCCTTTTTATTTTTTCTTACCTCTGACAAGTATTTCTAAGATAACAAATAGCCCACGGGGGAAAGAGGGAGAGGGAAATTACCTAGAAATTTTACTATTGATTCTTTTTTATTTATAGATGGTAAATCAATTTGAGGGCTTTTTTTTTTTCTTCCCTTCATCTCTGGTGGNNNNGGCGGGGGGGGGGAAGTGACCCAATAGGTTTACAAAAATCATTTCTGGGGCCTGAAAAGCTATTTGTTAAAATGAGAAAGCCTCTGCTTCCTCCTCCAGCCTTTAAAGGGGTAATCCATACGATGAGCTAACGAGGGAGTCCTGGCTCCCCTGCTGCACCATGTGATGTCTCCCCTTTTAGTGTCAGGCTCAGAAGCTCTTATGCCAATTGCATGTGCTAGCCCTGTTAGCTTGCATTAAGAGAGCCTGATAAATAGCTTCTGGGAGTCAGGCAGGCGCTCCTCAGTGTGCCGTTTATCATCTGCTGCATGGTTAGGTTTTTTGCTCTTCTATCAGATCATTTGAGGAAAGGGGTCTTATGAGAAATGTTACCGTCAGGCTGCAGGCATGAAACTCGCTGTAAGACCTATCTACCAGGCAGGAACTATGGTCCTCCTGTAAAAACTGGTTAGGGTCTAGGAAGACTGGACTTCTCAACAGATGTACAGCTGAGGCAATGTGAGCTTGGGGTAGTGCTGAAAGGGATGAACAAACTGTGTTGTGCCACTAATGTAAGACACCCCAAGAAAAACCTCACTACTTTCCCATTACATGGACACCACATGAGGTCTCTCCGCGAAGCCACCATCACTAGACAGTATTGTCTCCTGTGTTGTGCGACTAATTGAAACATCTGCCAGTGATGTGAATTTGAAGAATGAGGCCACTGGAGAGTGACCCTGAGGGGAGGAGAAAGTGCCCCTTGCCATCAGAAGCCCTGGGAAGCAGCTTCTCCTCACTGTCTTCTGCCAGGAGTTGGGCTGTGGTGGTAGCTTGGAGGAGAGAAGTTGCCAAGACCCAGTGGATAGAGAGAAAGGGTGAACCCAACTGAGGGTGAAGAAATGTGTGTGAAACAAGACTGAATGAGCTCCTCTAGCTGTGGGGTAGCCCTGAAGAAATAGTAGTCCCAGACAGTCCATTCTCTAGTAAAAGAGCTGGGTTGGTTGCTCCTCTCCTCTGTCCCAGGACTCAAGCACCACATGATCTAGGAATAGTTAGACTCAGCTGGGTCTTTGCATTGGCTTCTGTGTGAGAAGAACACATCCTGGGGATGAATGAAAAGGTACAGGTACAAGGAAAACAATTTCAGGCTAAAACAGACCTTCCAGGTAATTGAAGTGTACCATTTCTTGTGAAAGTAATCTCTGATTCTTCAACAATGGAGACCTGGCTGCAAGGCCTGAGCATGACCAACAATGAACCAAGGTGTGATCCTAGGAAGCACTGAAAGCAGTTTGGGTTGCATTTGTGCAGCCAGGAAGCTAGTAGGGCCCTCGTGTGCTGCTCTGTCTTTGAATATAGTTCCCGTGTCTGTATCTTGATGCACAGAAGGGAATTCACTGTAAGGTCCTTGAGCTTCTTTCCATACAAGTAAGCCCAATGCAAGCAGGGTCAATGCTGGGGTCTGGGTTTTGTGTCTTGGGAACTCACACACACTTCTGAAGCCCCACCACAACAGACTTCTTGGGAGCCATTGGCACATGGTTTCCATCCAGTTAGCATTTCTGCAGCCAGGAAGAGTGACCAGGTACAAATCAGGATAAAAATTTGGCTTTACATGCCTCTGAAAAAGTACAAGCTACTCAGGATCTGACAAAACTGATTGTCTCTGTGCATTAGCCACTCATTAGCTGGGCTTTCATTAGTTAGTTTCTCTCTGATAAGGCAAACTTGGTTGAAAGCAAGAAAGAGATATCCCACTGGAAGGAAAAGGATTTAAAACACAAAGTAAAACTGATATTGTCGGTATTTCAAGGGTGAGGGGGTTAACCTGTGCATGATTCTTAGGGAGAATAAAATGCCTTCCTATGATCAATTCCAAGGCACCCAAAAGGCAGAGTGCTGACTCTCTGTCTCCAAAAGCAGAGTAATGAATAGCAGTGACAGTGTGATAATTAAAATGACCTCTTGGAGATATGGATTAGAAGGTAGGCAGAGGGGGGATAAGTTCTCCTTTGAATTAATCTGGTGCTAATTTATGACTATCGTTAGGTTTTATAGGGTTTTAGTAGGAGACTTTCAAAGTTGGTTTACTGGGGTGATAATATTCCTTCTGCACATTCATTGGAAAAACACTTGCAAAATTCCTCATTATTTCTTTTTGAATGATTCTATATATACATATATATATATATAAAATGAGAGAGTTTCAGGTATTTGCTTAGCTGCTAAAAAGTCTACTCTAGAAATATGAATAAAGTGATAAAAGCAGCTGTGGAATGACTGTGTTATTTCATTTTCATTCTTTCCTCCTCACAGGCCCCCAAAGTCATGTCAAAACCAAGACATGGACAAGTGGGTTCTGGGAAGCCCTTGTGCTGTCCTGCTCTCAGTTGTCAAGGGGCTCCTGCTACCTGACTTGTAAATGTCAATCTTTTAAATTTAGATTTAATAACTGAATCTTCCTAGAAATCTCTGTCTCTGCTTCTTTCTTATCTCCTTCCTCTCGTATCTGCCCCATAGCCTGCAGGCTTTATTTCCAGGTCTTACTGTGGACCTTATGTAGACTGCTCAACTCTGCCAGAGATACCTTCTTTCTGCTGAGATATCCCAAGCTTTTAGTTGGATAGAAAAGACAGATTGGAGACAGTTACCCATATGGGAAATGATGACATCCCATTTGTCAACTCCCATGCTGGTAACTTTCTTCCAATCCTCTCCACCTGCCCAGCCATCCAAATGTGAGGTTATCTGCCAAAAGCATCTGCCTTGTTCCTCAGTTGGGCAGAATGCCCATACTGGAGCCCACCCTCCCTGTCCTTGTTCCAGCAGGTCATGCTCAAACTCTTTGCTCTTGCCTCTAGTTGCATTCCTGTCTCAGTTTGTCTCTGGCACCCTCTGGTTCACCCACTGCCACAGCTGCCCCTACCCATTTTTTCCACCCTGAGATCCCAATCATGTCTCCTCTGAACCCTATGGGCAGAGTTGACTCCATAGTGTTTTCTTCAGAGATAAACCTCTGCTTTTGGGGTTCACCAATAAACCATGTTTCTTGAAAGCTCTTCCTGCCCAGCTGGGGATGGGAACCTGAGCCTTTGCAGCGGGGACTTTGCAAGCCACACAATGTGGGTTTACACTTTGGTGTGGCAGAGTGTGTGTGATGTGCACACACCATTTCACAAATTCTATGGATGGCTATCATGGGAGCTGAAAATAGGAGACATTTCACTTCCAGTCTCTACTTCACTTTCCTCCCACGTGAGTGTTGAAGTTCTTCTTCACCTGAGCAGCCAGACCCTGCTTCAGAGCCTACTTCAAGCACCATGAGCCTCTTCTTCCTGGAGACGACCCATCTCAGATGTAAGTAAGGCATGTTGTAGACTTAACAGTAATTCTCTACTAGCTGCTTGTGTCAGGTCCAAGGTAAGGTAACACCAGAGATGTTTTTCAGGCTCAGAAGCCAATATGGGTCCAAAACTGGGCATCGAATTTGACAGAATGGTATTTACTCTCAGGATCAAAGGCACATGTTTATCTGAGTGCAGGTGGAAGGTTCTTCTTGTGGGGACACCAGAGCCCCATCACATTGTCCTGCCTGTTTCTCTGCTTGGGGAGCTGGAGGGCCCTCCCTTGGTGCATTAGCAATGTATTTACCTCCCTTTGTATGGGACTGGGTGATGAATATTAAAATACTAAAATTAACTTGTTTTCTGTGCATTCTGATCTTCTGACAAGAAAAATCCCACTACAAACCACTGCACAGGCAGTCTAACTGCGCTGAACTGGACCCTCACTGTGAGGGGATTATATATTCTGATTGGGGCTGTGTTTGCAATTATTTTCTCTGCCACACCAAAGACCTTTACTGCAGAGCTGCAAACCAGTTATAGGAACATGAAATGCTTTGACTTCTTCACTAGGGAAACATTAATCCAATCACAGGTTATGTCCATTACAGACTATGGCAATATTGTATACAGGAATTCCCGGGAGAAGGTTCTACAAAAATTGGAATCTCTCTATAACCATGTTATGAGATTTACTGGTGTGGATAAAATGGGCAGAGTTAAAATTACCAGGCTGGCTATCTCTAAAAGACAGGTGAAGTCTGCTGGCTATCATTGCTTCATAATATTACAAATGGAAAAGCCCTGAAGTAATTGAATAACGCATCTGCTGAAAAAAAAAAAAAAAAAAAAAAAACAAAAAAAAAAAAACACAACAACCAACCAACCCTTGTGAACTGCTCTAACCTAAAGATAGACTGCAAGGAAACAATGTATGTACAGCACCCGGTTAAAAGGAAAAAGATGCTTTCTTTACCTGGTGCAGGAAGATATCGCAAATGCAGATACTGGTTCTCTCTTTGCCTCCTAAATTGTGTGTGTGCTTTATATACATATCTCTCTGTGTGTGGTTTTGTATCTATCCACCTCTTTTCATATAAAAATAAGTTAAACCAGTTTCCTCAGCAGTGAGAGGCACGGTGCTGGGTGGTACCGACTCATAATGCAGAGCTCCCTGCACTGCCTTTGGTACTGGAGGTTGCTAGAAACATTTGACACAGCTTGCAAAGGAGCTGATTTCTGTCCCCCCTTAGAGTCTCTCTGTCCTCCTTCAAAGATTTCAAAGCACTTTGCAAGAGTTGATTAAGGTTTTCCCTGTACTTAGTACCACTATTCAGTGGTTCGTAGCCCTGGTTTAGTAGAAAGCGACTCCACTGGATCTCTGCAAGCCCAGGGCTAGAAGGAAGATGTGCCCTGACGTCAGTTCTGCAGCCATGGCCAGGTACAGCCTGTCCACGTAAGCCAGCACACCCTGCAGGCACCATCTAGAGGGGCAGGATGGCTCACGGCCTGTGACTGCCTCAGCACCTCCCTGTGATACAACCAGGTCACCTCCAGAAGAGCCAGGCTTTTCAGAGCTACATGTTCCAGACCCAGCAGAGCTGACCAACCATCGTTTTGTCCCTTCTCTGGAGGTAAGAGCACTACGGACTGGACTTGTGGGGTGTGAGAGGGGATTTCAGATCAGATCAGACACAATACGTCCTTCTGTGGCTCTGTCTGGGCACAGAGGAGCGCCTCTTGTTACTCATGCTCTTTGCCATCTGGTAGATCTGAGATCTGAGGGCACCTGACATGAACTGTGCTGCAGCAGCAAGGCAGTCAGCGGTTGTCACAGCTGGTCAGTTCAGGGTGCTGTGATTTATTTCACACTTCGTGCACCTCTCTGTGGCAGACCAGCACACACAGAAGGAAGATACACTTTTGAAACTGCAAGTCTGGAAGGGTATGAATCGTCCTTTGGGAGGAACAGGAGTTGCTGAGAACATGAGTACCGATAAGCACAGTATATAAATGTACTTTGAAATCAGAGTCCTTTTATTTTTTTTTTAATGAAGGTGTTGATTAGAGGAGCTCTTTATCATTGTGTTAAAAAGAACCCAATTTATAAAAATGCTGCTTTTCCAGTAAGGCTTGAAATTTGCAGTCTGGAAGCAGTGGGAACAGAAACCATCCAACTATAACTTAGGCTGCTGTATCAATAGCCTGGGTATGCGAAGGAGAATTTTTTTTACCAGCCAGTGTTTGGAGGAAATATAAAGTACCAGAGCAAGTTTTGCCACGGGGGATGAAGTCTTTCTCACAGTCATAAGGGAACCAATAACCCCCTGTGGCCCCTGTTACAGACACAAAATTATGGTGAGTATAAAGGGTCCCCTCTTCATTTTGCACATTTAGGGCTGTTACCCCTGGTACTTTCAGCTGAAGCAGCCCGAACAAACGCTGAGGATTTGTACACATTGCCCTCTGCCGCTAGGCAAAAGTGAGGGATTTTTTTTTTTTTTTCTATTTTGTTCTGGTTTGGTTTGTTTTGCTCCCTTTGTGTACCACTAAGACTGCTCTGTAGCTTTTATGCCCAGTTTTAAGGCTGGGTGAGGAAATTTCCAACGGTGTAATTTTTTAGGCCCTAAGTTCAGTGATGCAGTGGCGAGACACCCCTTCAGGGAGATGTGCTGCCGTTAAGTGATGAGGCCACTTGCTGGTGTTTGCAGCACTGAATGCAGAGCACAGTCTTGCAAGGAGACTTGGTGGGGAAGCTGTCTTCTGGCAAGTCCATGTCGTACTTCACACTTTGATTTCCTTCTCCCCCAAGGCAGATTCCTTTTCCCTCTAGGTCTGTCACAGCCCTGTCACACTCCCAAAGAGTCTGAGCAGCTGATCCTGAGTCACCAAGTGGGAAATATATAGCACGTCCAGGGAGGCTTGACTAAGAATTTGGAAGAAGACGGGGCGGGGGGGAAGACAGATTTAACTTTAGCTCAGGAAAGGGGTTATAGCACAGAGGTCTAGTGGGAAGCATCCCTGCCCATGGCAGGGGGGTTGGAACTAGATGATCCTTAAGGTTCCTTCCAACCTCAACCATTCTAAGATTCATTAGCATGGCAATGGTTCTTGCAGAGCTTGTGGTTCAGTAAAGAGGGTTGGGTGAAACATTTGGTCCTTTAGGTGAAGAAGAGGTTTGCTATTCTTCTAAATAAAGCCAGGACTTCACCCTGAAAATCTTGAACACAGCTCTCAGCTGGATCTGATGTTGCAAGATTTAGGATAAGGTGAGGAATAATTCTTTCTGTGCTTCATCTCTACCATCCAAAGCATTCTACCCCTTACAAATATAGACCTTTTTTCCATGTGAGAAAACACCATTTGTCACGTGGTGGCCCAAGACTCAGGTGGACTCATGAAGGACAGAAGTGGGTCACAGACTCAATGAGGGAAGGGTGTAAGATGCCACGGCTGAGCCACGGCAGCCTGCTGAGTGATGGCAGTGGGTGCTTGGCTATATCATCACAGATGCTCCCAAGGCAGTGTTGGCAGAGAGTAAACATCAATTAATAATGGCTGTTAAAAGCAGATATTTCATACCTCTCAACGTTGAAAAAAAGAAAAGTATTTTTGCAAAATACTTCCTTTTCTGTCACTCTCACACATGTCCACCTGAACCAAAGTGTCACTCAGCCAACTGGGACTTCCCAAACCATTCATCTGAGGATTTCTGAGTGAAACGGCTGTAAACATCACAGTCCCCAGGTTATTAGCTAGTCCCACACCCACAATATGATTGGAGAATCAGTGAGATGACAGAGTTTGTGTGGAAAGCCACACCAAGCAGCCCAGAACTCTCCCTGCCGCTTGCTATAATGAGTGTGGATGCCACCTGTTGGAGTTAATCTTGTTTGCCCAGGACAACCTCCAGCCATCTTTGGTTGCCTGGGCCAGTTCTGGCATCAGAAAAGCAGTTCAGTCCCAAAGCAAGCCACAAGGCTAATCATTTATCAACACAACTGCACTGACGCCAGCGCAGAATAGCAGGAAAGACTCTATCCCCCTGTACTTTTAAATCATCAAGCTAATAAGTACCTTGGATGATAAGATGTAATCTTTTAAATGCAGTATGGATTTCTTCCCTGAATTATGCATGATAACATCTTTAAGCATGAGCTTTATTATTTTTTTTTAGTGAAAAAGCTGTCTTTAGGTGGTGGTGGCAGTAATCACTGTATTTTACAATTCAACAGGCTGGCCCAGGGAAGGCTCCCTATTGCTAGACAATCTCTGCTAACTTCCTAAGAGTGTTGGGCCCTAGGATGGTGCCAGAGCATCTCCAGGAGATGTGAGGTTGTTAACTGCTAGTTCAACAAGCTGATACTGGTCTCCAAGCAAAAGTAGCCAAATCTCACATTGAGAGAGATATCAACAGCGGAAAAGGGAATGAACACCAGGATTTCAAAGGTGACTGGACAAATTCAAATCAAACCTGGTCACACACAGACCCCACCTGGGGCTCACTGGTTGCCCAGGGGTGTACAAACACACAAAAAAACCCCACTTTTTAACTGAGAGGGTGATCAAACACTGGAACAGGGCACCCAGAGAGGATGTTGAGCCTCCCTACCTGCAGTTATTCAAAAGCCAACTGGACACAGCCCTGGGAAACTTGCTCTACCTGATCTGGCCTGAGCAGAGGGGATAGATGAGATGATAACAAGATCCTTTCCAACATCATCCATTCTGTGATTCTTTTTCCTGTTTCTTATACCCGTTTCTGACAATTTTATGGGTCTTTTTGCAGCAAGCAGTGTAATAATATTAATATTTAACTCTTTTGCAGCATTGTTCACTCCTTGATCTACAATGCCTTTAATGAGGCGTGCAGTTCATCATCGCATTTTAGTAGCTAGGGGACCGGGGGCACTCAGAAAGAAGTCATTTGCTTCAAGACATTCAGGAAGACAGGAGCAGAGGGACCAAATTTCCCAGGTGCCACCTTCTATTCCTGGACCAGCACTGCAACTGCAATGCCTGTTCAAGTGGTATTTCTAGAGAGATGTCTGGTGTATCCAGCACCCAGTGATCGCAGAGGCTGAAGGTGCTGGATGCAGCCCTGGACCCACGGATGTGGCCCTTGGACTGTGAATCACAGCAAAGCAGAAACACTTCTGTGCTTTGCCAGGAAGACAATGGTGCTGGCAGCTCTGCTCCGGTGAGCTCAGCTGAACCACAAACAAGCAAGCTGGTGCTTTAATGAAGGCGTATTCACAACTGGTAAAAATAGCCTTTACCCACAACTGCTTCAAACTACAGGTCTTGTTTCTGTGTATCACATGATGGGTTTTTATTTATTTTTTTTTCCAGTGCTTCTACTGCAGTTTTCAGATTTAGCCAAGCTGCAATGCATAACAACAGAACCACTATTTCTTAATAGTACTATTATTACCAGTCTTTAGAGATTGATGTTTCTAACATAATATAAATTCCTTAACTAAAGCTCACGTCTGTGATTTTGCATCTCAATGTATTTTGATCTATTGACAAGTACACCTTCATAAAAATAATAATGTTCTGCTTTTTGTCATGCATAAATATTGAAAATCCGACAGAAGAGCAGATGTGTGCACCTGTCTACAGACACACAAGCACAGAGCCCCCTCTTTAAATACTTGCTTAAATCCCAGATTCTGACAAATAGGAACGATCTGCTTGTTACTGTTTGGTGAGCTGAATAAATATGCGGACTTTGTTTGTATGGAATATAGGAAGCAGGCAGTGGCCATTTAAGGACTATTAATCACAGCCATGTATTTTTTATTTCCTATTTATGGGTGACACAGTGGGCTGAATTTTAATCAGCTCTCACTATGGTGGGTTTTCATGTTTCTGCTTTCAGCAGTTAACACTTCAGAGATATCAGAAAAGGAAATGGGTAGAACGGCAACGGACTGGGATCACGCTTTGGTTTTAGTGATGACATTCCTTATTGCCTTCAGAGAAGGAACCAAATGTCTTGTGAAAGTGGGCTTCTGAGAAGGTAACTTGGAAATAGGTGCAGTTAATGATAACAATGCATAACAGCCAGTGGAACAGCAGAACCAGCGCTTTCTTTAGTGCAATTTGCACTGACTCTACCTTATAGTTATTAAAACTAATGCAAAACAGGAAAGAAAATGCTACCACTGACATGCAGGGAACATTTCTATTTGGAGGTGCTTTACAGCTGTTCAAGTGGGATAGTTGTAAGCAAGTGGAAAAGGGAGGCTCCAGTCTCCTGCCCTGCTGAGTCAGTGATTCCTCTGACAGCAGGAATGTCAAGCAATGAACATGGGGGTTTAATGTTTTCTGAACTTGTTATCTGGTAGATGAAGCTGGCTTTTCTTAATGGTCAGAACTGGGAGCTAGCCATGCCTGGAGGGAGAATGCTGCCCTCCCTGGTTTCTGCCTTGGGTAGTTGTAGTTCGAAAGATTGGCAGAGCAAGTGCTGTAAGATTTCAGGTAGAGCTCAGCAAGGCTCATTTAAGAATTACTGCAGGAAAGGCTCCTTCGTTCTTCCTTGGTTTTTAACTTAAATATGCAGTATGGCAGAATGCTTTTCAGCAGAGACACAATCTTCATCCCTTTGTTCAAGGAGTGAAGAATTATTAACAGAGCCCTTACCTCTTCTCCTTGGATGATGCTCAGTTTGACCTTTACAGTACTAAAGTGGTATTAAGATAAGAGTCATGTACTGTATCCTGACCTCAGTTACACCATGGCACATCTGAATTTGGAGTCAGACCACTAAAGTAATTAGAATTGACTGGGACAAAGGCGGGTGTTTGATATTTCTAGCATTTATATTCAAGGTAGTCAGCGGGATCCATTCCATCGCCCCACACCTGCCCTATGCATGCCGCACACAATGTGTTTATTATGTGTGGTACTAATCACGCAGCAGGCAATTAAAATGAAAAGCATTTTAAAAGTCAAATTGGCCTTTTACATCAAGTAATTTGGGATGGGGGCTAGATTGGGCTGGATGACTTAGATACCTAACTCACTCAATGAGTATGAGACGTCGAAATGCCTTTGGAAAAAAAAAAAAAAAAAACGCAGCCCCTAATCTTTAAATTTCATCTTTAATTTTGGAGTGAAATTGGTGCTTAGAAAATATAGCTCAGGAAGAGCAGGGAAAGAAGAGTCCAGTGAACAAAACTGAAATCTCGCTGATCCAGGGACTGTCGTCAGCCGAAGAGGAGATGAGAAATTAGCAGGCAGCTCAGGCTGGCTCGCTCACAGACATACATTGACAAAGTCGATGCAGGGAGATGACGCCATCCAGCCCCTAAAAACCTACAGTCCTTTAAAATGAGGGCTCCTGGGTGACAGATACTTTTCCAGGCATTAAGAGACTCTGGCAGCCCAACCAAAGTACAAGATCAAGAAAGTAAATTTGAAGAAGTTACTTTATTACAGATAACACTGCCTTTTCCAGATAGCCACGCTTCAGTTAAACCCACCGAACCAAGCGCCACGTTGCAATTCAGTTGGGAAAAGCAGCTTGCCCTCAGATATGATACAGGACAAGCAAAATTAATAATTTTGAGATGTATCATCATAGGAAGAATGTGCGGATATATTTTTCTTCTTTATATTGGGACTCTTGAGATTCTCCTCCTGGGCTACTGCTTAAAGCCCAACTTTGTTCGTGCTACTCAGATCCGGTTTTCATATCCTATGACAAAAAGAGACCTTGGAAAAGAAAGCAACATTATATTCTGCCATATATACGCCCATATGCAGTGGGCCAAGTGTAGAAAAGCCACTTCACCAAAGAGCGTTACTCAACAATGAGAAGAATTGAAGTGATTTTTGTGAAATGAGGATTTAGCCCACAAAGGGGCTTGGGGACACAAAGACTTTAGAGGTTTGGAGGCAAATTGATAGCTCCTTGCTTTGAAGTCCGTCTGAGAATGCAGAAAACTCTTCTGAAATTATCCACTAGCTTCAAGTTATCCTTGGTATTGGGATGGGGATGCTTTGGCTTTTCTGGGGCTAGTGAAAGATCTGTCTTCAGAGTTGCCAATATTCCACCACTGGAGATGTATACAAGTTTTGGCAAATAAGACAGCACTTGCAGGGGAAGAAGTGCTGTGCGAGTACAGTGATGGAGATAATAAAGAGTTTCCTCCTGGATGCATAAATGCTTTTGAGGCTTCTCAGGGTCATACTTGTAAGCCCATTTTGAGAAGAAAAGAACATTGCTGGTTTGGGCAGGCATGCCTGAGTGTTCACGTGAAAGCACACATACATGCACAGGCAGTCTGGTGTCAACAGAGGGTTTCTGTTGGTCCCCAAGCATGGCCAGTTTGCCACAACGAGTGAGTGTGAACAGTATGGAAGTGAAGTTCCGCTTCTCACAAGAAATAATAAGGCTCTTTTATGTAACATGCTGTACTGAAGATTATCAAAGCTGTCTTCACAAATTCCAAGTCCAATCTTTTTTATTTTAATAGGAATTAAACTTCCACGTGTGACTTTGAAAAATTCAGTTTGTAGGTCAGAAACACACAGAGATTTGTAACAAGTTACTCCTTGCCATAGGCTTTGTCCACAAACAGACACAGATCAATGGAGTGGGACCCAAGCAATGGATGCAGGCCAATGACCAACATTTTGTACCTTCTAAGCCCTGAGACCACAACACAACGTATGTGGAACCACAGCAGAGGATCCAGCTGGCAGAAGATGCACAGTCCAGCCTCATTGCATGAAAACTTCATCCAGACACTCTTGTTAACCTGTGGCTTCCAGGGAATACCATATTAGAGCAATGACTCGATGTTCAAGATGCAAAGCAAGCCAGCACAATTCCTCTTCAATGCTTGAGCAAACGAACATTAAGTTCAGGTGTGTATTTGACTGCCCAGCATGGGGGGCAGAGGGCTTAATAATGGGGAATATTAGAGACATCACATTACAGCATCAGTCTGGTTTGCGAGGGTTCTTCTGCTAATTTCCTTCTGTGGCCTGTAAAGTAAATCTTTATTTCATTTTTTTCCCCCAGTTTCTATCTAGATCAGCATTCAAACACACCAAAACTAGGGAAGAATAGACTAAAATTTGTGCTGGAGTCCAAGCCAATATGTCAGTGAAGACACAGTTCCAGATGGCAGCATCATTCAATCAACTGTGACCATGTGTCAGCTGAAAAGGACTCAGAGAAGGACTGTGACTTCAGTCCGATGATTTTAGTCCTCCATCAGGCCTTTGCAAGTCACGGCAGTAAGTATGGTCCCCAAACCCCAACAGTTTAGAAGAGAAAGCTACTCCCAGGGCATCTTTCTGGAAGCAGCAAAGTTGCAGCTTTAGATTGATGCTCATTTTTATTTTGTGATCATAGCTAATTAAAAGAAATTAATAGAAATATAGCCAGATCCAAAAGTTTATTAAAAAAGAGGCATTGTAGTTTAATTATGCCACTATGTTGTGTATGACACAAAGCCCACTGAAATCTGAATACTTGATGATCTCTGGAATTTGACTAAGAGCTCTTCGGCCTTAGGGAGAAACTTGACAATTACTAATCTACATATGCTGACAATCTCTACATATCAGGGGCCCCATGAGAGTCTTTAATTGCTCTGTAAACTTCAAACTGGAGTGTTCTTCAGTAGGAAAAAACAAGATGCTGCGTTCAAGCTAAAAAAGAGTGGTAGTTGACATGTTTATTAAATACCCCCAGGCCCCGAAGGATTGCAGGGTGGAAGGTTCTCTGGGTAGAAGTTATAAATGCGGCATCAGATTTATTCAAGACAAAACAATTATGCGTGGATGCCCAGGTGCAACTGCAGCACAACGGATCCAGGAAAACTTTCCACAAAAGCATTTCGGCAATTCCAAACTGTGTATTCTCTCGCCTGCAGAGCCCTTTTTGCCACGTTTGCTTGAGTTTGACAACTGCGCACATAAAATGTCGGCATGACTTGAGTGGAAGTGGGCAGTGGGTTTTGTAAGGTGCAGACCTGAGCTTTTTCAAAAGTAAAATCTGTGATGTTTTGTCCATGTATTTGGCAGGGGAGGCACTTCTGTCCCCCAAGATAGTTTCAATACAGGTGTCCTAGTTTGAGGAAAAACAAACCAATTTCCTGTTTTACAGTTTTACTTTCTTAGCTAGGCCTCTTCTAACTAACTAAACTCTGAAATTAACAGCACATTGTTCA
>VZRU01020573.1:204270-225872 GCA_013398155.1 Pedionomus torquatus
AGAGATAACGGTCCTTAGCGCAGGGCATTGTGGGAAAGGGCCGAGGCGCCCCTTAGTGCAGGGGCCTGCGGGAGTGATGGTGCCCGGGAGCCGAGCGGTCGGAGAGCGCTGGACGTTGCGAGGAAGGGGAGGCGCTCCGGAGCGGGGAGCCGGAGCCGGAGCCGGAGCCGGAGCCGGAGCCGGAGCCGCCGGGGGCCCATCCCAGCGCCGCCACCGCCCGCCCCCCTGTGAGGAGCGGCGCGCATGCGCAGCGCGGGCGGGGGCCGGAAGTGCCCCTCCGGTTGCCGTGACAACGGCGTCTGCCCCGCAGCGCGGCTGAGCCGGAGCGGGCCGGGAGCCGGCGGGCCCTCGCCCCGGCCCGTCCGTCCATGCCGCGAAAAGCCCTGCTCTGCGTCCTGCAGCTGGACGTTCGCTCGGTGAGTGCCCAGGTTCCCGCAACCCGCCGTCCTCAGCCGGGCTTGGAAGAGAAGCCGCCGTTTCCCCTTCCGGCACCGCTTCCCCCTCTCGGCCGCCGCCTCGCGCTCCCGGCCCGGCGGTTCTTCTGGGAGACGAGTTCGGGCCCTGCTGCCGCCCGCCCTCGGTCTGGAACTCCAGCTCAGCCTAGTACCTGGGCAACTTGTGCCCCTCCTGCGTGTGTATTCACTGGGAGCCGGTCCCTGTGCCCCCCTGCTGATGTTAGCAGCCGCCGTGCTCCATCAGAGCTCTCATTGCCCGTGGGAAAGGCCTTTTCTAAGAGATGCTAATTCTTGGGAAGCTGTATGGTGCGAGAATAGCATCCTTGGGAAAAAACAGAGCAAAAGAAATCCTGGCAGATTGGATGTAGTCTGTGTACCCCTGTGAGCTATGAGGTTCTTGGAAGGGGACCTCCCTGCTCCTGCACTGGGCAGCACTAAAGTACCTGAGTGTCATGTGAAGGGTGCGGTCAATAGGTGTGAAAATGGAAAGTTTTCACGTTAATCATTTTAGGACTGTTCCTTGTGCACTTTGCGAAGTTTTCTGCTTATATACAAGATGGGGAAAAAAGTAAGAGTCTGTATCGTTGTGATGAGTTTTAAGAAGTAGCTCTCACTCTGGAGCTGTTGGCTGGTTGCTGTAATCCAGAAGTTTGGCCTCAACACAGGGCAAGTGCTGCCAGAACACTTGCTGCTGAAAGGAAAACCCGAGGTACCATCCAACAAATTCAAGTGCACATCCAGAAAGTACACACTGGGAAATGAACTCGACATCCCTGATTGCTTAACCACCTTTGTTCGCAAACTTGTGTGGCTGCTCTGAAATAGAGCTGTGAATTTCTACAAATAGATAGTAAGGATATTGACCTGATGGTATTGCTCTGCTGTCTCTACAGCTAGTATTTATCTTATATATATAATACAATACAATGCAAAGGCCTGCTTGCTTCCTGGAAAGGAGCAGATGTGCTTTCTTTTTCTGTTCTGGCTGCCATGAGCTGTTCATGTGTCAGGCGAGAGTACAGGGAAGGCGTTGCTCCAGCGTCAGGCTTCTTTCATTGTGGGATGTTTGTTATTCACCCTGCTCCCAAGGCTACAAATAATAGTCGAAATGGAGAGAACAGGAAGTCTCCCACACATATCTAAGTGCTCTTTTCAGCACATATGGGTGTTCAGTTACATCTTTAAATAATTTCTGCCAGATACGCTTTTTTAAAGGGTTATTTAGCCTGTTTTTGAACTACTTGTCTTGCCTTTTTTTCCCCACTGGAGCCTACTTTGGCATTTCATTCCCATGAAGGTTTGAAAACTTTCCAGCCTAAATTTTCTTCTGTCTGGTTGATGCCCTGCTCTTATGCAAATGTCAACATTAGCTTTTCCTTTTTTCCTTTTTTTTTTTTTTTCTTTCCATGGTGTTTGCTCTCTTGATGTATTTTTTGGGCAGCAGTTCTGTCATTACACAATTCATCTTTGTCAGCTAAAGTGACTTGGTTCTTTTGGTAGTATTTTGTGAGATAGGCTCACCAGGCTTCTGATCATCTCTGGGATGGATGCTACTCTTGCACTTTGAATTTGCATTGATCAGGACCAGAATTGAATTCTACATTCCAGATGGGGTCTCACTCTTGTCTTCAGTGATGTCAGGGAAAAAAGGTCCAACATTCATCCTATGTGTCTCAATATTAGTCTCTTCACAGCTGCATTGCAGTTATGGTATCATTTATTAACACACTCATCATCTTTCCTTCAGCCAGTTTTGAAGGTTACATCCCCTAGTGAAAGCAGAAGCTGTTGTTACTACGCAGTAGGTGCATCTCATTTCTGGTACTGTGGTCCTACAAAGAGGTTTTTCTATATCTTTTTGTTGACCTCTGATGATTTCTGAATTTTAATAGGAAAAATTTAGTGAGAACACTCTGACTTCTTGTGTCAGAGTCATTAAAAGGCATGGATCCCAGGATATATAGAGGAATATTTTTAATAGTAACCCTCAGCTTGATGCCTCCCAGTTTTGCACATTATTGATGCTGTCCTTTGCCTGGTTCTGTACCACCTTAGGACATTCTTCCTAACTCCCATCTTCTGCCTCATAAGTAATAATTTCTCATGTGGCACCATATGATGTTAGTGATGTCCAGATAAATTAGATATCCTTTGTCCAGAAAATAGGCTTTCAAGAAAATGTCAGGTTTTGCTTGACTGATCTATTTTTATGAAACACATGCTGCTGAGCTTTTTTTTCCAGTAAAGTTTTACTCTGTCCTTTATTCTTTACTTTTGCCTGTACAAATATTCTGATTAGTGGGGTTATAATTTTTCAGACCTCTTTTTCTGTTTCACATGGGCCTTGTGTTTGTTGTTTTTTCAGCAGATGGTACTATCCTTGTTTTTTTAACATAGGTTTTAGTAACGTATAGATCCCGCAAGAAAAATTATATTCTTTCAGAACTTGGTTTGAAGATGATTCATCTTCCCTGTGGCTCCTTGGCCCAGGCTTACTGCACATTGAGTAACTTCAGTTTCCATCATGTCATTCTTTGTGTTTTTGTCTCCTATATTCAGTTTTGTTTGGGACGTCGATTCCGCATCCTGATTGATTTCTACTACCTCCACTTGTTTTCTCCTTGTTTGCTTTATTTGTGACTGAAGCCTTGTCCAGATTTCTGATTGCTTTTCCTGTTCTTTTCCAATGCTTTGCATATTTCTCAGCTCTCTTTGAAACCTATCCACTTGTATCAGAAGTCCTGTCCTCTTTGTTTTTTCCCTTACTTTAGGATACAGGTGGGTTTTGCTCCTTTGGACTTAATGACATTCCAAGGTCTCTTCCTATCAGAGCCCACGAGTTCTTTGGCTTATTTCACTGCTAGTTTTCTTCATTTCTGAAAGGTTACTCTTCTGAAATGGAAAGCCTTAGTTAAAGACCTTATTTGTTTTATCCTGCCATTAATTTAAATTGAATAATTCATGATTGCTCAGACTGAGATTTCATTGCTCTTTGGTTTTGAGACTAATTTTGGTACTTACCTCTGCTGCTGGCATTTAGATTGCTCATGTAGCAACAGAATGAAATTCACATTATTCTTCATGTCATTGCTACATGGAGAATTCACAAATACGGCACTGACAGTAGGTAAAGCTTTAAGCAGTAAGATGAATTAATAGCATTGTGGATTACTGCCAGGTAAGGAGACTAAAATGGCATCTCTTCACATTGAGAAGATTATTTTTGCAACTCTTAAGTCCAAAATGCTATTCTGTCTATAAGCTTGCACTCAGCAGAAGTTAATACTGTCTATTACCCTTCATAGGGAACTCAATAAATAGGCAAACATTGGTTGCTTGCTCTAAGGTGAGAGGCACGAAACCTCAGCTAAAAATTATTGTAAATTCTACAAAAATGTCGAGAAGAAAAGCGAGAAGTAAGCTAATATGACTTGTTGAATGTAGTTTGGTGGATCTTGCCTTGTATGAATGAAACCTGTCTCTTTCCCTCACTTGTGTTCACACTTGCAACTGCTGGAGTGTCATACAAGCTGTTCAATACTTGACAGTCTGTTTCAGTTGGGATATCTAATATTCTGGCACTTTTTTCATATTTGAAGCCTTCATTTACATGGAAAGAAGCTTTTTTATTTTTTTTTTCTTCTTCCTTAGATATTTATGAGTGGAAGCACTATTTTTTTAGCTTATACTGTGTCTATAATCATCTATCACCCATTGGTTTCTGTTATTTCTTTCACCTGAGGCTGTTTTTCCTGCGGTTCATATACTTTTCTTTTAGATCCAGTGAGGATTTCTCAAGTAAAGCGTTCATTTGGGAGTAGGAGACTGTAACCAAAGCACTTATTTTAATTCCTGTCACTCTCCTTCTCTGTCTTTCTACCTGGCAATTGAAAGTCTGAACACTTTCTCCAGCAACCTTATGTTGGAAGAGACAACCTCATATTTATTATACTGCAATAAAAAGCAAGCAGTAGAACTGAAGTGAAAGGTGACAATTCCCTTCCTGGGTAATAGAATAAAACTATGTGGCTTGGAGAAAATAGCAAATAGCTTTGCAATGAGTTGTGTACATCCTTGCAGTGAAAACACAAATAAGAACGTTTGATGTTCATCAGAGCTTTAAAAACGTACCAACTTCTTACTTAAAGAATAAAAGTTGTCCAGAGAAAGGTGAGAGATTAGTGGCAGTATCTGACAGCCTAAGAAGGAACCTTCTCTGCCTTAAATACCCTCCAAGGTGGCCGGACTTCTCAGATAGAGCTGTGTGTGCTGTGTGTCTGATAGTCATGGAACAATGGTGGTTGGTTTTTCATTTACATATTAGAAGGCAAAATTAATATAATATTTGCAAATAAACTTGCCCTTTTTGGTGGCTGGACGGAGTATGGATATCCAAGCATGTACATTTACCAGCTTCATTCTCTTTGTGAGTAGGCTAAAATTTGGATAGTGTTTTGTGTCTTGGCATCACATAAACTGTATAGTACTTGACTCTTTATGTACAACCTGATGTGACCCTTGATGATCAGCTCTTTTACAGTCAGTACATGCCTTTAACTTTATTAACATGGGATTAGGATACCAGATGTCAGTTTTGGTTGAAGACAGTGAGTATTTTTACTTACAATATTTGGTCCTGATTATTTTTAAATGGTGACTTTTCCCTGGTCAGTCTGTACAAACAGAATTGCTTTAGAACAGAAATCTTTTCACTCTAATCTGTTATAATCTGACTCTCAGAAATCAACCATTTCAGCCTTGACCATTTAATTTTTATCTTGAAAACAGACATTAACTTCTGTAACTAAAGTTCAGTTTGCTTAATGAATGTGTTACTCTTACAGATAACTTGCCCTGGAGTGCTGTTGAAAGACAAAGAAGAGCTTTATCTTAGCGTCACTGTACTTGGACAATACAAAAAAACTCAATGTGTCCCTGCAGCATTTCCACTCTTCTTTCAAGAAAAACTAGTGTTTGAAAAGGTAAGATAATGTCAAGAGCTAATACAAGCCAAATAAAACACATCCCAAGCTCCACAAAAACTCACTGCAAAACCCCTGAGCACAAGTAATCACACTGAAGATGACACAGCATTATGATTGCTGCTTCTCTTCAGCTCAAAGTATGTCTGTACCTGTATTATCCACATGGTGACTCAAGAATTACGCATACTGAAGATTATAATGTATGATGAAGCTTTTTAGGTGTTTATTCATTCTTTTTGTGAACTGTCCTTTTTCAGTGTCTGTTTTCCTGGCTTGGAAGGAACTGAATGCTGTTGTTCTAAAAATTATTGCAAGGTGAAGAACAAAGACTATAAGATATAGGAGAGTCAATTTAGTAGAAAGATAGAATAGCAGCTCTAGCCTTTTTGGTGACATCTTTCTCCCTTTGAGATACTTTTTTCATGGTTTGTCACTAGAATTCCCAGGTTGGTACTCTGGCTTTATAATTTATAGTTGTTTATCTCATATTCTGAGTCCCTGCTAGCTTCATTATTAGTACCACAGGGATAATGAAAAACAATATCATACAGATATGATCTGGCTTCTTGACTACCTATGAATAATAATACTTTGCCCTTTCTAGTTCTTTTCCTTTAAGCATCCCACAGCACTTTGAAAACCAGACTTGAGTAAACATCAGTGATGCTCTAGTGATGTGCGTAAGATACAAACAGTGATAATTTCAGCATCTACTGAACAGTAAACAAACCCATGTAGTTCTTTAAAGGCAAACATGCCACAAACTACTTAAGGGAAATGTACTGAATACTGTTTTCATTTAGTTTAGGGGAACTCCAAGGCACCAGGATCTATCTGCTAACAAAAGAGGTGAACAAAAAAGCTGAGAAATAATACCAGTCTTCTTACAAATAGCTATTGAATAGGTCTGGATGCTTGTGGAGCACTGATACTTTGGTATCTTTTAGTGTTTGGTATCTTGAACAGCAAAGTGATCTATACCACACTACTGAGACTTCTGTACAGAATGAGGAGGAATTCTATTAGCTGCTGAATATTCAGCATGGCATCCTCCACTATTCCTTGTCATCTGTTCACATGGGATTCAGGTTAAAAAAAAAAAAAAAACAAACTGAAAACTACTCTGAACGTGAATAGTCACTTCCATGAAAATGAACCTTAAAGCATTAAAGCATTACTAATATATTAAATAACATACTCTTCATCTATCAGAGTTCTAATACATTAAGCAATTTATCTTTCCCTTGAAATTTTCTCAGACAATACTTATCTGTATGTGTTCAACTCGTCACAATACCTCCTAATTTAAATATGGAGAGGTAACCCTGAATGACGAGAAAGCATATGACAAGAACTGCTAGTGCTCAATTAATTTGATCGTGTGCCAAATGATAATTTCAGTTTCCTTTTTTTTTCCAATGGGGATAGGACTCTTGGCAACCATCTGAAGGAAGAATATTTGATATTTTTTTTATTTCTCCCCCACCCTCCACCCCTCTTTTTCCGCAGAGGTCCACTTGATGACTTTGACCATGCTATTGTTATTATTTATTACTTTCTTTTGCAGGCATTTGCTGATATAGTTGATCCTGGAGACCTTGTGGAGTTACTGGAACGTAGGTTCTGCTTTTTATGTATACGATGTTATATGCATTAATGCCATGCATATATAGGCTCTAAAGACTTTTTGGCAGTTTTCTACCGGGAGCCTGTTCTCTGAAAAGCTAGTGGGTAACCAATGTAGTGTATTACGTACTAAATAAGTAGGACCCTACCACTAGTGGGTTGTTAGTGCAGGCAGATGTTTTGTGCTGTCTTTTGGTTACTAATGACTTACCCAAATTTTGTTAATTAACAAAATGCCTTTAGAAATGTACACTAAATGCTTTAGAACAGGAAAAGGTTGAAAAGTCGTAATTAACGGAAAATCCAGCTGGTTATCCAGATAGGTAATGGATTCCTTTACCTTATCATTTATTTGATTAATTTTCAAATAATATAAGCATAAACTTTTGATTTTTGTAAAATTGTTTTCATTTTTTAAGAAAAGCACTCTCTAATACTGGGAGTTATCTGAAAAAGAGGCAAGCTTGCATCATCTTCTTCAAAAGTTGTCTTCAAAGGACAAACATGGCAGCAGATTGAACTCCCCAAGTTCTAAGTCAAATTTAGAGTTGTCATTTGTATGCTGCTAATGCTATTGTGTTCATATGTGGTATTTATGCAAGCTGTTCCTAATTTTCTCTTATTGTTGGGGTAGTGGAAATACTGTAGCTATGTACAGTGCTCTGAAGCTTAAATCAGTGAACTGTTTTTCTTGGGTTTTGACTATGAGAATTACTTTAAATTTTAGTGGGTTTTTAAACTCATGAAAAAACTTTTTTTCTTTCTAGTTGACACAGCAGTGCTTGAACTAATACAGCTTGTTCCTCCAGGTATTGTATTGGTCTCTTCATAAATTATGCAGCTTAATAGGTGAATTTCCATGAGGACACTGCCATTACAGCACAATCACTTTTTCCCACACAAACAACATAGAAAGCTCTTCAACAAATAGTCCTCTGAATATAAAATGTTAATAGATCAAGAGGATCTTATTCTTGAAAGAGAATAATAACTGAATATTGAAATGTACCACACTCAGGCTTAGTAAAGTGATAATATTTTTAAAAATGGAAAATAAACTGAAATCATCCAGTGCACACTTAATAACTGCATCACAATTCACTTGCAAAGTGGCTGTCTGCAAAATTTCAGAGTGCATAATCTTGTTCTCAGAATGACGCTTTTTTTCCTTCCGTTTTAATGGTGACCGTTGGGAAAACTGTTATCCTCACTATAAGTATTACAGGTCTCTTGGGATACGTGGAGATAATAAATAGTGATTTTTCATACTTCTGTTATTGGTTTGTGTGATTATAAAAATCTATTTTAATGAAATTCAAGTGTTCCCATGAATAATGTAAATCTGCATTTTACTGGAAATACAGTCAAGTTTTAAAGAGGACTGGTTTGGAAACTGTTGTATTAAAAGCACTTTCTGTCACTTGTCCTTAGCACTTTCAAGGAAACGATTGCTCCTCTCGGGTGACTCACCAGACTGTTTACTTAAAGAAATGTACTGAACGTGGGTTTTTGTTGTGGGAGGGTAAAAGATCTTGGATAAGGAATTTAATTTCAGGGGTCAGATATAGGTGTGATACAGTGATGAAAAGATGACTGCAATAGCACAATTTAAATTTTTTAATGATCTATATTTAAGGTTTTCCCCAAAAGATTTTTTTTAAGGTAGCAAACAAGGATAGGGTAAAAATCTTGAGAAACTGATTTTTATGTTGTTATGTTTCTTGCTTACTAGTATTTCTGCTATTACTAGCACTATTACTATTCTCTAATATAGAATAATACAGTTTTTCATAAGTGATTGGCTGCCATTAAGAAAAATACTGATTTCTTCTGTGGCACGGAAGGGAAAGAAGGAGGCAAACTACTGAAGAATTACCTACAGAAAAATTCTTATTTGTCTCTTAAAGATTGTGTTGACTGTTCTGTAAGTTTTTTTACATTCTTTTTACATACTTTCAGAGTAGATTCAGGTTATCAGCACATTGCTGCTGATGATTTCACTTGTTGAGGTTAGTTCCTAGTGTGATACGAGTTTTAGAACCATGCTGTTATTTTTTTAAAGAATCTTTACCTTAGTTTCAGTAGGGTCTTTTGTGGTGTCTGTATATGTCTTTGTCCATTTTCCAATTAAAGTATATATTTTCTTTTTAGTAGGAAAAATTCTAGCTACGTATGAAGAAAATACTAGAGATTTCCTGTTTCCTGACCCTAAGCTTACCTCTGGGCAGCGTGGTTTAGATCGTGAGATTTTAATGAAGAGGTCCTCTTCTTTTACAGTGAGTGAATATCTGTGAATTGTATTTATGATACAGTGCGTTTCACTGAAGAAATCCCTTGAACTTCTTCAAATGAAAAGGATTACTTCTGACAGATTTTGCCATTTCAGGTGTTGAATGTACAAATCCACAGTTGAACTTTGGTGAAGGTATAATCTTTTTCCAAAATGCTTCCAGAAATTATTTAATGTGAAAAAGTTAGTTTCCACTTGGTTTGCAACATGGCACCGTGACATCTTCCGTTCAGTTTAATCTGTGGTGCAGTTGGTAGTTAAAGGGATGCAAGAGAAGATGTCATATCATATCATATCATATCACAGTTGTAAACAGATAAACCATGTAACACTCCCACTTCAGTCTCTTTACAAATTTTGTTTCAGATAATTTTTTTGGTACTATTTAGGACAGTTACAATCAGTACAAATTTATAGTGCTATGCTATCTGACCTGTGAACCTCCCTGAGGTGCAAGATCACCACTAAAACTGAAATTTAGCTTAGTACTGCATGATTGTTTTTCAGTTCCAAAGCCTGTTTCTCAAGGTCCGTTCAGAATATTGATGTTCATTTAATAACTCGCCTTTTCTACAGTTTCAAAAAACCTGTAAGTGACAACTAATTGGCAGAATGAGTACAATGAATTAATGTTATTTTTCTGGAGATAAGGGCTCAAGTACGTAGCAAATGAAAATGAATTTATCTCACACTTCCCTTTAATAGACTTTGACTGTTGAGCCTTAGGTGTCACTGGAATAACTGAGGAAGGCACTTTGAGGATGGTTGGGATGATGTGAGAGATGTGGTTTGTGGGGGTTTTTTCTTTGTTTTATTTTGATTTAATGTTACTAGTGGACTGGCAAACCAATTGGATAGAGAAAGCAGGGCTTCGGTTGCCCTGTCTGTTGATAATGGATTGAAAATACATGTCAGGAGAGAAATTCTGATTAAAGGTCATTGGTATCTTTTAGCTGGTATAATGTTTCCCCTGCAAGGGCAACCTGGAAATTGCTCAGTCACTTGCAATTAGAAGTGCTAATTTGGTGTCTAATGCTGTTTTACGTTTGAATGCATTAAAGCTGTGATTTTGTGATACAAAATCTACGATTCTGCAGCGGCTTAAACTGTCCCTGCAAAAATAGCCATTACTTTTTGTTTGTAGCATCTCTTTGATATGGCTTATCCTATGCATGTTGGTGGTTGCTCAAGAAGGGGATGAGATTGCATTGCTTTTGTTTTACTTATAGAATACTTTCCTGATGTTGGGAAAGAATAGATAGGGAGGTAGTAATAAATAAGGTGATATTAGCAAAATGGTTTCTGATTTTTATTTTTTTTTTGTTAATATAATATAATGAATGAGCCACTAGAGAAATTTGAGGGTTTTTTTTTGGTGGACTGAGTTCTTTAATACAAAATACATGTATTTTTTAATAAGAAGAAGGTGCCATAGTTTGTGAGTTGTGAGAAGATGTGATTGGAGTCATTTGGATGTGTCGCTGAATGATGACACTGTAGTAGTTTTTAAAAGCTGACTGATGGGAGACAGAAATATATTTCCCTGGCTTTGGGAACAGTGTAAATTAAATCCATCTTTGACCTGGAACGAGGACTGCAGAGGCATCTCTTGCTCCGTTCCATCTCCATTGCACAATGAATTTAGGATTTTGGCATGCTGACCCCATTTTCAGGAATAATAAAGAAGCTGTGTTTGGAATTAGAGGGAGGCTCCCCAAAAATCCTCGTGGTTCCTCTCCTTGCTTGACAAATGAGATCCTTGGGAGAAGATTTTTACCTCCAGTAGACGTGCAGTCTCAAATGCCTCCACCTTCCAGTGTTCCCTAAGCTTTAATGGAAAGTATCTGCTGCTAACTCTGTCAGCACAAGCACCAAATGTGAATGCCAAGCAAAAGGGGAAGCGTTAAATAAGGTTGTGAGAACCCTCACATTATTCCTATGCTAGTCAAGCCATATTCTTCCCTCTTGAAAGTTATTTATAGCTAGCTGAGATGTTGAGTATTTTTGACTGACAGCTGTACTTCAGTGGCACTTTGATTCCCAATAAATTTGTCTTTTATTGTAAAAATAAAGGTAGCAACAGCAAGGTTATGGTTGTGGAGTTCAGATAGGCAGTGACAAGCAGTGTCTGATTAAAACTGCTAATCTGCCAGTTGGAAGGAATCCCAAGTTGAGAGGATCAGAACTCCTCCAGAAATCTGGCACTTGGCTGATAATGTCTCTGGCTAAATGTCTTATGAGGCTTACAAACAGAATACGCACACGAAAACGTGCCTTGAGTTATCTCTCCTGGTCCAGTGTTGCCCAGCTGAGGCTTTTGCTGGCTCTTCTGTATTTCTCTGCAACCCTTGCCTTTCAGAATATGTTTAAGCCTTGACTGCTGGTGACTTCTTACAAACGTTCTTATCTCTGTTCCCCAACCTCCTGCAGTATTTGCCATGTTGCTTTAAAACACTTTCTTTTTAGTTATGCTATCTTTTATTAGCATACCAATACAAGACCTTTTATTATGTTCACACATACTTTTTTAAGCTGCAGAATTGTACTCATGCTCCTTGCTGTCAAAAGCATGTATTAGACTTGTTTTCTAACTTGGGTTCTACGAAATATGAACCACCACTTAAGTACTTAAGTATTTTTACAGTATTACTATGGTCAATTAGTGTTCTGTCTAGATCACCCCTGTTTAATGACTAGTACAGAAAGACTGACAAGGCTGCTCAGGACTGCAGACACCACTAAGCTGGAGGCAGAAGAATTCATCCCAAAAACTTTCTGGCTGGATTTTCATTTCCATGTATGCTTGGGGCTATACGAAGTCTTCACATAATACTACACTGAATACCCTAGTTTGGGAACTGCAGAAAACAGAACTCTGATTGTTTTTGGCCTATAAGTTACTTGTAACGTATCCGTGCCTATGTACGTGAGTGCCATCCCATATTCCCTCTTCATGAATAATTTTTTTGAAGAATCCATGGGCTTGTGTGATTTTTTTTAGATTTTTTTTTTAGCTGTAAGCATTTAACATTTCTGTAATCATTCTGTCTCTGCAACAGCAGTAGGTGCTCTGTTGTTACTTTTTATAGAAGACTTACTAATTCTGATGTATCCTTTTAAATTGTTGATAGCACTTGACAATTCATTAGTGATAAAAATGAGTTGATTAAAGACGGTCAGCTTTAAAATTTCTTTTTATATGCCATAACTTGACTTGATTGAATCCTGGACTCTGTTAATTGCTATGACTGAGCTTTCTTGGCATTTTTGTCATTTCATTTCCATAATCTAACTTAGGGCCAGATCATATTCCCTTATGGGAAATCAGTTTGTGTTTGGGCAGGTGGTGAAGGATAGTTTGGTTCAGCAGTAGACTTCTTGCAAAGTTACTGCTAATTCTTAAGAATGTGGGGCAGGGTCACAAACAGACCAGCTCCTTTTCATTTCTCGGCGATTCTGTGTGTTTGTGTGTACAAATGCCCATGCATGCTGAGGCCTCGGGGCAGCAAACTGTCTGTTTTGAAAGAAGAGAGGGTAAAAACTTCAAAGGACACTTGATTCTCTGCTTTTACAGACCTGTATAAGATGCACATAGATTATTCCCAATTTTTTATAGACTACGTGTCCTGTAGTTCTTTTATGCCTTTTGTGTGTCATAATCCCTGCCATTTATACCCACTAAACTTTGTGTATGTTGGCCAATTCTAGCTAAATTAGACAGGAAGTAGAGCTCTCAACAGTTTTACTGTTTCTAGACAAGGCTGAAGTACAAGATGATGAGTTGAAAAGGAACTCTTAGCCATGTAAAGATGGAAACACCTGCTGGCCAGTAGTACATGTGTGCTAGTTAACAAAGACGATTGGTTGGACCTCACTGACTCCAAACTGGTCAAACTAGGGCTTCTTCTTGCCAGCCGCGTGTAAGAGGGGACTGAGAGGAAATGGAACATGGGACACAATCCACAGAAATCAGACTTTGCTATAATCATTGCAGAATAAAGTGGATTCTTAATTGTAGCATTACAAATGAATAGTTATTTGCACTGTAATTGACTAATTTTCAAAATATTTTTACAAAAAATACTGCACAATTGAGAGTATTTATAAATAAGTTTCCAAAGTTAGCATTAATGAAACTTCTAGAGCATGAGTGGATTTTTTTATTAATGCTATATACCCCGGCATGAAAAATCTTTAAAACTGCTTTTGACACAGAAATGTATTGAAATAAAAGTCAGACCTTAATTGTTGTACGAAAGCAATATAATCATCTGTAATTGAATTGTCAGAAATGCAAATGTTAGCATCTTGACATTTACCATTGCTGTTCTGTCTTTTCTAATTATCTTTATTAAAGGCTGAAATTAACAAAGGAAATGGCTGGAAATTAGGAATGGTTTGTTACATTAGGTGACATTTACTTCTTTGATACCCTTTATCTTGAGTTGGAGCTTGATGTTCAATTATTGTCTCTCTTCTAGGGAATTGCACCAAAATTGAGATTTTCTACAAGCTCCCTTATTACAGAAAGTGTGTTAAGCTCAGGAAGGAGTCACATACAGGTTAGCATAATTTAATTGTTTGCAATTTAATTTCTAGTTTTAATATTGATAGCCTTGGTTCCAATTTTTGCGTGTGCTGCTCACTTCAAACTTTTCTCATTCTTTTGTTGTGGTTAAAGCAGTTGTCATGGGTGCTTGACAACTTGATTAAATTTTTAATCAAGTATGAGTAAAGAGTGGGTTTGGTGCATGACAGTAAATGCTGAG
Organism: Pedionomus torquatus; assembly: GCA_013398155.1. NCBI lineage: Eukaryota > Metazoa > Chordata > Aves > Charadriiformes > Pedionomidae > Pedionomus > Pedionomus torquatus. Next base: position 218,396 of record VZRU01020573.1, read on the forward strand.
AGTTTCTTGAATCTGAAACAATTATCAACTGCTGTGTTCTATGATCAGCTGAAGTGTCAATCCCTGGTGTATTTGGAGGTAGGAAGATGCCTTCTCACCATTTCTTAGTGACACTTAAAATTAAGGTGGGACAATGACGGCTAGATCAAGTCAGACAAGGTACTTTATCAAAAACAAACCAATTAATTTAATTGTTTTCCATAACAATATCAGTAACAGTAATGGAAATAAAAAAATTTGTTGAAAAAGCTGTCACCAGTATTAATCTGGAAATTTCTGCAATGAGCAAAGTTAAAGGTGAAATAGCTGAAGAGACCGTATGAAGGAAAAAAGACTACCTCTCTGATGTGCTGGTTCATTTGGTAGAACTCTTCTCTGGTCTCATAGATTGGAATTTTGGTTGTGTTTCCTGACACAAGCTCTTACGAAAAGTTACTCTTATGCTCTGCTTCTTTTGCTATATTATTGAAAAATGGAATAGTTCTCTGGAGGGCTGGCATGCAAAGAGGGCTAGGTGACTTTGACCTGTTTGGGGCAGTGCTAATTAGTTCATTGAGACATTTCTTTCAAATTTAGAGTAAAAAAAATATCAGCGAAAATCTTATTTGTTGGAAAACTGACTTCACTGAAGATAACTTCAAGAAGGGCAGTTTGATTTTAAAATTCTCTTGGAAGTATTTAACGCTGTGAATGGCATATCCAATTTGCGTGCGTTGCAGGGAAGGTCTAGTTTCACAATTGGTGTAAGCCAGAAGCAGCACAGCCTACTTCTTGTGAAATTAAAATTATCCTTAGAGTTTTAAGTCAAGTTTTGTTTGGGCCAGCTCCATACTGTGGCTCACTCTCAGCTGCACAAGCTGTGTACGTGTACATGCGTGAGAATGGCATCGCACAATCTCTGTCACTGTCTGATTCAAACTGTGTTGATGCAAAACAAAGAATCATAGAATGGCAAGAAGGGAGCTTGAAGATCATCAAGTTCCAACGCCCCTGCTGTGGGCAGGGACACCTCCCACTAGACCAGGTTGTTCAAATCCCTATCCAGCCTGGCCTTAAACGCTTCCAGGAGTGGGGCTTCCACAACTTCTTTGGGCAACCTGTTCCAGTGCCTCACTACCCTCACAGGAAATAATTTCTTCTAGTATCTAATCTCAATTTCTGCTCTTTCAATTTAAAACCCTATAGCTACATTCCCTGACAAAGAGTCCCTCTCCACCTCTCCTGTAGGGTCCCTTCAGTTACTGGAAGGATGCAATAAGGTCTCCTCGGAGCCTTCTGTTCTCCAGGCTGAAGAAACAACCTCAGCCTCATTTGTTGCTGGGTGTAGAGGGAAAGGCTTGAAAGCAAACTGGACATTCCATTTTTGGGTTCATCTGTAGTAGTGCATGCAACATGCAGATTTAAGACTAATGCCAACTTCCTCTTGCTTGAAGAAGAATTTCTAAGAGGAAGAAAAGCCTTGATACACCATTATCTTTTATAACCTGTGAATTTGGGCCAAATTTGATCAAAAAGCCCAGTTATCCATACTGTGGTATTCAAAGTTAAAACATGCTGCTAAGTGGCCTGAATAAGAGTTGTGTAATCTCCAGTGCCTTCACCTATAAAGCTTTGTAGAGTAATTGAATGCTCATTTAATGCCAGGAATTACAAAGGAATGATAATTTCAAACAAAACTTCAGTGTTGGAAAGAGTTTCCCAGAATTTGAAATCAGTCACTGAAGAAGTTAATAGTTATTTGGAGGAGGTGTCAGTCCTGATTGCTATGTAGGATTTGATGGTAACAACAATGAAATTACAGTACCATCCCCCATCCTATATTGTGGGAAGGGAGGTGGTGTGGTTGGCTGTTCTTCCACTTTCCTTTCAAAGACTCATAGAATCATTTAGGTTGGGAAGGACCTTTAAGGTCATTCAGTCCAACCGTAATAGCCTTGGTTCCATACCTATGTACAGAAAAATTAAGTCTTTATTCTAATATACATAGGTATTTTAAAGGCAATGTCAACTCAGAGATAGACTTCTAAGGCAATACTCGATAATGGTCTAGTTTTTACAAGTTTTATCTACAAAATCCATATTTCGGATGTCAAGTGCCAGTTTTACAAATAAACAGCTGGTCTGTCTCTTCTTTTGCAAAAGCTTTTACATGACTTCAGAGGATCTTTGGAAGATGGTCTTTAAAGTTTTTTGTTTGTTTGTTTTCTTTTTTTGCAGGGCAATGTTGGCATTTTTAACTAAACATAGCTTCTTGATTATAACTGTTTAAAGAACTAATAAATTCACCATGATCGCAGAAAACTTAGATATTAGAGAATGTAATTACACTTCTTATGAGGCTTTAAGCAACTCTAAATTAATTTAATTTAAACTATTGAACAGGCTTCTATTTCATGTATTTTATTTTAAAGAATAAGAATTTTTTAAAAGTTAAAAAATAGTTTAAACATTTTAACAGATGAAAAATGCTTCAGATCTGTGTATGTCCAATCCAGGTAAAGTTTGTGATAAATGAACTTGTGACAAAATTCAATTTAATTTTTTACAGTAGCTGTACACTAACTGTGTGAGGCAGCTAATTGGGTAAGTATGCTACATTTAACCTTAAAATCTAACATGTAGTAATGCGTGTTTTGACCTCCTTCTGGTTTCAGAGAAAATGGTAAATACAGTGTTTTTTAAATTGCTGTTTGATTATAGTTTTGTGAGGGGAACTTCAGCTGACATAGCATCTATTTCTGTTAAAATTATTAGTTCCCCGTTTGCTTTATTTTCAGCGATCTTTGTTCTTCATGCTGTCAAACCACCTAATTTCTCTTTTTCACTTTAGGGCGATTTGAATCAGGTACATCACTCAACCCCAAATGGAAAATTGCAAACGAAGTTACCAAAGAAAATTACTCTTTCACCTCAGAAAAGCAGGCACAGCTTAGCAACAAAGAACTATGAGCAGCCTACAATAGCTTCTAAATCACGTTCTCCATCTCCATACACAAAAAGACGAATGTGTCAGCTCTCAGAAGAAGCCAGGCAACGACTGGCCCATTTAAGCCTTGGTCCTTACGAATTCAGAAGAGAAACTGATAAACCTCCATTTGTAGTTAGACGGGTTTGTATTCTCTCCAAAGTTCTTCCAGCTTAAGCTCAGATCAAATATTGTTCTTTCCCTAAATACTGCTCCAAAAAATCATTCAGCTGTTAGTTTAGACGAATAATTTTTCTCTCCTTAACAGTCTGTCACATAGTGATTTAAATGTAAAATTAACTAAAATAAAATTTCTTTTATCCATGTTACTAGCAGACAAAGATCAAATTCTTTCATGAATATCTTGGTTAAATTCTCTGAGGCCCCATTTCTTTTCTTCCAGCATACTAGACAGGATAATAGGTGTATAAATTCAGCTTGGAAGTAATTGATATTAGTATTAAAAATTCCTGAATAAGACTTTAAAGAAAGAGTGTCTAGTCACATTAGGAACACTTACACTTCCTCTCTTTCAACTCTTTTTTTTTTTTTTTAATGTTGGCATCCTATGATCTTGGAAACACTTCCTTTGCTCAGAGCTACATCTCTAACACTTTGACATAGAGTTCATAACGAACCTGACTTCAGCACCCGCATACAGACTTTGAGAAATTGTTCTGAAATTAGGTACTTATTTAAAGACACTGTGTTTAAGTGCTTTAGTACAAATGGGGCAGGTTTCCTAATCTCTTGGAAGATCATATTTTCTTTTCTTTTTTTCTTATGATTGCAACCGTCTTTCATTTTCAGAATAGCACTTTCAGTGTGTAGGGACAGAGATGGGATTTTTCTGGTTCAGTGCTATAATGATATGATTTGTGTACAATTTTGGACACTTGTCACAGGCATTGAGATAATTTAGTGCTTAATTAGTTTACATCTCACTTTACTTAATTTTTTCTTAGTTTATGTACAAATTAATTACTAATATCTTGTCAAATTTTAGAATTCTTTTCCAAGTTTTATTTTACATATAGGTACCTTTTAGAAATTCAGATTAGGCTTAATAAGTCATTAATCATTCATCAATCTACTGTTTATCCCTCTCTCACATATTTTTGTTTTAACTCCTTTTAATCAATTCTTCTGGTTTTTGATCTATAGGTGAAATTCACAGTTTAATTATAACATCTTTTAACACTGATTACTGATTTTGATTGCTTGATTACGTTGGTACAAAAAAGGAAAAAGCTTATCTCTTAATGTACCATATCCTCACTGTCATGGCCTTTCTAGATTTAGAAAGCTCCTTTTAGGGCATCTTTACTGCTGAAGACTCTTTTGGCCTGGAGATTTTGTGTTACATGAAGATTAAAATTAGATTATGTTAAATGTAACTTTTTTAATTAGGAAGAGATTCAGATCTCTCTTGGTGAGAGCTGAACTGTTTGGAATAAATATGAGATACCAAGAGTTGTTTAAAAAGGCCACAGACATTATAGATTAAGGACAAACTGTCTGCATTTTTCTTTGAACAATATAATATTTGGAGTTTTCTAGACCTTTCTATCACTTTTTTTTGTTTATGTGCAGTCATGATAATATACATAATATGAGCAAAGTGTTGTAGAAATACTTTTAAATAGTATTTAAATAAGAATAAAATATTTCAGAAAGGACTAGACGTGATCTATTTCTATGATAATCACAGAAATATTAGGAATTGATACCTCTGATACTGAGCATTTTAACAGTATTTTTGCTTCAGGTTGAACAACCAAGTCCTGACATTAAACTTCATACCTGGTGTCCCACAAGAGAAAGCACAGTAGAAGCCTGGACCAATCTAGACTATGGTCAGTATTTTCTACTCTATATCTCATTAATGCTTTTGTTTTCTGCAGTGGTATAGTGAGGATATTTTGTTTGTTTTTTTTTTATTTTGATTTCTAATTTGTTTTTTAGAAGTCAGCCTATAATGGAGAAATTATTCTTTCTTCCTAGTAATACTGAATAAGCAACTGCTGCAAAATGTGGTTTTGGATAATTCTTTGCCTCATGAAACTTTGAACATAGTTCTGCGTGATAGCAAAGTAGGTATAGAAAGTACTGAAGCCAAGGCAAGTGCTCTGTTTGGCTCCACTTGCTTTGATGAGTTGGATGGTGCAGCAGATCTGCACTAGAGTCTGTAGTTGTGTTGATCAGGCTTGGAGTATTGATGATTTTGAAATTCAAGGGCTCTGTTTCTTCAAAAATGAATAGCGTTTATTTCAACAGTGTTTATGAGTAGTGGATCAGTGACTTTCCGTTAGTAATCAGCATCAAGGATGTGCTCAAATATCTACTTTGGCAATCATTGGCATAAATAAATGAGGACTTAATAAAAGGTGTGGGACCAGAAATTTAAGGAAGTACCCTAAAACTCAATTTGATTGCACGTCTGGCAATTTGAGGATTTTAATGAGTCTCGCCAGTATTTGTTTGTTATGTGTGCTCTGCTCATTTTTATTGTGCCTCCTCACTAATTATAAATTGTTATATAGCAAATAATTATGAAATTGTTATTTCATGTTTGTTCTTTGTAGGAGCACTGGGTGCAGGATTTTAAGAGTTTCACATTGCCTTTGGGGTCATACCAATCTGTAGTAGCTGGATAATGTAACAGACCTGTTATCATCTGATACCATTGCATACTTAGGAAATGAGTTGGTGGTTTCTGACCAGTGGTTAGGAAACCAAAATTTACCTCACTGTTAATATCCAGAGGATTTACTGGTCACCTGGCTATATCTTGAAGCCTAACTGTACCTTCTGAAAAGAACAGATTCCTAGAAATCTTAATATTGACAGTACAATTGAGTTATTTGTACAGGTAGCCAATAGAGGGGTGTCTTTTACATTGCTGTACAGCAATTGAAGTACCTCTTTGGCCGTGGGTCACAGTGTGAGGGTTGTTCAGTACAGACTGATACAACATATCATGAAGCCAGATATAATTTAATGTCAGTCCCTCAGGGATAAGGTGCATATTGACACTGGCAGAACATCCTAACCTGATATGCAGCTGGTATTTTCATCATGTGTGTTTCCATGGCCTTCATACTCATGAGTGTGGGTTAGTGGTGAGGGAAGGAATGAAGGGGTGATAAAAGCAGGGAGATGTGATTCTAGGGAAGCTTGTTCAGAAAAGGTTAGTAAGGCAGTGTAATGTACATGAAAAATTTTGTGAATGGTAGAGCTTGATTTTATATTGATTTAGTCAATTAATAGCTTAATAAAATATGTCACTTCCATCTACGAAGAAGATAGTGCTTACACTGATTTGTTGTTATAAACATTGTATTCCATTAAATGTGAAGTCATTGTTTTCAGTTAAAGAAAATTATTTCCTGAAATATTCTGAGGAGGTTGTTTAGAATTTCACAACATATAATAATAGTACTGCTTTAGTACTGTTTGGGAGGCGTGGTAAGCTATTTTTGAAAAGATCTCATAAAATTTAGGATGTTTGGATTTTCTTTTGAATTTCTTCTGGGATGCACCTTTTTTCTTTCTCCAGATCCTTCTCTTCTCGGCAGCTACAGACCCAAGAAAGCCAAAGTGAGTACTTTAAAGTGCTATTGTTTACAAACTGGTTTGGGGGAAGCTCTGAGTGAGAAGGATTGTCCTGCATAAGTATTTCTGAAAATTTATTTACTATAGTATCGAAAGCAAGGAAAAGGGATATTTTAAATCTGATCTAACCTGGTCTAGGTCTGCTGACTTTATTTACAAATAGAAAAGTGAAACTTAACACTCTATAACATATCCATGTCTGTAGGTACAAAAATTGGTTCTGCTTGGCATTAAGGCTTGTGACAAAGCTGTAAAATAGCCTTTAAAGGCAGTTTTCTTTTGCCTTTCCACTCATTCTCAGAGCACACTTTGCTCTGGAATGGCATGTAAAGGTAGCAATGGTACAACTGGCAAGTCACTGTTCTGTTATTTCACATCCTTGCTTTTTCAGTTTTTAGCTGCTTTGTTTGTTAAATGGATCTGAAGATTAATGTCAGGGATCTGGGTTTTTTTTGGTGTTTTTTATTCTTTTCATCCTCATTTAATTGTTTTTGAAGGTGTTCCTGAAGTATTGCAGAAATTGTGGGTTTAGGCATTTAATTATGTACGCCCTCTTAGATTTCCTAATGGCAGGGAAAACTGATGATAATAGGGAAGAGGATAGAAGGGGAATTAAAAGGATAAACCTTGATATATATTAAGCACACTTTTGTCAGATTCTAAACTTTTATTACCAAGGATTGCAGTTTTGCATACAATGAAAGCCCAGAGAGAAATAAATCTGGCCAAGGACATCAAATATAATAGGAAAAACTTCTGTACACGTGTCAGGGAAAAAGGCAAGACTAGGGAGGCTGTAGGCCCTCTCTGGAAGGAAACAGGAGACCAGGATATGGACAAGGCTGAGGTACTGAATGACTTCTTTGCCTCAGTCTTCACTGGCAAGGGCTCTAGCTG
>VZRU01020573.1:227020-298109 GCA_013398155.1 Pedionomus torquatus
AAGACACTGGAACAGGTTGCCCAGGGAAGTTGTGGATGCCCCATCCCTGGAAGTATTTAAGGCCAGGCTTGATGGGGCTTTGAGTAACCTGCTCTAGTGGGAGATGTCCCTGCCCATGGCAGGGGGTTGGAACTCGTTGATCTTCAAGGTCCCTTCCAACTCTAACCATTCTATGATTCTATGTGAGTCTAATATATTGTGCCACTTCAGGATTGTTCCATGGATGCAAATGAGAAACTATAAAGAAAATACATAATTTCTACTATGTGCTAAATATGTTGTTATTGTTTTGTTTTATTTTGTTTTACCATGGCTATTTTAAGATTGTGTTGTTGCCCCCCCCCCATCTCTCTCTCCCCAATGGGAAAGCAGATTTTAGGAGCAGGCGTTGTTTGGAGAATGCAGATAGCTGAGCTACAGGTTAATTATTCATGTTCTTGGTATCTCTAATTACTTGTGATTCTTACCAAATCAGGGCTGAAGAGAATGCATCTTTTTCTTGCCAGAAATATGATATAGCTTTGTTTAAGAGGAGCTGTCTCAAAGCTGAGGAAAAACTCTGCAGCCTGGAAAGAGCTAATGAATTATTATTGTTAGTCTGGTTTTGTTGTGGGTTGAGTTTTTTCTTTGATGCAGCTTTGCAAAACAGCTCCTGTAAAAGCCCCCATTCCAGGTAAAATGGGGTAACCTGTAGAGGCATTTTAGTGGTATGTTTCAGGTTAAAAGGAACTATGAAAGGAGTAACTAGTATTGTGAAGCATGAGTAGAAGATAAGTAGATGCACCTGAGTTTTCCCTCAAGGAACATCAATTCATGAAAAAAAAGTATATCTTAAGAACAAGGGGTCCCAGACTGAGCGGAGGTCTGAGGTTTGTGTCGTTTAGACTCTCGGGCATCATTCTGAATATGTGAGATTCCTGGGAGAGGTCAGTCTTTAAGTTGTGCAGTCAGAAAAGGTGATAAAATAGCTGTTACACTAGAGTTTTCCATGAGATGTTGTGTTCTATACAGAGTCCTCTGACACTTGTTGATTTGATTTGGACCAGGGCTCTTCCTAAGAAATGAGGGTCCTTACTCTTTGCTGAGCAGGGAGTTGTTCCTGCATTTATGTGCAATATTTAGGTGTTTTGGGTTTTTTTTGTGTTTTTGTTTGTTTGTTTGTTTGTTTGTTTGTTCTAAATAAAGCCATGAAAACTGTTTATCTTTATATTCATAATTAATTTTAGCAAGGTTTGGTGGACTTTTTTTTCAGGCAAAATCTGCTGATGGAAAATATGTTTGCAATGAGGATGGGATCTCAGATTCACCCAACAAACAGTCTCGTTCTGCTGGTTTTTTTGAACATTCAGCACCTCTGACTTTTCAGAAGCATTCTTCAAGTTCTGTTCTAAATCGATCTTCTCTAAGGGAAAGGTAATGAATGACTTGACTTTCTTTGTGAAATTCTGGAATAATTAACGTGAGCAGATAACAGTACTTGCATGACTATAGTTTGCATGTTTGGAGGTGTGCAGGAAAACTCTGAAAATTCTTTCCCCATATTGTCATTTGACTTTTCCTCAGGTGCTGTGTCTGCCATCACCTTCTGCTTAATGAACACAATCCTTTATTAGGCAATCCTTATGTGGCAACGGAAAGGATCTTTGTCAACTCTGTTGCCAACCTTCTCTGAAACAACCAAGCCCCACGTTTCAGGCTGCCAATGTCCATGCAAAACAAATACTTAGATAAATAAATAATCACTGTTTCAGAGGCAATTAGGCTCTCAGGACTGTAAATGCAGATGCCTATCTAGTAGGATTTACAGAGAGTACTTAGAAACCTTAAGCCTAGTGTTTGTGAGCACATGCTTGTGACTGTTCTGTAGTCAAACGTGTGACTAGTGCGTGCATAACATGCTTGGGCTGGCTTTCATCTAGTCGGTGTATTATTTTCCAATCTTTCTGCTATATTGACATCCTGAGATATTATATTTAGGTTGGAATGTGGGTCTCTGCAGCAGTTGTGTGGATATTAATAGCTATGTTGCAATGAGTTTTCTTAGTAGTCTCTACTGACCCCAGTGGGGCTGGGACGGAAACAGTTTCTAATAGCCTTTAGTTGAGTGGATTTCCATCCCAGGGTTGATATTTTGTACTTGGTTCACAATGTTTCTACTGTACATTCAGTTTAATAAATTACTTGATGGCTATCTGGGAACAGAAAAACTGTATACAAAGCTGAGCCTGAATAAGCAAATCGGGAGAAGCTGAGGATGAATCTGATGTCCTGTCCTAAGTGCTGAAGTATTTACTGAGTATCCCCTTGGAGATGTATGTTGGTGGCTAGTTCTCACTTGTTTCAGGCTGTTCCATCTTTGTTACTGTTGATACCTTAGTTAATGCTTGCAGGGTGCATTTCATAGCCTACTCACAGCCTAATGCCTTTTTTTTCTAAGTAGAAAAACTGTTTCAGTTTTTTTTCTTCAGAAAGAAAAATGACAGGTGGCAGGTGAGGATAGAATTTTTAATACTTATAAAGATCGAGTTGATGTTCTAACATCTTCCTCTGCTTGAAACTTCCTTGTTTGTTGTTCTGTCTAACAGCATTTCTTAAGAACTGTTATACAGAGATTAGGATGTATCTGGGGTTTGGAGGATGTTTCTTTGTCATCTTGTCTACCTCCTCACTCTTACACTCTTTTCTGACATTGTTTGTGCATAGTTACTCATGTTTGGGGAAGAGTTTGGGGGGCTTTTTAATCTTTTTTTCAATTGGACTCCTTTGGGGAGAGTGTTAAATATAATCTATTTTAAAATTTAAAGTTGACAGGTTCCCTTATTGATACCAGGAAGGTCTTGTATGTTGTGAGCTGCTGTTGCATGCATAGTAATTCAGTCATCTGCCAGTTCATCTTGAAATTATCTGAATATTCTTGCTTATTCTTTTTATGAGCCCCTTTCCAGAAGAGATTTGTGATCTTGTTAAATTATGTTTTTTCTTCTTATTAGAACAAATTTTCGCAGCTCTTCAGAGATGTAACATCTCTTTATGTTAAAAGATGTAAGCATTTACTTTTGTCATCTGAAAAAATTCAAAATTACATGGGCATAGTCTAAAAAATTTGATCTCTATTTCAGGCTGCTGAGATAACAGTGGCTTTAGCTGACTGTGGAATGACAAACAAGGATCAGAGGTCAATGTTTAGAAATGCATGCAAATGCTGCTGTTCAGAACAGAAGTACAGAGAAAATCAGTACTACTGAAAGTATATAAGTGTTAAGTGTATTTCCAAGAATATAGTTTTATCTCCCAGTATTTTTTTGCACTGCTGAATAGTTGTTAAGCTACTGCAATGCTCTTCAGTAATACCGAAATTGGGGTATTGTTACGGTCTTCTGAGCCCTTTTTCTAGCAGTTCTCAATCCCTTTGTGTGAGCCTGCTAGAGAGACCACAAATCAGTCCTCTCCCCTTTTCCACTGTATTTGAGCCAGAAGCAGAACTGTAAATAGATTTACTGCTAAACAAGTCAGTAAAATTTTGAATATTTATTTTTCATACTTTATTTCTACGTTTTTCATTATTTAGATCACACTCAAGGAAAGCCTTTGCTAGTGTTGCAGACTGACACTGAGCAGACTGATGGGGCTGTAGTACTCTACTTCTCATCTCCATTCTGGCTCCTGCACAGCACGATGGTACAGGCACACTCTTCGGTTCCTGCCCACCGTGTGTGGCCACTTTCAGTCAATGCAGTTGACTCGCCCCCACAGACTGGTTGGTTGTGCATAGATAAGCATCCTGCATGCTTTCTGAAAGAGCGCTAGCACTATATGCTCTCAGTGCTGCTGCAGGAAAGCAAAATTCAGGTCCAGTCCATGCTTTCATAGTGCATGTACGGCCTCCCGCACACATAGGAAATGGTGGTTCTTTGGGAGACTTGCAAGGTGAAATAGCAAAGGTACTTTGTCGCAGCAAAGAACCTTTTGTAAAGAAAAGGAGAAATGGCAAGGTGGATTCTGTAAGGGAATGACAGAAGTCCTCTACATCAAGTTATGTGCTGGCACAAGAAAAATTCTTTTTGCAAGAGACCACAGCAATCATAGGAGTATTTGACCATTTCTGTTATGTTGAGAGGCAAAGCTACTTCTCATGCCTTGGGATCAAAGGATTCTTTTTCCAATTCTGAACATGGCAGGCTTTTGCCTTTTTTTTTTTTTTTTATCATTGATCTGAAAAATAATCATTTCCAGAGTGAAGTCCAGCTCAATGCCTTTTTTTTTTTTTTTTATCTTCTGCTGGTTATACTGCTGATGTGTGATCTTGCCTACTATAAAATTTAACAAAAATGTATGTTCTGTTTGAAGTAAGCCAGAGGTTAACTGTATGGATCAGATGCCCTTCTCTAATATTCCTCTATTGTTTTACTATCATCTTTTTCTTCTTTTTTTTCTTTTTTTCCCCAAGTACTAGGGAAATACCAGCATGAATCTAGCTATTATTAATGATAGATATAATGATAGATACTAACAGTCAGATGCTAATGAAAGACTAGATCCTATGTGAAGTCCTTGAAAATTACAGTTGTCAGAAGCTTTGGCTTCACTGATCTTGAAATGTAAGGAATTTGGGTACTAATTTTGATGCATAGTAAAATCCAGGCCACAGGTAGCTCACTTAATATTTTAGAGAGTGATGTGTATTCTAAGACAGGATTTACTTCTGTGAAAGTGTGTTTAAGTTCTGGGAACTTCCTGCTACAAAGTGGAAAGTGGAACATTGAAAAATTTAGTAGACTTTTTCTAAAAAAAATCTTACTTTAGGGAAAGGCTGCAACTTGGCTTCCTGTCTGTTTCTAGCTATTTAAAAGTCCTTAGTTCTGTTGTTGGGTTTTGTTTTGTTTTGTTTTTAATTTAGTTTGGTAGTAAGAGTGTTCTTGAATCTTTTGGATTTATCAATTTTACCTCTTGGGGAAGTTTCCTCATTTTGCATTCTTTAAGTCAACCTCTGGAAATTAGCACTTGAAGATCAATTATTTCATACTATGTTCCTCAAAACTGGGCTGTACCTCTCCTTTGTTTCATATTTTTTACCAACATCTGTACTATTTGTCACCTTTGGTTGATTTTGGTGCAACAACAAGTAAATTTGCAATTGATTGCTGTCAAAGCTGTTTTGTATATAAATGAATAAATTCAGAGAAGATAAAAAGGTAAGATGGAAAAGCTTCCCAAGAGGATAAGGAGGTGCAGCTTATTCACGACCTACTAATAGTTTAGTACCAGGATATTTTCAACTTTTTTGGAGAGACTGCTCAGTCTAGAGTATTGGCTTGTCAAACTGTCACTTGGGATTCACTTTGTAACTGAGGGTGATGTATCTTGCCCCAGTTTTAAGGACTAGATACGAAGCTTAGGAGGGAAAAGAAAGCATTTAGTAATTTAAAACTAAAAATGTAGCACATGTAGCTCTAGTGCATCAAGGCCTAACTGTAAACAGGGTTTTTTAAGGGAAACTATTTGGAAAGGATGAGAAATTTCTAATTTTTTTAGAATTTCTTACTGAAGAGGGTGACCAAGCTGTCAGTTTCTGCTTCCAAGTATATAAGCTGCTGTGCTTTGATTTAAGACCATGTCTGTGTGTAACTGTTTATTCTTCATGGTAGTACCCTGGCATTGTGAAAGCAGCATACTTCTTCCACTTAAAAATCCTTAACGTTCTTACAGTATTTGTATGTTGGTATGTTTTCATTCCAATTCAGGAACTGGTATGAACCAATATAGTCTCTAAAACACTTTTGCACTGGAGTAGCTGCATCTACACTAAGGTTTCGTAGTCATCAGTCATTTAAAGAAAAAGCAAAACAAAATTGCATCCTTTACTAAGTAGATCAGTAAAACTCTTAGGTACAGCCCAGCCTTTCTGTTGTGCCTCCATACAGACCAATATCCACTGAGAGCCAAGTTCATTGTACTGAATTACCACTTCATGGCCTCTTGAATGAGAATAAAGCAAATTCTCCATTTACTGAGAATGCTGCATAAATGCCTACTTGGATATAAAATCTGTGAGGTTTTTTCCTGTTTCAGAATTAAACATATTTGGTTTTCTTGAGAATCTCTCTTGTTCCATGTATAAGTTCTTACAGATTGTGGTTCTTCAGGTTACACTTAGCTTTAAGAGTTCTTTCTTGCTCTTCTCCCCAATTACAGTAACGTTCTCTCAAATTGTGAATCTGGTACTACAGTACTTCATTGATTTCTGTCCTCTGATAGTTTGTCCTTGTATGTGGTTTTGCTCAGCATGAAGCCTGTGTCTTTGAAGCTGATGAATTCTTCATGGAGGCCACATGCATCGAGTTGTTCACAGGGCCAGGAGGTGCAATGGTGGGGGACTGGGTCACGATAGGCATTGCAAATATTCTGCATTTACTGATATGAAATGTATTAGTATCTCCTCCTAAAATGTGATATTAACATTTTTGCTGTCTGCAAGTGGATGATTGGATTGTCTGACATTTGAAAATTCCCATTTATTACAGCTCTGAAGTCTGCAAGCTGCTGTTTGACTAGAGTACATAGGTGGATGTATCCTGTTTGCATTTCTAATGGAGTGTTTCATCCTAATGGATAAAATTATACATGAAAATAACTTTCAACTTCAGCACAATCTTTAGGCTTCTTTTTTGTCATCAAGGTAGATGTTGTCTGTATGACCTTAAAAAATAACATCCTTATCTCATAAAAGAAAATAAATGCCTTTAGTCACATTACAAGGGAAAATGGTTCTGTTTCCTTGATCGTACTTGATACAACATCTTTGAAATTAATCTTGAGAAGTTCTCTGATTGATCTGGCTTTTTCTAGGTCACTGAGCTATATTTCCAAAGTGTTTATACAATCTATTGGAATCAATAAACAATTTAAACTGATGTAACTGCAGAATGTTCGCAAGTCCCAGGGAAAATTGAAAGTATGACAAAGAATACAGCTGTAGAAGTTTATTTCATTTAGCAGGACAAACAGTCATTGAAATGAAATGACTTTCCTTTCAGCATTGCAATATGTTAGTGACACCTTGATCACATAAATAAGTAGCTAGTCATTTTAAATACTCATTGTTGGTGATTTTTGGCAGATGGAATCCCTTTATTTATACTTCAGGAAGCTGTCCTCTTAAGCCTGTTTTATAAAATATTTCCAATAGGATATTTAGAGTATCATAGAAAGGTTTTGCTTTAGATTATGGTTACATTGCATACTTAATTTTATTATAGTTTGAATTTTAGCTGATGTAAATATGAACGTTATGACTTCAAATGGGGATTAGACTCTATAGTTATTACTAAAACCAGACAATAACAATACTAGAAAAAACTAATTAAAAAGAAGCCGATACTGTTTTTAATCACACTTAAGGGTAATGTGTTTTTTTTGTTTGGTTGGTTGGTTTTTTGTTGGGTTTTTTTGGTTGTAAATTAAGTTTGGGCTATGTGTGAATGGGTAACATTTCTTATACCACAGCGCACACTAGTGGATTGATCAATAAAATCACTCGAAGAAAGAAATCTAATAGTTCTTGAATTAAGTACTTAAATCTTCTTCTTACAGACATAGCCACATCTTTTCTAAATGAATACAATAGCAAGCTGGGTTTTCTTTTTTCCAAAAGCAAACACGTTTATCTCCAAGGATATTTGTAAATTTAAGATTAATAACAATGATCTGAGGTCTTACATACGAATTTCATAAAAATTTATTTCCCCAAGGCAATCTATTCCAACTTTTCGTTTCAGTGCCAGCAGCCTGGATGTTGGAAGAAGAGCAGCTGTGGTATAAATAAGAGAAAATGCCACAACTTCATGGGTCTATCTTTTATTTGTCAAATGGGAAATGACTCACTCTTACTGCAATTAGGATGCAGATTTTTAAACATGTGTTTTGAAAGTTTTTAGATATTAGTAAATGTTAGTAAATGCTCATGGGAAGTCAAAAGATGATATTACCATTTCAGCCCCTTTCCTTTACGTCCCTTCTTAAAAAAAAAAAGAAAAAAAAAAAAAACAACAAAAAACACGCACACAATAAAAAAGAGTTTATTTTCAAAACAGCACTAGTGGTAGAGCACTGCATTGTAATGCAGTACATGAAACTGAGTTGAACCGTGTTAGGGAAATGAATGTTCCTGCCTGCTTAAGGGACTTGAACTTCTATTTCTTTAAAGGCAATACTTTTCTCCCCTAACAAAATTCACAAACTGCTGCGCTTTCTTTTAGGAAAAGTTATATGAGATATTTTAATGCAACAGATCATTAGATTCTAGTATGCAAAAGAAATTGAACAGCATTGATTTGCCATACACGCTGCTAGGTTTGATGTTAATTGTAAATGTTCAGGATGCTAATACAAATGTTATAGCCAGCTTTGTGAAAATTCTTGCCTGTAACGATCCGAAGATGTTAAATGTAGATCCAACGGGTAACAAAGATCCAACATTAAACACAAAAATATGAAAAATATGTCCCTCTATAGATTAAATGATTCATCCTTCCAATATTGTGTCATTTCTTGGCACCCTTTCTTGAAGAAAAACAGAAGCATTCAGAAATAGATGGTTTGATTTAAAGAAACTCACAAATAGGCTGAAAATATGAGGGTCTTTAGAACAGAGAGAGGTATTTCAGAAAGGTAAGCAATAAGGAGTCCAAATAAGCTTATTAGATACAAGAAAACAGAAGAAAGTTACTCAAAAGCAGAGAACTGGTCACTTTCTACTTATATTTCTATCTGTCTCATAATAAAAGGAATGATCCAAAAGATTGTAAAGTACTCCCAGAATAACTAACAGGTTAGTTATTTTCGACTGAAGCTTTCTATATGTACTTGGTTTGCTCTTTTTGAAAGGAGGTGTGCAGTTCTTCAGTTGTATTGAAATTTCTGGAAGTTTGATGAAATAAAACTAAGCCAGGCATGATCTGATTGGGCATTTCAGAGTCTGGGTAATGCCAGGAAGGTGATCAATTGGATAAAAGGGCAGAAGGGCTCACCATCTTAGTCCCAAAACCCATCCAGATCCCAGCGTAGAATCTCAGGCTCCAGAGTCATGATGTTTCTCCACTGCATCAAATTTCTGAAGCCAACTATCAAAGCACGTCACTGCTTCTTGTGCTTCTGATCCACGCAGGGTGTGACAGCCTTAGTACTGCTGTGGGCCATTGTTCCATTAACTCAAATTGGAGCAGTATGGCTTGCCAGCTTGCTGCTTACCTGCTGACCTGTATTCATGTTAGCATGATATCTCATCCTGAGGTTTCATTTTTTTGCTGCAAAGTGAGGTTCTCAGAGGTTAGAAAACATTGAAATGGAGATGCACAATCTTGATTTGGTTTCCTGTGAATCCACTGTGATGAGATTGTGTAAGTCAACTCTTCCCCAATAATTCTTTCTTTATATCAATTTTTTTTTTAATAAATAATAATTTTTGAGTGTACTAATGTGAACATGTGGAGGTTGGCATGTAAACAATCCTATTCTTAAAATCTTAGTTGGCTCTCTTAACAGGCTGTGAATAACTATTGATATGAAAATTCTGCCAGCTTCTGAATGGACTGAGAAGGATGAGGTTTGGTTTTGTTGTGTTTTGTTTTTTTAATAACAAATATGCTGCAAAACATAAGAGGGTAAAATCCAAGAGTAGCTTTTGGTTTGTAAGTCACTCATATCAAGCAAGCTACCTGGTTTTTAATGTAAAAAAGCAACTTAAAATGCAGTTCTATCTTCTTAAATAAAGATGGTGAATTTGCAGTTTTTTAACTCCGTGGGCTTTCCAAATTGCACACATTGGGGTTATCTTCCTGTTGATTTATTGCAGTGAAAATAATTTCATGTGTGTAATCCTTCCTTTAAAAAGAGAAAAATGAAACCTGATCACTGGGAATAGAGTAACTGTATAGCTTTTCTATTCTGTAGGGACAATACAAACGTTACAGAAATATTACTCAAGTTGCAAAATCATCAACATTTTCTGTTTCACATCTTCTGTTGGTGTTGTGGATGCATATCAGTTATTCATTGCTTTGAAATGTTTCTTTACTTGTACCCCAGAGGAGATATCGAATCAAATCTAAACATTGTGTATGTTTCAAATAGAAGGAAACAATGTATGCTTCATAATTTAAAAAAAATCTGAGTCAAAAGCATGTTTAAGTTTTTCAACAAGAAAATATTTCTTCTGTTTGTTTTTCCTCTTCCTCCTGCAGATTTAGCTCTGGCTGGCCTTCACCAGCAAATGGAGATGAGATCCATAAGAGAGTGAAAAATATTTTAAGGACACACAGTGCTAGACAGCGCCTTGTATTTGTAAGTTTGACTGCAAATTAAACCCTTTCTTTTCTCCACGATGGCTGACGAAAAGATCTATGCCTGCAGTCTTGGATTTATTCTAATGCTGTCTGTTGAGGTGGCTGTAGAAATACAAATTCAATATGCAAGCTGAACTGTTTAACATGAATTACAGTAGCAGCCTTATGTGTAGCCCTTGTGGACAATTGGTATATGTAACCCTCTAATGGGATATTGGGGACAGCTATGGGATTTTTTTATACCTGATTCTCCACTTCCAATTTAAGCAAAAAAAAACCAAAAAAAACCTTGCAGATCTGTAGAACATCAAGGCTTAACATGTTGTGCACCTGCACATCAGCAGCTGCTTGTGTCCAGCTGTTTGTAGAGCTAACATTATTCTTCAGATGTGTGCTTTTTTCCCTTAATTACCTGGCTTTCAATGAACAGAGCTCTTTATCTAATGAGATTATGCCGAGATCAGAGTGTTTCGTCCTTGAGTCTGATGGAATTTTGAAGTGTGGTTTTAGACAGATAAAACCCAGTTGTGGCACAGGATCTCCCTGGCCAGAGCATATAAACATATAAAAAGCATATAAACTCAATAAAAAGCTGTGGTTTAGTGAAAGAACTTAGGGTCTTAAATGTAAAGTGAGCTAAAAGAAAGGTAAGGTAAAATGATGTAAGGCTGAGAGGTAGGTAATATAAAGATTAGGAGCTCTGATGGAATTATTTTTTTTCTGACAATCTAACACACAAGTGTTATTGAATAGAAGAGACATGAGTCTCTCAAAGTGGAGAAGGGCATCTTTTTTTGCTTCGGTTTCTCCTCTTAGAAAAAGGAGCATTGACAGAAATCTGCTTTTGAATGTTGCTGCAGTTTCCTACTGTCCCCAACTGTCCATCTGTCCCCTCTGACGTAGGTTAGTGTTATCAGTGGGAAGCGTGATAAAGTGTGTGAGAGCCCTGGCCTCTCCACCTCACACCTCAGTGTAGACACAGCAGGCGTAACATCGGTACACTGCCATGGGGGCTGTGCTGGCTGGGATGCAGTGACTCCACTGACTACAGGAAACCTATGGTAGAGGGCTGGGGCAGAAGTGAAGGTGGTTGTCCCCTGTTGCAACATGTACTGAAGAACATCTGTCTTAGCTCTGAAGTCTCGATTCATTAATTTATTTATTTATTTCCCCAAATCTAGCCATCCTGGGACACTCCCTGTGTTACCTATGAGCTCTCCTAATCCAACTATTTTCTCATTTCTATTCAATCTTCATTTTTAGCTTAGTAGTTGTGCTTTTTTCTTTTAAACCCTGAAAATTGTTTTCTCATGCATGCTGAGACGGTTCTATCTACTTCATGCTGTACCTTCCTGAGTCTGTATATGAGCATTGTGATGTTGGGAGCTGCTGCTTCTCAAATAGAAGATGCCCAACACATTTTTCTGTGTTTCAGCCCCTCCAAAATAGGTACAAATCATGTCAAATGCTTCTCTGATGTTTCAATGAACTTAAGATAACAAATTGAATTTCATGATGGTCCAGCACCTACGTGTAATGAAAGTTTGCACAGGCTGAACTATCTCCAGTGGTCCTTGACTACTTTCCTGGAACAGCAGACCATGACTTTACAATAAAAGATTGGCTAGTTTTTTAGAAGAGCTGGATGGCTGGATACATGGTCTCTCCAAACAGTCATAAAGATTATTAAATGTAGTAATGGGTACAGGAGAATTTGATAATTTTCTTCCTATTTTCTTATTTTACTTCTATTATTTAAAACATTCTACTATTGAATGACTTACACATATGCTGTTATTCAGTTTTTACTGCAATATTGCACAAATGTGCAAAAATTTGCAAGCACAGTGTTAGATTCTTGAAGAATGGTGCTTTCTGTTAGCATACCTCATCACCTCCAGTATCAAACACATGCTGAAAACTCACAGGAATTAATAATCAGAGATGATGCTTTTCTGTTTCCTCTCCTGCTGGAAAGCCTCATGTTTCTGCTTGCATAAAATCAGGTATCAGGATATTGGGTAAGATTTTTGAGTCTTGAATTACCAACCTTGTCAGAATAATACTGAAAAAGGACCAGAGAGAATGCTACAGAGAAGTCTTGCGGTGTTTGACAATTGTGTACAGCTAACTTGTGAAAGCTCTACTCTTTAAGCAGCTGACCTGCTTAAAAACCCAAAATAAAATTGGGTCTGCTTGCAGTGAGTACTGTAAAATCCACCAGGATTGGTTGTGCTTCTCCAGACAGCACAAAATCTAGGCTGCTTTGTTAGGCAGTGGATGGAAGAGGTAAAGGAGTCTTCTTTAAAGTAAGGGAATAGTAAAGCAAGTGCACCGGTAAATAGATTTTGGCTCCAGTCTGGATCGTCTTCCAAACTTTGAAAGGTTAAAAAAGTATCTCTTATTCTGTTTCCTTCCAAAAAGCCTGATGCTAAATAACCATTCCCAGAAGCATCCAGCTGTGTTTTCCAAAATTTCGTTTCCATAGTGCTCTGTAAAAATAGTGTGACTGGAGCTCTGCTGCAGATTCCTTAGGGTGTCCACTGTAGCTTTCTGCTGTGACATTCTGACAGTAGCATAATGTTTCCATCTTTTTTTTGCTTTCCAGAACATAATTTGCCTCTGGCAAATGCTGCAGAATTTTATTTAGCACTGTACCCCATTTCCTTTTCAGTGCTTTGTAGCCAGTGACTGCTGAAGGAAGAGAGTTTTCCTGTTTACAAATACACTTATTACCTTGTATTTCACCACAATAAATTGTGTTAAGTTTTTTCCTCAGCCACACACCTGCCATTCAGCTTGCTCTGCATCTTATTGCCATCTACCGCTATATTTACTGCCTTTTCTCCCTGATTTGTGTTACCAGCAAGCACGATTATTTTTACTGCACAGTCTTTTTTCCCAGTTACTTCTTCTATAGCATGAAAGATGATTTTGTTTACTAATCCTTACAGCAATTGGCTTCTGCTGAAAGCATAACTTAATATCACCTCTTAAGTAGTGTCTTTGCTCTTCAGAGCATGATTGTGTGTGGTGGAACGTCTACCATCCTGTCTCAGGTGACCAGCTCTCTCCCTTCACGTGAAGTGTTTTGTTTCTTACTTACCTAAGAGGACAAATATGGGTTAAGTAATGTCTAGATAGCATTTGGAAGGTAAAACTGCTTTCTAGTGACTCCCAAGAGTACCACTGAGGGTCATTAAATGTATCATAGATATTTTTAGAAGTTGGGTGCGCATGTTCTCAGCACTGTGTATGGAATCAAAGTATTCAGGTGTGTAGAATTCTTCTGTCTAGTAAAATGCCTTAACCAGGTAACAATAGCTCATTATAGAAACTAATAAATAATAATGTTTAGGTTCTCTTTCCTGTCTTCTGCAAGAAACAAAAGGCTGTGAGCAGTAGGTTTCATAGCATTTAACCAGCGTGTTTTTTGGGGATCAGTGAAGCTTGTGGTGTCTGCATAGTTCTTTAGATCTACACTGTCTAGAAATTCTTTCCAGTTTATTACCTGAAAATTATTAGCTGAGTTTTACTGAATTTAATTAAAAGTGTTCATAAATGGCTTTTGGCTCATTACACTTTGTCCCTTTCTCCCTCAAGAAATGTAAGCACTTTAACAGTCTTCTACTAAAGGGAAGGAAGCATTTTTGAAGTGAGATCATTGTAATCAGAAACCAAGGTAATGAGAATTTGATTTCTGTTTGGTTTTTTTTAGGATGAGAGTAACTCATCAAAAGGAGACTTGACTAAGACAAGAGAATCTTCGCATAAAGTGCCCTTATCCGTGAATGAACTGCAGAGCAGGTATGGAGCTTTTCTCTGACCAAGACAGAAGAGTCATGCTCATGATAGTGCCCTTTAAATTTAGCTAAAAATTCCTCTTCCTATTTTGAACTCTGTAGTATATTGTGCTGGGAAAAGGCTTCTGTAGGAGTTAGTCCTACCAAGCATTTTCACCTAAAAGCAAAATAAAGTTTACTGTTTTTGTGCCTTTCATTCTTCTTGGCACTGTGTCAGTATAGTCTTCATAAAACACTATTTTTTTGAACTGGGCTTGACCCTAGAAATGATCCTTGGGCAGTCATTTTTGGACTTTATCAACCAGAGAGGAAATGTCATTTTAAAAATAACCAATTAGTGTTTGGTTTTTTTTTTTCTTAAAACTATAGGAGTGCTATAATAAATTGAACATTGTTTAGATAGATATGGTTTGGGGCTCTTTCAGCTTTTTTTCCAAAACACATATTTGGAAAAGAGAATCATGTTAAAAAAGACAACAAATATATATACTGTGGTTTAGTGACTCAGCATGCCGTGTTTCAGAAGATATCTTGAAAACCTGAGATCCTGAATATATTATGTAGATTAATTATTCTGAGTACTCTTCACATACATGACATGGGTTTCATGTGAATTTTTTACTTAAAAGACAATTAAATTGAGTTGATTTTGACAACTTGTGTAGTGGCTGTTATCAATATTGATGTTCTCTATGTACGCACGCAGTATCTTGTGGAAGATTTTGGATGCTTGTCGGAGGAAAGATACTAAATAATGTTAAAGATTTTTCGGGTTGTATGGCTTTTCTGTTTGGCTTCATATGAAGAGAAAAGTCCTAGAATGCTAATTTTGTTACTAGGAGTCCTAGTGATGCTAAATTTGAGAGGTCCTGACATTAGGAATAAAAGGTTTTGTTTTGATAATTAAATGCAATGTAATATTTTGTAAGAAATGCATCGCCAATCACTGCTGTATACCACTGAAAAGAGGGTAAGTCAGTGTAGGTATCCTAGTGAGCTTGTACTTGCAATTAATAAGCTCTAAAAAGTTCATTTATGACTTGTTGGCTTTTTTTCTTTTTTTTAAACTCCTGTAATTGTAGTCATCTATGCACAAGGGACCTAGTAAGTCTTAGATTTTTCACATGTATGAGAAGTTACTACTGAAGCTGTTAGTATTTCTGTACCTGTGCTCACTCCTGTATTCTGCGTGTAGCCTTTTTTCTCCTTTACTCTTTGTCCTGACAGCTGCTGCAATTAAATTGTGTAGGATGTGTTTGCAAGAGAGAAAGTGCAAGTTTTTGTTCTGAGGCAGCTTTGGGACTTTGAGATTGATGCTGAAACTGCAGACCATGAAAACAGAAAAAACAAATCCTGCTACTACAGAATCAAGAAGTGATGGGATATGAAATGTGGCACTCTGGTTGGGAAAGGACTGCACCTTGGGTTTAGAGGCTGGCAGCGCTGGTCCCGTTTGCTGAAGGGCAGGACATAAAAGGGCTGGAGGACAGTCTGATCGCTGAATGTCTGCCACAGCGCTCATAAACAGGATACAAGGACAGAGACAGAGTTCATAGAAGGACGTGGTACTGTCGACCAAATGTTGGCAGTAAAGTAGATGATTGAAAACCACTGGGAGTAAGGAAAAGGTCCATGTTTTGTGAAATATTTAGTATATGATTCACTCAGAAAAGAACTTCTGGGACTCTTAAAGGAGATGTATGAGGGAGCAAAAGCATATGACGGGTATTTCAGAGCAGGGAGTTGCGTGCAGAAATCCTGCTGTTAATATGATTTGTGAGTGTAATTCCCAGATTGCTTAGCTCAGGTTGTCAGCAGGTTTTCAGTTGAGACAGGAGAGGGACTCTTCTCTACCTTGGCTGTGTCTTTATCCACACCAGTGCTAAGTATCTCATGGGCAAGGACTAGCTAATGCAAATATACACGTCCCCCCACAAAAGAAAAAAAGAAGGGAAAATGAAGCTTATGTTGATTTGGATTTGTGTTTGTTTTTTTAAAGTCTTTGTCAGACCAGAGTTAGGAATCTGTGGAAGTCAGTATTGGTTTTTAGGTCTTTCCTGCAGTTGAAGTGGATGGATTTTGGGTGTCTCTATGTAGATTAACCTTTAGTAGAAGCAAAGGCAAGCACCAGGCTGACTGGAGGAAGTGGATTCCAAGGAAAAGAGCATCAAATTTGTTTATTGTATAGTTACAAGTACCACTCATAGTGCTATGCTGACTTGTTGGCCTGAGAAGTCTCCATCAGAAGTGAGGTAATACAAACTTCAATTGTTGATGGATCCCCGGGATATTGACTTGTCTACAGTTAACACAGGCCCATATAAATTCTCTATTGATTTGCTGCTTGATAGGTTGGGTTTTTTGTGTCTAAACTGTGAAGCACAATTCATGATTTTCAGGATGTTAAACAGGTTGAAATTTGCTTCATGCTGTGGATGGACTTTAAATGGTTGAGGCTTTTTGAAAAAGTGTGAAAGTGGCCTTCCTCCTGTTTTAATATTAGAGCCACATAATTATCAGCTTGTTGTTTTGTGTGGTGTAGGTTGGCATCACCATAGTCTTTGAACGTAAGAAATCTAAAAGCAAAAGCTATTCCTTTTCTTTTCCGTAGGACATTGGAAGCTTATAAATGTGAATTTTGAAAAGAAGTTTCCTCTTCTTCCCTCACCATTTTCCTTTCTTAAAAAGGAAAACCCTATGTTTTCAAGCAGCCAGCTTGAGTGTATTTGTGAGTCCTTTGACATAAGGTTTCTTTCAATTTTGTCACAGGTGTTTACTGATGCTAACTTGAGGACAAAGTTTTAAGTACTGGTTTGACCATAGCAGGTTAATGAATGATATGTATATAAGAAAAGGTAAAACTTCCCTGTGAAATATAATTAATTTCCTAAGTGAAGATGGTCACTGTAACTTCCATTTCCAGTTTAATTTCCAAGACTGAGAACATTCACAAAATCTGAATATAAATCAGTCATAATTTTTAAGTGTCTTAAGTGCCTATGTCTCTAAGCAGATTTGAAAAATTTTACCTCAGTAGTAATTTTTTGTTTATTATTTTTGAGCTACTTGTTTCATGCTTTATTACAGGAAAAAAGCTCATTTTGTTATATGACACAAGCCTTTGTTTTGAAAGTTTCAAGAGAAGGCAAATAGTCATGAAGTTTAGATACACATACTTCAGATTTGTCAGTGTTTTGTAATGATTTTCAGGCAATAAATTTTATTTCGTAGATCTAGAAAATAATTTCTCAAAGCAGCTGAAATATGAGACTGTATTTGTGTTTAGTATTGAAACAGTGACACAGAAGATGGGGTGGGGAAGGAAAACTCAATTGCCACTATATCATAATGTATTTGGTAGAATACTTAATCCAAGATGCTTCCGATAGAGCACTTTACAGCTGCAACCACAGTAATTTAATATACCTCTGATAGATTGTCTTCATATTGAAATAGCTGCTTGTGGTTACAATTTGACCTTCAAAGGACACAAAAATCCTACTGTGTTGCTCTTGCATAGGCTTAGTGCCTAGTCACACTGCCTTTCAAAATACAGCACAATTATTGCATGCTTTTTGAAAATTAATTCTCTTTCTATTTGGAAGGTGTTATCAAGTGCACTCAGATAAGTGGGAGAGATTTTGTGTGATTGAATAAAGTGGGACTCCTATTTCTTAGAAGTAGCTGCAGTGCAGTGTTTGTTTTAATTTCCGAAAGGTAATCTGCATTTAGCAGCTCTATGCTTCGATTTCTGCTGGTTTTGTGCTTGTAATTCCTCTTCCACATCTTGATTTCATCATTATTTGTCTTCTTTCTGTTGACAGTTCACCAGTGCAGCAGAACACTACTGTTCACTTGGATAATGGTGAATATTGGTCTAGACGTGCAGCTGTACACAAAGGGAAACCTCACAGAGTGATCTTTGAAGAGAGTCTGGAGAAAATATATAGAAACATGTACCAAAAAGCTACTGGCAATGTTTCAGATCAAGAAATGCACTCCTGATAGCAATTCACCTGGAAATACACAGTACACAGTGTTCATATTTGTGATGAAACCTATTTTTATGTAACAAATATTTGTACTCTATTTTAAGGTGTAATTATGATTGGGCAGGGTTTGGGAGAAATGGGGTTTTTGCCTGTGTTGCTAAAAGGGAAAATATTAACATCCCTCTGTGCCTTCCTCTAGCCCCCCCCACCTCAAAAAAAATACAACAAAAACAAAAAAAGCCCCAAAACCAGCAATTTACCCCCCCTGTTGTTAATCAAAATGGCGTTGCTTCTTTGAGACTATGAAGAGGTAGTCATTTGAAGACTAATAGTGCTGGACATTCCTGTCTGACATCAACTCAGGTTTCAGCTGCAGCCAATTCTTATTAAACAATTAATGCTATTTAGGGACATAAACAGAATTGGTTGAAGAAAACCAATTGAAATCAGTTGAAGAAACAATAGTGTTGAGAGAATGGGTCTAAAGGGGAAGGTAAATGTGAGCGTTGATTTAAAAGTGTCCCATCTGGGACAAAGGGAATTGTTTTCTAGAAAATTGCCTGTGGATTGTTTATTTTTGTGATGGGCGAAAACTCTGAAACTGACCTACAGACATGCTTTCAGAGTGGTTTCAAACACTTTTACTCACAAATTTTCTAATACGTCAGATTTTAAAAGAAACCCACCCAGCCCAACAGCCTTTGGATCAGAAGAAAGGTCATCTTCACATACCCTGTGCATTTCAAAGTTTCCAGGTTCTGTTGAATGCAGCCATGACATTTGCCAATATACTTGTAATTTTAAAAAATATTAATAAGAAAGGAGTGCAGAGGGAGAAGGACTGGAGCTAGTCGGTGAGCTCCTCATATACCCCATACAAGCTTTCTGAAGTTCCTGCATCACAATCCCACCTAATTTGGAGCCTGTCCCTTCCCAGTCAGCTGGGATCCTGTTGGCAGAAATCACATCGTTTTTGCTAAAGGCCACCAAATGTTCATCAGCAGTTCGATGCTTTCCCTGGGGATGGAACCTTTTCAGCCTTGCATTGAACACATCCCACATTAGCAGACCGGGGCAAATTGCCCATCTATTGAAAAGTGGAATGTTTTAAAAGGGCAAGAGTGTCCATCTCCTGCTTCCTTTCAGAAGAGGGGGGTTCAGAACAAATGCCTGTTCTGGCTCCTTCCCTGACTGAGGGAACAGATTCAGTTACACCAATGCCATTTTACCTGTGACGATTGGAGAAAAAATAAACGGAGAAGTACAGATGGCAGAACATATGACTGTAACCTGCCAGCATGCCTAGATAAACAAAAAGTTGGTCTACTCTGCTTTCTGTCCTTTAATGCTGAGACAACATAATTGATTTGAGAAAGCAGTTGGTGAGCAATTATGCTGGTGGGAAAGCACGTTGAAAGGCCGTGTGCTTCTGTTTCAGGAAAGGGGACTCTCAGAGGAAGTGTCTCGCATATAGACATTTCTATTCCTTGCAACTGTTAAACCAGTTGAAGTGGATTAACACTGATAACTTCCTGTCCCTGATGCCATTTAGCACATTAGTGCTTTCAAAGGGCATTAGTTGCACAGCCCTGTGTTATGGATAAGTGTTGAGTCATTCTGTGAAGTGCAGAAGTGAAAAGTAAAACTTACCCAAACTGTGCCACTGAAGGCGTGCTGGCCATGGAGTATTGTGCTACCGGTTCATTAGCCTGTTCCTGTGGCCCCATATTAGTCCAGAAGGGAATAGTTTCTTTTTCCTTACTACTCAGGAAAGTAGGTCTATTCAAATGCATCCTAAATAGTCAGGGTATTCTGAGAGATACTTTCCAAGGTTTTGGTTTAAAAAGAGTATACTGAAGTCTAAAGGTTGCTGCGGTTTCCTGTATGTGCTTGAGCCGTAAGATTTAGTGTTCTCATGGTATCCTGCTGTTTTCATTCACTATTCTCTGTGTTTTTCCTTCCAGTGTCATAACTTAGTAAAAGTTGGTCTTCTGAAGATTGGCTGCTCCCCTTTGGTTTAATCTGGTCCTGTGACAGAGAAGTACTGTTCGATTTTACCTTCCCCAGCAATCCAGCAGATTTTAGTCTCTGTTCAGTGTGTAAGGGGGCCTGAATGCTGAGGCTTTGGTTCTTTGCATGGATGGGTAAGGGCACAAGTCGCCGTGAATTCAGGACACCAGGAGGGGGATGAGGAAGGTTGGAGGCCACTGTGAAAACACAGGGAGATGATTTCAAAGGGTCCAGAGGAATGGCTGGGTATATCTGCTTTGTTCCCCTAGCTAAATAAAGAAAACCTTCAGTTTTTCATCAAAAATTTTAAAAATTCCAGCAAAGGTGAAAACTGAAGGGGGGGGCAGGGGGGTGTGAAGTATCATCTATTGATTTTCCTTTTTTTTTTTTTTCTTTTTTTTGGGGGGGGGGGCAGTATGAGTATTATCACTGTAACCTTTGTATGCAACATAGCAACAAATGAAGCACACAGACTCTGAGTGTCCTTGGCCCTGCTCCAGCTGCGAGGGGAGATGATGTGTATAATGTCTTTCTGAATCAGCTGCGGCAGGATGTGTGCTCCTCTCTTGGGTTGGAGTCATTCCACAGCTTATATGCTGCGATACAGCAAAGAGTCTTCTCTTCCAAGCACCGTGCTGGAGATCTGGTTTGCTTAATGGAAAACTTTTCTCTGAAATGTGACTTAAGACCCAAATTACTCCGAGCTGTCCATAAAATCTGCAAGTCACTTTATTGTCAGAAGTGTTTGGCCCCTTCCTGTTTGCTCAGCTAACCCTCCTATTAATATGCATACACTCAAGTGCACGGAGCGCTGCTGCTCCTTTGCTACTGCACTATGTGATAAGTATAGGTTCAGGCAGTGAACCAACATAGTAATAAACTGTAATTGTTTAGTGCACCTTGCCTTCTAATACAATTTAAATCCCTTCTATCAAATGCAAATTTCTAGGTTCCTGAGTGGAGCTTTAAATAGCATTTTCCATGCTCGTTCCTTATCTTTTGCCATCCACAAAGTGGTCTGTTAGTGACAGTGGGATGGCATAATTCCATCTCCCGTCATTTTACCTCCTGAAGGAAAGCTGCCTACTCAAATCTAGAAATAATGGGCCAGATTAAGAGTGAATTATTGTTTTTCTGCAGAGTCTGTCTCTTTCTCTTGCCCTCCCCAAGTTTCTATAACCTATGAGTGTTCTCACCAAATGCTATTCAGCATCCAGTGTTGCTTGCAGTATGCAATCAGTCCAATATTTTAGTCACTTTCATTTTAATAAGTCAGAATCTGCTTCCTACTTGCTCCCTTCCTTCTTTTCTACAAATAACTTGTAGTTCAGGATCTTGGGGTAGCTGTAGACAAACTACCTGTCTGTGTTCAGTAGAAATGCAAATCCTTTGCTGAGTAATTCTTGCTTTGGAAATCGCTCATTGACCTGTTGTGGATTAAAGGCAAAAATGTCAAAGTCTTTAATGATTTGCCTTATCTGAGTTTTCAACCAGAAGACAGGAAGCTTAAATTGGTCCACTGGGGACAAGAGGTGTCGGGATGGCTAGAGTAATGGGAACAGGTAGGAGCAGCGTTGTAAGATGGATGGGCGGCAGCGTTTATACTCCAAATCCGAGCAGCTTGGAAGACGATGAGCACTGTTCTTTAGACAGTGAATCCCATGTTTGCATTGTTTATTTACTAATTTAATTACTATTACTTGCCAAAACAGTGAGTGGAGAAAGTTTTTGGGGTAAAATAACAGAATGTTTAGCTCAGCTCAGTATTAAATAACCTTTTCCAATCTCCCTCTCATTGTTACCTCAGCTGTAAAATGGGGAGTTTGTGCTCTGTTGAAGCTTAATTAAATGACTGTGAAGTGCTTTCGTATCCTGAGGTGAATGTTACAGAAATTACTTTGTGGAAGCCTGGCTGAAAAGTCCCACCTCATCTCCAGGTTACTAAAAAGCCTTTATTTTAATTTTCCCAAGTTTATTATGTTTTAATCAGATAATTATTAAGCAAGTCTTAATCTTATCAAGAGAGAAATTGATTAAATCTAAGAGATGGCTGAAAAAGATAATGACCAGCTTTACTACATGTGCTTCTAGGACTTGATCTTTACAGTTGGTATTTGCTCGGCTTCTGTCTCCTGCATGATCATACCTACTCTGATTGATCCCATGATGTCTTTCTCGTGTGTTTTGTGTTTGTTTTTTTTAATACAATTTTTTTTTTTTTTTTGCCATCCTGTTGTCTCAGTGCTCTCTGCTGTGTGCACTAATCAGTGCTGTTAAGATCCATCACATCGCTTGTTCTCATCCTGCACCCTGGAGCAAGGGATGCAACGGTGTGTGCAGCTTGACAGTGGAGAAGCTCGTGTGGTATGTCAGCAGGTTTGTCAGAGAAAATAAGCTGGAAGGAATCTCTGCCTTTTCAGTCCCTGTGCAAGGAATAACTTATTAAATACTTCTGCTCTTCCCTATTTTGAAGCTTGAAAGTGTTTTCTGAAACACTGAACTATGCAAACCAAATTCTTAACCTTTTAGCAGCAGTCATTTAACTGTGTAAATCTTGTAATGTGGAAACTCTGGGTCATAGGAAAGCCAACCATTCAGTGGTTGCAGAGTGATCATTATCAGGATGCTGAGAGTATTTAAGAGATTTGTTTAGTAATGAAGGAATTTGGGGAAACTTTCAAATCAGTGAAACTTAGCTTCTTGGTTCCAATGAAAACAACTGAAGCCAAGAGAGAGCAGTGCTTCTGTGGATAATGAGCTACCTCCCTGACAGAAACAATGTCTGGTTTAGGTGCTGGTCTCTGGTAGCAGCAGAGAACCAGTCTTTGCCCAGTTCCTTTCACTTTCAATGAATAAACCAGTGTTGTGGGAACTGATCAAGAACACCTAACATACCTGTTTCTGTTACACAGTGAACTATTAAGCACAAGCCCCATTGATTGCATTGGTTTCTACTGCTTTCTCCATGGAACTCAAAACATCGTCAACCAAAGCCATTAAAAGATGAGGCTGTAGCTCATTTTGTTAACAGCATTGGCTTCCCAAAGGTGTGCCATTTGTTCCCTGTTTGTCTTCAGAGAGAAATTCTCTGAAGTGGAGTAATAATTTGTCTGGATGGCAACGTAAAGCAATGGTAATCCTTCTCTTTGCTTGATCAATGTGAAGATGGTGTTTTTTCTTCACGTGTATTTCTATTTAATTCTGGGTGATTGCTGCTGACCTGGCAGAGAACCCTCTGTGGTCTGAGCAATGGCGATCTGAGCTGCCTTTTTGCTGTTGCAAAAAGAGCATCCCTCTTAGTTCAGAAGTTACTGATCCTGAGGTTACAAGCACACAGATTTGGTTGCGTGGTCAGGCATTTGCTTCGCCCTGTAGAGCTGGTGCCATTGAGTGTTACACACACTGGGGATGAGAGGCTGAAAGCAGGGGCAGGGGTGGGGAGAGGGAGTTGACGCGTCTTGGGGAGGGGGTTGATGCCTCTTGTGCCATGAAATCATGCATTTGTGTACTGTGAATTATCAGTGTATAAAATAACCTGTGAAACTTGTAACAAAAGCACCATTTACATCACTGAACAGTGGTGAATTCTAATGCTGATAGTTGTATTGCTGCACTGTCTTGAATTTTTGAACGTTTAGCTAATTGTGTTGTTACTAAGACTGTACTTGTAGGAGCGATTTCATTCAGTAGTAAACATTTGCTAAGAGGTTGCTTTCCCTGCCCGCCTTGTTTTCACCACAGTCATCTAGTGTTTACATACATTTTAGCCTCCGTGCCATTTTTGAAGGCTTTATTTGTCTCATTTACTTTTTTGGTTTGGATAATACTTAAATATGAAATCCATCTGGGAAACATATTGTATATCCACGTCGAGGGGTAAAACCAGTTTTTAATTAAAATTTTATACAGCGCTTGTATTTCACTTTGTCCTGTTTTATTATGAAACACTTCAATCTTCTTCCTAAAACACATATGTCTTGTGCGTTTCAAGATGTTCCTTGTTGCTCATGCAGAACTGGTTTCTGAGCTCTGTCAGCAGAGTGCCATATGTTCTGGGCTTCATTTAGCTTCTCTGGCGTTTGTGTAGGCAGCATATTGGATGTAACGCAGCTCAGCTCTGCGCCGTTCTCTTCTTTGTAAACTTGTCAAGAGATGAAAAAAAGCAGGGGGAGGAAAGCACTGAAGAATACCCGAGTGATGCGAATTACCAAGAAGTTATGGTAGCTCGGCCAATCCAAATTGAGGTTTCTCGTGTACTTGAGGATTTTCCTTAATTGCGGCTTATGTGTAGCTTATAAAGTGCTGCATCCCTCAGTGCTACCCGGCATTACGCCCAAAACGAGTGCTGAAGATTGAGATATAACTGAAGCCGTTTGGAAATGACAAGCATTAAGTGCTCTTAATTTTGCATTGATCTGCTATTTTAAATTTAAAAGACAACAACAACAAAAAAAGTGAGTAGTGGAAGACGGGGATGTGAAGGGATTGTATTCCTCTTTTTATATTGTCTTTTGGCCTGGATGGAAAATCACTCTTCACTGTTCAAATGCCCAATACTGGAAAGAGAAATCTCAAGACTGATGGTGCCCTCCTATTTAGGGGGGCAGCAGGGGGAAGGTAATTTTTCATACCAATCCATTCGTGTTTCTTCCCAGGCCCCCAAAATCTTGACCATGAACCAGCAGGTACTATCAGTCTTTAATACACTGTGGGTAAGTAGGAACAGCCCTGACTGTTTATCGATCTAAATATATTGTCAGACACTGATCCTACCTGCCAAAAGAACCATGTCGGTGACTGCGAGAGAGGAGCAGAGTGTTTCTGTGATTCTGTAACTAGAGCTTAAAAACAAAACCAAACAAACATACAAACAAACAAAATAAAACATGGGAAAGGAAGAGTAAGAAATAAGCAAGAAAAAAAAAAAAAGGATTACACATTAAACCTTTTCCCCTTTGCTGAGGTCTGAGGCCGGAGGGCAGGCGTTTGAGCTGCTGCTCAGCACTGGGAGCGGGGAGGAAACTTCTGCAGTTCTGACCTAAGGTCGGTCAGAAATAACCAGCTGGAGTGACACGAGCGTAAACCTGGTTGAAGTGACAGGCAGCTCAGCTCCTGGGACTCTATTTACATATGTTTAAAGCAAACAAAAAAAAAAAAAAAAAAAAANAGCTGCCTTTGTTCCCTGAGAAAAATCCATTTACTTGGCAGTCAGCTCATGTATAAGCTGGAACTTCTTTCATGGAAGATGTAGAAACAAAGCAACTGACATTTCTGCTTTGAAGTGAGGCTGCAGCTCAGATTTGATGCTGAAATATGAAAGTAAACTGCAACTACCTCCAATTTAAAGGTGGGGTGTTTTTTTTTTTAAATGACCTTAAAAGTTTAGAGGTTTTCCCCCCTCCCCTTAGGGACCAGAAGAAATTATAACAGTAATCTTACTTACAGCTGTAAGTCTACAGAGACAGTGGCTGTAGGTTAATGAAAAATTGACACTGCTACTTGCCTGTGCTTCCAGCAGAACATTTTTTTTTCTTCAAACTGATGTGAACTATTGCACTGCGTGAGCTGGTTATGAGCCTCACATATTAAATTGAATGCTTCTTTTGGGGAAGCTACAGAGGCGAGTCACGGCTGAACGTTTTGAACAACGCTGCTGTTTTCAACGAATGCGGCAAAAATCGTGGGTTTCTCAAAATGGTTACCCTGATCCTTCACACACACACACACACCCTGAACACACACACACTCAGAAATAAAGTGTGTTAATCTGAACCAGAAGGTGGGCAGAGTTGTTCCTGGAGGTCTCCATCCCAGTACTGGGTCTGGAGTGATGTCCACCCAGCTTGGCGGACATCTAGTAGAGCAACCACACCACGGAGCCGTGACGGAGTGTGCCAAGTGCAGTTGCTCTGATGTTTTGCATACATGTGTCCCCTGCACACACCTTCTGTGGCACCAGGACTCCTTGGAGGGGGCACCCCAAGGCTCCCAGAATGTTGTTCAAATGCTCTCTCCAGGAGCATTTCTTCAGTGTCTTTTGGGAAACTGCTTGGTTCTACTGCCCGGGCATCGTGCACAGAAATGGCATAAACTCAGCAGCTCAGGCTGACTTTGGTTTGTACTCTGACAACTCAATATCTCTGTTTGTTGTCCTGGACATGGTGGTGCCATCTGCTCTTGCTTGGACAGCTTATCCATAATACTGCACTGCGTGATATTTCAGTTTTTGCTTATGAAATCTTGGGCTGTGCTTGAATGGCACACGGGTACCTTGATGCCAGTCTCTGACCAGATGGCACATGCTTAAATAACATCCCCCGTGCTCTGTGCTGGAGATGGATACACAGAGGTGCTGGAAAATGCATTTGAGATGAGGAAAGCGAAGCTATGAAGACAGCTTCAGGTATTATATGGGATCTCAGGTCAGGAATTAAAGAGCCATTGGATGTCCACACACTTTCCTGCTCCCTTTGAAGGCCTTTAAACCTGTAACAGAGTGTGAAGAGTGCCCAGTTCTTAGGCTGAGGAGCTTTTCTGGGGCAGAAGCATTATCCATCTCTCCCATAAGAGTTTCAAGAATTAATGTGTCATGGAAAGGTGGAGAAAATGCATGATTCTAAGGTCACGGTAAACTTGGCAAAAGGCTGTGTTGTGTGTGGTCGAATGTGAGGCAATTATGGGCAACAGCAACAAAGGCTCCTCCTTGAGCATTTCTCCAATACGGTCATCTGTAACTTGGTGTTCCCAGTGGATTTACCATCTCCACTGGGGAGCAGGTTACATTTGGGTGATGAGGAAGTCATCATCTTTCACCTCTGGGAAGAACAGGCAGTGATGATTCCTTGAGATCTTTCACAGGCTGGAAGAGTGCATTCGTCTCCATTGCAGGAGCACTCTGTTGGGGTGGGGGCTTGGCAATTGGCTTCTTCACTTACATTCACCTGCTGCAAAGGAGGGTGTACAATAAAAAAAAAAAAATTAAAAAATCTCAAATTGTTGTGACACCAACATTTCACCTATGCTGAAAAAAAATCACTTTCATCTATTGGTTCTCGTGTTGCCTTCACAACACACTGGATATTGCTCTTACTGCTCAAGGCAAACAAACTAAAGGCTGTTGATACCCTTCTCTTGGTAATCACCAAGGTTAGATGACACCTCCCACACTACGCAGGCATTAATCTGAAATGAGGAAAACAAATGTATCCCATTAAATGTGAGATAAGACTTGAATTTGGTTTTTGCATCTACTACATTTTGTCCTTTGCCACTTCTTTTTTACTTTATCACTTTTTTTTTTTTTTCTGTGATTATAAATCCCTGCTTTTCTCCATGCACTGCCTATAATTTTTATTTATGTGGTGTACGTTCATAACAGACAACTGCTTGATGGGAGGAGACTTGATGAAATCCAGCAGGTGAAAACTGGGGTGTGGTGCAGTCACACTGGAATAAGGTGTAGCTCCTTTTTTTTTCTTTAGTGTAATGAGTATTTAGCTTTTAGAGCACCTTAGCCAGAAACTGGCTTCTTCTTAGCTTGCAGTCTTTATGCCAAGATTGACAATTATCCTAAAATAAAAAAATAAAAAAATAAAGAAAAAAAAAAAAAAAAGATGGCTAAGCTGTCAGTTTGATAAAGAAATAGGCAGGGGTGGTCTGACATATGCATTGTAGTTATTGCTGTCAGAGATCAAATATTCTAGCAGTAAATGCTGGGTCAAAGTAGAAGATAAGACCTTGTAGAAGCTCGAAGACTGGTCCTACTTCTCCAAGCACAGCCTGGATATGCACAGCCTGAGCTCTCGCCACTTATCAAACTACTGAGTGCCCCAAAGTAACTGGAAATACACCTCCAATTTAAACATTGGGGCAATTTACTTCTCTTTAACTTGTTACCTTTTAATCTGTAGCCAAGACAAATCCTGCTTTAGGGTATACTCAGGCTTCTCTTATTTGTTATAAATTTTTTAAGACCTTTGCTACATTGTTGACTTTTCCTTTTAATTAAAAAAACAGCAGAAGACTTGGTTATGTAGCAATAAAATGTCTGGTTAAACACCAGCCAATTTAGCCAGTCTGCTTTTGCTGCTCGGCAGAGATACACAAATGCACTCGGAAATCCTCTGGCCCGATATGTCAGCATTTTGAAACTGCTACAGCTTGAGGTCAGCAGGGTTATTTTCTTTCATCTGGGGCTTAAAATGTGACTCCCAGCCTGGTATCTGGGTAAGATAACATGAACCCACTGAAGGTAAGAAGTTGACTTTATTAGCTGTAGGAGAAACACTGCCGGACTACCTAATTCAAAACCGTTTTAAACAACCCTGTCCTCTTCCCCCTGGCAAGGGAGAGGAGTCATTTGCTGGTGTTGGAATCACTGGGCACTGGAACAGAGAAGTGAGCTGCAGGGTCGAGGCGGGAGGGATGTGAAACACCTTCCAGATGCAGGGCCGTAGAGGGGAGTGGTGGGATCCCCGTTGCAGAGATGTCACAGCCCAGAGCCAGGCGTGTGGGGAAGATCCTGCAGAGACACAGCACAAAAACAGGGTTCAAAATATAAGTTCTTGGGTACAAACAAAGCAATGCAAAAGCAAAGCTGATTGATTGAAATTTTTTTCGTTCTACTTGCAGTAAAAGTAGGAGGGGGGTTCTGATATGTTCCTTGGTGTATATTGTTTAGTAATTTTTTTACCCAAATGAAGGGAAAGTAAGAGGGTGCAAAAGAAAGGAAACTAACCCATTGTCCTGGGAGCTTCATGCGGTTTTGTATATACTGCATACTCCCTTTTTCCCTTTTTCCTAAATTTCCTTTTTATTATATTATTATTAATGATATTTTCATTAAAGTAGTTTAGTTTTTTCTAAACTCTTGAATCTCTTTCATTCCTTCCTCTCCTCTCTTTTACCCAAAGGGGCAGGGGGGGACATCTGTCAATCAGGTTTTGGTAAATTTGGTTGAAACCACGACACCCATGTAAGTTTGCAGAGTTTGTTTCTTTCCCATGTAGGGACCAACAGTGCAGAAGGGTGCTGGGATTTTGTGCTGGGGCATGTGTCCTCCTCTGCCTCAAATCTCCATGGGCTTTGCCCCGGTGAAGGTTCCTTCTATAGGAATGCAAGGAGCGCAGTACTCCCTGCAGGGATGAGAGCTCCTATCCCAGGTAGGATCCACTTTAACTCAGAAAAATGACTTCCAACTACGATTCAGCAGGGTAGGTGGCCCATCTGCACACACCGAGAAGGCTGTGGGCGCTACGCCCTCCTTCTCCAAGAAAATGAGCTCAAGGAAGCAGACAAATCAAACGGCCCTGTTTGCTAACTTGCTCTCCACCCCACTAAAATGCATGTGGTTTCACTTCTTTGTAATAAACTGTGCCCACCATAGCGTATATTCTTTTAAATAACATTTTAAAATATTTTCCGGTAAATTAAAGTGATGACATGTTTGTAGGGCTCATTGTTAATTTCATTTCCTTTGGCTCAGCCAGCCAGATAAAATGCAATGTTATTAATCTTTGTTTAAAAGAAGATCCTTTGCCGAACAGTAATAAATGATCTTGATAGATTTGTCAGGAAAATGAATGATAATCATTTGCAGATAGACACAAGCCTAGTATGGAAGATTAATACGAAAATATGTATTGGCATCATTAATAACATCTGCTGCCAATGGACTCGTATATTGGTTACAGCTCTGAAAGCGCTGCGTTCTTGTGAGGATGCTGCCATTCATCAGGCCCCGCGAGGAGCCGGGCTGTACAGCGCTCCCGGGGCGATGACAGGCGGCTCCCCGGGAAGGGCTGGTGAGGAGCCCAGCCCCACGGCTGCACCCACCGGCGGCTCAGCCTTGTCATCGCTGGAGCCCCACGCCTGCCGGCCTCCCACTTCCCACCTGCGTTTCCCCATGTCGATGCTCAAAAAAAAAAAAAAAAAAAAAAAAGCCCTTCCAGACTCCACGGATTTGCTCTTTCTTTGCTTTTGGGACTAGAGCTGGCTGGAGTGGCAGATAATCCCTGTTCCCTCAGAAACTCTGGGCTGAGCAACGCTGGTGGAGAAGCAGCTCCTGGCATAGAGCAGCTTGGGGTTTGACACATGCTTTTGCCGAGGGCCTGCGCTTGTCCCAGCTCATGTATCTCTAAAAAGGTTCCTCCAGAGCCTGCCAGAGGCATTTAAGCACTTATATATCTTCAACTGACACAGCTTTAG
Source organism: Pedionomus torquatus (assembly GCA_013398155.1). Classification (NCBI taxonomy): domain Eukaryota; kingdom Metazoa; phylum Chordata; class Aves; order Charadriiformes; family Pedionomidae; genus Pedionomus; species Pedionomus torquatus. The sequence continues at coordinate 257,372 of VZRU01020573.1, forward strand.
AAAGCAACCCCCAGCCCTCATTTCACTGGATGCAAATTGCGTGAGGAGAGAAAGTTCCTCACAGGTGTTGCATGAGACTCTCATGGGCCTTGGTTATCCCCCTTAGGAAAAGCATTTTATTTTGGGTTTATAATCACTGCAGCTGCAGAGCCTCTGATGGGGTTTGGCTCTGAAAAACTCCAGAGGCCACCTGAGAGCACAAAGAGCTCACAGTGGTGCTCTGCTGCAGCATCTCGCCCACAGCAGCAGGGAGCCAAGAACCACCCCATCCCATCCCATCCCATCTTTGTCCCTGTCCCCTCAGCTTCATGGCACGTAGGACTTGAGCTGACTGAAGCCTGCTGGGGATGCATAAACTGGGAATTATCAAGGCTGATGAGGAAGGGCTGGGAGGGGAAGGGCTGCATGTGGGTGTAGGCAAAGGGAATGGGTGTGGGAGATAAGAAGGAAAGAGAAGAGGGGCTGAAATGGGGAATAACATGAAAAGGAAACTGCCCCCCATCCACAATCTTCAACCACAAGGAAAAAATGTAATCTCTTTTGGGTTTGGGTTTTGTTTTTTTTTTAGCTAAACATGGTATTTCCCTAGAAAATACAACAAAAGGTCAAAATGTTCTGACACGACCTTTGTTTATTTCAATAAAAGATTCCCCCTTCCCAATGATTCTTTTTTCTTTTATTTCACTTTAGCTATTCAAAGTAGAGTAGTAAGTCAAATAAATTTGCCACCGAAACGTGTTTCTCCTGTGGGGCGCACAGCCCATAACTTTGTCTAGCTGGCATAGACATCGCCGTTCTACAGGAAACATCATCTTCCAATGTCCATGGGGTGAGATGGGGAGGGGAAGAGGTCAGCATCACATAGCCCAAAGATTAAAACTTGTATCATTAAATAAATAAATAAAAAAGGCTTAGTTAATTCCAGTTCCCTGCAAATTATCTGAGGGGAAAAGAATAATCTCAAATGTTTAAAAAACTGCCCCAATATTTCTCATCCTGCTCCATGTTGTTTTGCCCATGGTTTTAGCGGATGTGTGCTCAAAAAAAGCCAATAAAACCATTGAGGTAAGTGCTGCTGAGGTGCTCTGTGGCTCTGGAGCGCTCAGCACCTTGCTGCTCTAGGCGAGGAGGCGAGAGCCCAGGTACTTCTAAATGCATTAGAAACGTGTCTGTTATTATTAGACATTTACCAGCTATTAATCACAGCTGGTAACTTGATTTCCTCTAAATGTTTTGAGGCACCCTCTGATCTGGGCACCACCTGCTCAAAACTGAGTAGTGGAAAAGCAAGGCAAGCTCTGGTTCGTATGCCGCTTCCCACAGGGATGGATGGGCGACTGAGGGGGCTGAGATCTCCCTTATTCAAAGGAAATCTACTTTTTCCTCTTAGAAACAACAAATGCTGGTATTGATCTGCATAAGAACAGCACGAAACCCATCCTTCATGGCTAATTTAATTTCCTCCACCCAAACCAAGGATGAGAGGGGAACCATGACTTGAGCTCCCTGTACCAGGTGGGCACAGAGCCTTATTTCTTCTCTCCTTGCTGGATCATGACTCATTTTCTTCATCTTTGTGGCATTGTGCTTCACCACATGCCCTCAGCTTCCCACACTGCTCATGCCTGGTGGCTTGGACATGTCCTTTGAATGCTGGAGTGGAGAGTCACATCCCCATGGGCATTTTTAGCCTTCTCCAGGTGAGCAGCTTAACCACCAGACAACGATATTAACAGTGGTTACTGCTGTCTCTTCCTCTGGAGATGGTTTAAAAGGTTGCGGCAGTGTCACATTACCTGGTGGTTCCAAGATGGGTCAGAGAAACCTGGAGTTGCACAGGAAGGCAAAGTCCAGCCCTGGACCTGGCCCAAGGAGGGCTATATTTTTTTGCTGCCACAGCCAGGTCACCATGGTCCCAGGGAGAGCTTTGTGCGTCAGTGCAGGACATATAACCACAATAACCCAAAGCTGGAATTGGCTTTGTTACTAAGGCACCTTTATTGCTGGTAATGCTGATAAGGGGCAGGATCAGCCCGATGAGTAAACAGGATCAAGCTGTTGTAACTCCCACTCTCACGTGGAAGACTGAGCAGGGCTGGGGGCTCAGGGAGGGTGGGGGAGCCCCTGTCCCCATTGCAGATGGGGGTGTCCAACACAGGTTCTTGGGTAGCTGTGGGGCCCAAGTTTGTCACTGCTGAGCTGATCCAGTGGTCCCACACTAACCCCATCTGCAGTTTGACCACATGAAAAAAAACGCAGGTAGGGCTTAAGTCTCTTTCCCCACACCAGTGTAAACCAGAAGTCCTTCAGAATTCTTTTCCCTAAGAGCAGTGGTGCAAAGTCAGCCCCAAGCTGGTGCATGACGGGAGCAAGGAGCCGGCCAAGCCGCAGCTGAGCTTTCCAAATTCTTTGCTCCTTGCTGGGCTCAGCTCTGCACCTTTAAAAATTGACCCCAGGTCTCCTACCCCCAGTGATGTCCCACAAGTCCCCTGCATTCTGGATGTGACCAGTTTTGAGTCTTGGCCACACTTTATCTTATGGAGAAAACAAGCTTCACAGCCATTTCCAGCAAGCAGTGCCTCCAGGGAAGGGATGGTGCCAAGGCATGCTCATGCCTCTGGGGACCATCACCAGGGTCTCTGACACCCGACACCTCTTGCTTGGACACAAAGATGAGGACTCCTGAGAGAGGCCAAAGCCACATGCTGCTTGACCTCGCCTCAGCCAAAATATCCCCACAGAAAGACATTAATGGTCAACAGAAGAATAGCATTAACATTGCAAACAGTCTTCCACAGGGGCTTTTCCTCGATGCTGGTAAGTTTCTGCTCCAGAGCAGCTCTCTCCTCCTGGGACAGGGTGGGTGTGGGGCCGGTGGACAGACCGCAGAACCACAAGTACAGCATCTTCCAACAGGGGGGCTTGGCTGCTGTGAGAGACAGACCAAAACATTGGTGTTATCATCTAGCTGGGACTCCTCCCTCCCTCCTTCCACTAATTTGGAGGTGCATTGACCAATCTGGGGTTTGAGATGCACTTTGGATGAGAGATGCGAGATGATGATAGGAGATGGGAAGGGAAGTGAAAAGAAAAAGTTCTGCCTCAACACAAACTGATTACAATTGGTTGATTGCAACACCAATCATTCATTAGTTAATTAATAGACCTCTTCCCCCTCCTCCCCAACTCAGCTTCCATCTATTTTCACAAATTTCTGACAACATGACGGTCCATTTAGAGATATCCTGGCTTATTTATTACACATGACATGTCGGGTGAAGTATTGTCAGCCCTGTGCCAGGTGTATTTCACTGGCTGTTCTTTCCAAATATAACCTTTTTTTTTGATATGCAGAATGTCATAAGGCCTTGAAAAAGGTGTTACCAAAAGAAAAAAAAACCGAAAACGAAACCTCATTAAACTGTCAACTGCTGTGTTTCGCATTTCCTTTCCCATCATTACTAATTACCAAAATACCAAGACATTTGTTCATAAAAATCTGAGCTAGTTAAGTAAGAGTTGATAAGAAATAATAAATAATGCTGAATGGTTGGACTCAACTTAAACCCAAACTTACTTTATTGGGAAAAAAATATTAAGAGATTTCTTAAGTCTTTCACTTCTGTTTAGCTTGCTTGTAATTGGTACCAGTGTCTTTTGGACTGACCAGCACAAGAAAGGAGTGAAGAAATCTTGTGTATGTGCTTTTCTTCTGTGATTTCTGCTCTGTAACCTTGGAAGGTTCAGCTCAAAACCAGAAAGCTAAATTTTTTAATGGATCTGCAGAATAAAACTCTGTCCACTCTGAAAAGAACTTGCCTATGTAGCAACTCCTAATACTGTTCTGTCTCCTGACTGCTTTATAAGTTCATCTGAGTCTTCACCTTTCTTCTATTAAATACCCTTGGTAGGGCGCACAGTTATTTAAGCAATTCAGGTCTGAGTTTAAACTATGGCTAATATCCTAAGGGAAGATGAAAGGTCTTATTGGCATAATGTAAATGAGTAAAATAAGGATTGTAGATATATTCTATGACACCCATAAAATGCACACATCTGCTCCCAGTGTCTCATGGTCCCTTCAGATCATGATGCTATTTTTATACAGTATGTTATGGCATAACTGAGTGAGTTCGACCAGTAGAGCCCACACAGGGGGGAGGAGGAGGCACCTCTAACACATACACAAGGGTTTTATCTCCTAGCAATGATGAGGACAGGTCAGAATGCTACTTATATGTACTGAAAGTTGCAATTACAAAGCCCACTGCAATTACAAAGCATATCAGGAAAAATTTTGTACTAGCAGTAGCTGCCGCTTTGGTTCTGCCTGCAGGAAAACTGTGGAGCTCCTCAAGCATCACGGCACAAAGTCCTGGTGTCAATGGGGAAAGGAGCAGTGTCCCAGCAGCACAGATCCTCACCCCCCCAAGGGCTGCTTGTAAGTGGCCATTGACCCCCATCTGAGCAGTCCAGCACACCATTAAGTGTCTCGACTTGAGGTGCTAAAATAACTGTGACTTGGACAGAGCTGGACTGAGGCATTTTGCCTGAGTAAACAGCTTGTTCTAGGGAGGAGAAATAAAAAATATTTTACTGAATGGTGGGTTTTCCTTGTTTTTCAGGAATGGCAGCCCTTCTAAGCCATTCAGAGGACTGTGAGATAAAGGTAAATGCTAGAAGAAATACTGAAAGGAAGTTGCAGAGAGGCAGGGGTCAAGGCCAGGGACTCTTCTCCCAAGTCAGAAGCAATGCGACAAGAGGAATGGCCTCAAGTTGCACCAGGCGAGGTTCAGATTGGATATCAGGAAAAATTTTTACACTGGAAGGGTTACCAACCATTGGAATGGGCTGCCCAGGAAGGTGGTTGAGGCACCATCCATGGAGGTATTCAAAAGACAGGTTGAGATAGTGCTTAGTGATGTGTTTTAGTGACAAGTTGTGTTTTTTATCAGAGTTAGGTTCATGGTTGGACTATATAATCTCAAAGGTCCCTTCCTACCTAGACAATTCTGTGATTCTATGATTCTCAGATACGTTGGGAGGGCCAAGAACTGCAACACTTTTTTTTTATCACATTCACATAACTGGTATACATGTAAATACAAGCCCCAACTCCCGTGAATGAAACAGGTGGCCTCTCATGAGTTTTAGAGGGACTTGCATGAGATCTTGGCTGTGCACATGAGCGTGCTTGTCCACAGGCTGCCACCCTACCTTTCTCCTCCTTATCACCTAGATCTGCACTGTCCACCAATTCACTCTCTCCGCTGGCTGGATTGATCTGTACTTCTTCATTCTTGTAATTTTTCAGGTCAATGGCAGATGTTTTTCTGTGTCTTGTCCACCACGTCAGGCAAGTGAGCTGCAAAGTGGGACAGAGAACAAATGGGTTATTGCTTACCAACCCCAAACTGGCACACCAGTCACCTTCCTCTTTGAGGAGCAGAGATCCAAGATGGTGCTGAGAGACCAGTTCCTCAGCAATGGCCGTTCCCCCACTTTCTGTCACCTCCCTTCTGCACAGGTTTCCACACCCCCCACTTTCTGTCTCCTCCCTTCTGCACAGGTTTCCACACCCTTGGGAAAAAAAAAAAAAAAGGCTAGTTGCATCCAATGGGAGCTGAAAAGCTGAGAAAAAGTGTGAATTAACCTAGTTTCTTTACACTTTTTTTTTTTTAAATTAACCTCCTCTGTCCCTGTCTCTACCAGGAGTAACCTTTTAGTAGACATTGAAGAAGCAGCATCCTATTTGCTAGCCTCATTTGATTGGCATGAAAAAATGATCTGCATCCAGAACAGCAGACCTCCAACAGGGAAGGGTAAAAAAGGGGGAAAAAAAAAAAAAAAAGGAGCTAAGATAATCTTCTCTGGATACAGTCAATCACAGACAGCAATTGTACCCCCAGCAGAGGAAGATCAGTCGGGTGTTGGCATGCAGCTATATGGCCACAGAGGCACAATGTGGTTGTATGGCTATAGGGTCACGACATATATATATAGCCATGAGAACGCTGAAAGTTGAGCCTTTCTTTCTCTGAAATATAAGGAGGGACTTGAGGATCTTCTGCCTTGTACCACTTGTATAAGAGAAGAAAATCCCACATGAACGTGGGACAATCTCACACCAAAGCGGCAATTTGCACTTCCAAACAAGCTTATCTCAAGGCTCTTAGTGGGGAAAGTAGCAGTATTGTGTCTCTGCTCTGCTACTCCAAGTTCAAGACATACAACTATGTGGGCAGACAGAACCATGACAGTGAATACCAATTCACAATTCACAGGGAGGATTATATCGTACATTAGACCAAGAGGTGTAGTTTCATGTAGAAAAAAAATGAGCTTTGGGCACAAAGTGTAGGACTTCTCTCTCCAAACATCTCTCTGTTTTGGTTTGTTTGTTGGTTTGGATATTTTATTTTCTATGGCTTTCAATTCCAGCTTTTTCGATTGGGCCAATACAAGACGTTACCTCTCTCTGCAGTCTTTTAGTCAAAAGCCACAAAGGACGATCAGTCCTGGACAGGCTGCTGTGGCTGAAAACTGGTCTGCTTTTCAAAAGCAGGAGGTCTGCAACTATTCTCTTAAGGCAAGTGTTGCAGTTTAATCCCAGCCAGCAACTAGGACCACGCAGTCACTTGCAGCTGGGGTGGGGGAAGAGAATCAGAAAAGTGAGAAAATTCATGGGTTGAGATAAAGACAGCTTAAAAGGTAGAGCAAAAGCCTCACATGCAGGCAAAACAAAACTAAGAGTTCATTCACTGCTTCCCATGGACAGGCAGGTGTTCAAGCCATCTCCAGGAAAGCAGGGCTCCCTCACATATAATGGCACCTGGGAAGACAAATGCCATAACTCCAAATGACCTCCAGCTTTATATACTGAGGATGACATCACATGGTATGGAATATCCCTCCCTTTGATCAGGGTCAGCTGTCCTGGCTGTATCTCCTCTCAAACTCTTGCTCACTCCCAGTTTACTCACTGGTAGGGAGTTATGAGGAGCAGAAAAGGCCCTGACTGCTTAGCAACAACTGAAACCATCAGTGCGCTGTCAATACTGCTCTCATCCCGAATCCAAAACACAGCCCCACAGCAGCTGCTAGCAACAAAGTTAACTCCATCCCAGCTGAAACCATGATAGACAAGTCAAAAAGTCTCCTCCCTGGGACACTGGGAGTACATGCGGGACATCAGTCCTACAAACCTCACAGTGGTCCTTTTGCAGCTGTGAGGGGAAGGGTTAACCATCCCTGGGGCTTGGGTTTTTGGAATTTAAACCAGGCCTGCTGTTTCTTTGGCTGACCATGGCACACCAAGCAGCTGGGTGGCATCGGCACGTCCTAATCTCCGTCTGCTCTGGCCAAGCCAGGCAGCAAGGACCACAATCATCAATCCCACTCAAATACAGCTGCCTGGGTTCATGAGTGTCTTCCCACTCCAGTCCATCAGCTGCCCTACAGAGGAGCCACAGGATGGGACCAGGACAGAGACTGCAGTGGTGACAACTGGTCAGGCAAAGTCACCCCTTTGCCTGATGAGCGGCTGCCTCCCTGCTCTGCCTGCATGGAAATGAACGTCTCAAATGGGTCACTTACAAAGTAACGTGAGTTTAATTTTTGAATTTTACACGCACAAATCTAGGCAGGAGTTTCCAGCTGACACAAAATGTTGCATAATTTCCAGAAGATTTATAGCTTTATTTAAATCATTTTCAACCAAGATGAGCACTGGGCAGGGCTAATCTTTCTTGTCACGATGTGCTAAATTGCTTTGATTTGATGATCTTCATCTTTTTCAAGGATTTTTTTTTTTTTAATCACTTAGGAAATGTCACTGGAACATAGCAAAGTTTTGGTGTACTAAAGGATTTCCAAAACTTTTTCTCTTTTCCCTCATCTTTCCTTTTGTCACGGAATGGCTGTCTCACTGAATGGCTCAGACTCTGCCAGATGGGAGCAATTCCCAAGTGAAAGCAACACAAACCTACAGACAACCTCACTGTCTATCATCCCACTGACCCATCCAGGAGCTGGTGTTTTGGCCATGGCCAACCTGTTCAATAAAAAGAAGCACCACCCTCGATAGGCTTCCTTGGTGAAGTCTTACATCAATGTTCCAGGTTCAAGCTTCCTTGTCGTGGGTTTCGGCTGTCTGAATTCATCAAGATCCCCCTTTCTCCTCTTTGCCGTTTCCAGAAAGACATGCACTAGGGCAGAGCAGCAGCATTGTGTGACCACAGAGACCACCATGAGACTGGCTACACTTCCCTGGCAGAGACTTAGAAAGGGATGAGGATAGGGGAGGCAGATGATGGCAAGTGTTTTGCATGCTTGGAGAGAGAAAGCAAATACATAAATATGAAGAACGGCTGATGCAGGAGCTGTATTAGTGTAAGTGGACCTTGGAAATGGTGCCTGAGGCCACCATGCCCAAGGGTGGGGACCAGAGTGGGTACAATATTGGCCTCTTGGTGGGTCCCAGGGAGCCCTGCAGCTCCACTACCCCCTGGAGAGCTGTGTAAGTGCTGCTCAGGGAGCCCTGTGCCCTCACCCCAGTTTGCTCCTCCATGAGTGCCTGATTCTCACAGAAGCTGAGCATGTTTTGCGCTAAGTGGCAGTAGATGATGCTGTGGAAGCTTCAGTTGCAGCACCTCAGGGTGCACGGTGTTGGTTCTGGCCAGCCAAAGGGGACTTGGTGCTCCTCCTAGGCTATACACCTAAAGGAACCACTGAATCCAGATCTCAGGACACAAGGAAAACATCCCTGACCCCAGAGTACGCCAGGTGGAATTGCCAATCCATCAGCCTGTCTAGATGAGCCCTGACCTCTGGGGAGGTGACCTGCTTGTGTAGCATTCATGCTTTGTGGGCTGTTCCTCTCCCATTTCACCCTAGCATTCTCCTTGGGCAAGGGAGTTTGCAAGAACTCAGCAAAGTTTTTTCTTTTGTTGATTGTAAACTAGAATAAATCCTTCTGTTCCAAAATGCCATCTGGCACCTGACAGTTGTGTTTCAGCTTCACAGTCTCAAATTTAATTGTAAGCTCTTTTGCAGGGTTTTCAAGGACAGCATGACACAATATGGACTACCTACAATGAAGACATATGAACTCTGGAGCATACCAAACAAATTCCTTGCATACTTGTTTTCCAGCACAGCATCAATCACCACAGGGATGGGAGAGTGTCCAAAACAGCAGGAGAAAATGCTACAGCTTGCAGTTCTTGGATTGTAATTCATTTAAAGGCAGGCACATTAGTTGTACCACTCTAACTTCAGATACAAATCTCTTTTCTCCTTTTGCACATTTACTATCTGAAAAGCATTGAGATTCAATATTTAAAGTTGTCCAGTGTAGATCCTCAGCTGGTGTAAAGCAGCGTAACTGTGCTTAACAGCTGTTCCTGATCTTTGAAGGCAACGGAGCTATGCTGATTTACATCTGCTGAAGTATGATGAATAGTTATAATTCTTTGGCTTTTTCTTTGGTGGCTTGTTTTTCTTTTTCTTTTCCCTGACAAAATAAATAGCGCAATTCCTAACTCCTATACAGTGTCTTTCATCATTATATCTCAAAGCGCTGCACAGATAAGAGCTTGCAGAACTAGCTCCATGCGATTTTTATGGAGGAAGTATCTGAGCCTCATAAAGTTAATTGACCAACATTTAGGAATGGGAAGCACCAGAGCTTCAGATACCCTCAACTAGGACACCCACCACCAGCCTCCCCCTCCCAGCCACTGTCATGGGCACAATACAGGCACTTCACCATGGATTTGCCTGCTTGCATCCCCAAACCCACTAACACAAGAACACTAGTGGCCAAACACAAAGTTCATGTGCTAATTTCTACCCAGAGAGTTAGAGCCTGACATGTTCATCCTGATCTCTAACACCTGCCCTTCCTTCCCAAAACCTTTCTGTCCTTGAGCTATCTCAGCACAGCCACAGACTAACTTGAGATGAGGAGACAAGCCCTGCTTGCAGGACACCATGAGAAACCACGTCACCAAGAGTGATGGTCCAAACCTACACCTCCGCTCATGTCTGGGGCAAAAGTTAGGGTGATTCTGACTGAGGGAAAATTAAAAATGCTGCCCACTCAGCTTCGTGCCAGACAAGCATCAACCCAGCAGCGTTGGCACCTGCTACAGCTTAAAACCCACACCCTCACTTTCGCTGTTCTCTAAGGAACAAGGTCAGAAACGGAATGAAAATCAGACTAAAACCAGAGGGGCAGATTCTTACATTCCTACTGAGCTATGGGAAGACAGAATTAGCTATCACTTACTGGCACAAATTGCATGGCAGCCTATCTCATTCTCCTTGTGGTGGGAAGAAACTGCGTGTGCAGGGACGCATGGGATGGTCATCATCATCAGATGATGATGTATCTGGGTCTCTGTGTCCAGCCTCTAACTGCCACAGGCAATATCATTAATTCTTATTAATTTTCTTCAACAGAATCTCTTATACTAATGTCAAGTCCAGAGCTCAGCTCTATGTGAAGGCCATAGCCTATCCAAAGGTTATCCTGAACATTCTTCTTTAGAGAACTTCCTCAAAAAAAAAGCCTAGCCTACATTTTTTTCATGACCAGCACTGCCCTTTAGCAAGCTTTCCTCCCCCCCTGGATTTCCAGATATACCTGAGGGGGANCCTCATAACTGCACACAGATGTTTCAGAAAAAATTCTATCCTTCCTGACCATTCCATTGGCTTTCCAACCTGGGCTGCTTCCAGCCTGGATCTACCTTTTCTGAGCTTTGGCTCTTTGAATAAAATGTCAAATAAGGTCTCTTAAGCCATGCACCTATAAACTCACCTATTTCTACTGAAAAACTCCTCTAAGGGATCTCTTGCCATTATAAGCTTGCTTTCTCTGGTGCTATTATAGCAGATCTTCATCCTGAGCTCCCACTGCCCTCCCCCAGCTTAAAACATGCTTTAAATTTTTTTATACCTCTGAGGTCAGACCAAAAAGCCCGTAAGTGTGCTGTGGCCAATATCTTCATTTCCTGGACTGTTGGTATGATGTTCACTGTTTGCCAGTGCTACCTTAATGCATCATGTCTTGCTATTGCTGTGGGCAGGGAGCACTGCACATGTTTAGTTATCACAGGTCAGATGATGAGTGGGAACTCATTAAACCACAGTAATTAATTGCTGGCAACCATCTGGCCACCCCTGAGCAGTAGTGAACAACGTAAGCAGCAGAACTAATGGTGCCTCCTTGCCAGTATTTCTTTCTCCCATGTGGATCCTCTGATAGCTAATAAAAGCTGAGACTTTATCTCAAAGCAGACACAAAGACAGACTCTCTCCCTCCCCCCTTCCTCTATCTGAACACCTGCTTTCATTTAATCTTTAGGAGCTGGGTATCTTTGACACCACTAACATTCAATCAAACATTGATGGAACTGGTTAATGCTTTACAAGTTATGAGGAAGCAACAGATAGAAAATGCTGTGATGGCATCACCCTCATTTCCTCATGCAGTCAGACAGGAAAAAAATAGGTCTTTTAAATCTATCCAGTAACCTTTGTTTGGAGGTAGGTGGCAGGGTTTTTTTCTGTTGACAGCTGCTTTAAAACTTGGGACTGGGAAGAGTTGCTTTAAGGTTTTATTATACAAAGGCTTCCAACTCTGCACCATTTTAATTTGTTAAGTAAAAGAAAGTTGTGCCTGACTCAAAGTTATTAAATGTAATTGAGATCACATTGGGACAAAATGTTATTTTCCTAAATGCCCATGTTGCAAAAGATATTAATCTTGTTTGCCTGCAAGATTGATGCTGGCTCTGCTGAAATAGGGTAGATGCTACAATTAGATATATTTAATTCCTCCTCAGCAGTGCTCTGTAATATGATTTCATCTCCTTCCCCTTCTTCTTTTCTTTCTTTTCCAGTTATGATGGGCTGTGGTGTCTGCCCAGCTCCAGGCACAGCATGGGAACTCACACTCAATTTGAAGCACTCAGTACCTCAGGAAGCATTAACACTATGCGACCTGGGGAATAGAAAGCTGAGGAGCAAGGGCTTCTTCGCAGCTTATGCATTACACACCATTTCCTAACCGTGGACGGAAAAGAAAAGGACAGATTTCAGAGATTTTTGGAAACCAAACAGGGACTCTGAGGAAAGAGTGCCCCTGCCAGTCACTTACCTTTTCTTCGGGGATCGGTGGGGTGCAGAGACTAATAAGGACAATGACAATCGCAGTGAGGACACAAAGGATGAGGGCAAAGTAGAGGTAGTGCAAGTCCTTTAGCACAGCTGGTCTTCTGTCCTCCTCACCACAAGACGGTGTGCTATAAATAAACTCGATGATCATCCGAACGAGACCAACAGCCAGCCCAACCATGAGGCCCCAGAAAGCGCCCTGAGAAGAGGCAAGCATAAAGAAAAGGTCACTGCACATTACCTTTGGCTAGAATTTTCTTTCTTTTCTCTTCTGCTTTTTTCTGCTCATTCCTGCTCTTCTCTTTTCTGCTCTTTCTTAGACCAGGGCCTTTTATGCCTGATAGGAACCCACACTGATATGCATCAAAGGAGGATGTTTTTCAGTTTAAAATCCTTGTCTTCTCTTTTGAACATGGAACAGACAGAGTTCAGACAGTGCATGAGTCTCTTCCTAGCAACATACCTCCAACTAGACTTTGCCACAGCATCCCTAAAGTTCAGAACAACTTTGCCTTTCGTGCTTGCAAATGAGACTGCCAAGAAGTACCACTTGCAGTGGCTTCTTGGAAGCAAACACACCTGCACTGGAGACTGGACTAAGATCCACTAATGCATGCCAGGGAAAGGCTGTCTAATTGTCACACTTCGGCTGGACTGGTTTTGAGTTTAAAGCGTCCCAAAGGTTAGGTACTGAGGGGAGAGTTATGCATTTATTTTATCAAATTAAATATGTATATCAATTGGTTGTTGACACTCCACTTACAGGCTCATTAATCCTCTTGCAGAAGATTGCCAAGATGAAGAGAGCTGTGATCGGTGGGGCTAGATAGCTGGTTATGGACTGAATGTAGTCAAAGAGCTTGCCGCTGTTGGCCGATTGAATGATCGGGATCCAGAGAATACTGATGACTACGAGGATGAGGATAAAAACTCTGTAAAACAAGGGTAAAATTTTATTAGCTCTGCAGGTGGTAAAGTCCACCTGAAAATGAAGTTTTGCAGCAAAACACACTTCCAATCACTCTCAGAACTTCCTAAGAAAAAAACCATAGATAACTCTCAAGAAGACAGTGCGCGCAGGCAAAGAGAAAATCGTTCTCTTCTAGAAAGTCAATCCAGCCAGTTCCCAAAGCTGGCTTCACAGAGGTCGGAGTGAGCTGAGCTAGAACTTCCTAGTCAACACCCATGAGAGAGCCACAAGGGCATGGTGTTTCACACCATGAACTGGATCAGCGCAAGCCCTTCAACCTGTTGTGTTCTAGAGAGTGACATGTTCTTTGAAGGACTAGCTCTCGGATGCAGCAGAGAGGGAGTTGGTAATGTGTGGAAGCAGTCTTTCTGCCACCTTTCCAAGCAGATAAAATGCTCATTGTAGTGTCTTTACCAAATTCCAACTCATTTGCTGCTTCTTAAAATTGCTTCTGGGGTCTCAGGTGCATACCACAACCTCCTTCATCCTTGTACTGTATGTTACAGAGGTTTCTCCATATTGCTGACCAAGAGGTACTTCTCCTCTCACTACTCCACAGTGGTGGAGCATGAGATTGCCTTCAGCTACCCCACAGCAAATTTTAGAACTTAATGCTCCTGACTTGAGAGGAAAAGCACCCCAAACGTGCAGAACTCAGCTTAAATTCCACTACCAGGAGAAGAACTTTATATGCCTCTGCTAAAATGCTGTACCAAAGCTTCTCGCAAAGGGCACTGTGACTTACCACAGAGACTGAGAGCTCGGAGGCCCCGCTCCCTGCACTTTTCCATGGGGGAAAAAAAAAAAAAAAAAAAAAAAAGAAAAAGGAGAAATTGCAATGTATCACTTATGTCTGTAGCAAAAATAACATTTTCTTAAAGACCTCCAGAGACACTGATTCCAGAGCACCTTTGGCTTTTCTAAAAGTTATGTTTAAGGCCGTATTTATGTTAAGTTTAGAGAACAGAGAGGCAATGATCTACCTAGCTCAGTGGTACGCCCAGCATTTCTCTTTGTCCAGGTCTATCTGTGATGAAGATGGAAAATTTAATGCTCTTTCTCAGACTGTGTTCCTGTTCTATATTTTAGGCACCAGATTTTTCTCAGTGAGTCCAGACTGAGATGCTGGACTCAAACCAGATGATGAGAGCAATGAGACATAAAGAAATGTAAGGACCTGCCCACAATCATCAGCTCCTGCTCCGAAGCCTTTCTGCGGACCCGCTGCCAGATGTCTATAACGAAAAGAGTGCTGCTGCTGTTGAAAATGGAGGTGAGGGAACTCATCAAGGCTGCCATCATCACAGCAATCATCAAACCCCGGAGCCCTGGGGGAGAAAAAAGGGAAGGAAAATCAGGACCAGACCTTTGGCTACTCAGCACGGTTTTTTCATCCCGGTGTTTGGTAAGTGCAGTAAGATTTCCTCATCCTTAGGATGGATAAGAGCAGTACGATGCCCCTGTGCAGAGCATGGTTCAAGCCCACCTCCAAGTGTAAAGGTTTCTCACCATCGGGCATGAGTTCTATCACAAGTTTGGGGTAAGCAATGTTGGAACAACCCACTGCAGCTCCACAGACCCTTTTACAGATGTCTGGGTCCACACAGCCGACTTCATCTGTAAAAGACAGGAAAATGACAAGAAGTCAGTGTGAACACTGTTGAGCCATACACTCTAAATTCATGGGAACAAGTCTTGATGCCTTGTGGAGATTCATACAGAGGTGCCGCTGCAATACAGCTAGAATGAATGGAAAACAGAATCAAAGAATCATTCAGGTTGGAAAAGACCCTTGGGATCGAGTCCAACCATCAACCCCCCATTTTACTTCATAAAATAAAGGTGAAACTTGGAGGTGACATTTTGCGATTCTGCTCAGGCTACAGATATCTCTCCTGGATGTTGCATAATTGCAACCCTTCATGATTTGTGGGAACTGGACTGTTTCCATGAACTTGTCAGCAGTGTTACCAAGGGTAGTGCAGGCTGAATAACTCCTATTTGAGGAAATCTGGGAGACAGGCACTTGAGACTCACTTTCTTCCAGGAGTGGTCCTCCTAACTGGGAAAGTCTTCCTGGGAAGTGGTGTGGTCTAGAGAAACCAGTAATCAGAGTTCCTTGGGAGACAACAGGAGGGGATCACTTGGCAATCACTTGAGATTGCCAAAACTCTGACCTAATACCTAATGAAAGTAATTCACAGGACCTGAAGGACAACCTCAGTGCTTTGTGTATTTCATTCTGGTGTCCTCAACAGAGAAAGGACATAGAACTGTTGGAAGGGGTCCAGTGGAGGGCCATGAAGATGATTAGAGGGATGGAACACCTCTCCTATGAGGACAGCCTGAGAGAGCTGGGACTGTTCAGCCTGGAAAAGAGAAGGCTCTGGGGAGACCTTAGAGCAGCCTTCCAGTATCTGAAGGGAGCCTGCAGGAGAGCAGGAGAGGGACTCTTTGTCAGGAAGAGTAGTGATAGGACAAGGGGTAATGGTTTTAAACTGGAAGAGGGGAGATTTAGACTGGATATCAGGAAAAAATTCTTTCCTGTGAGGGTGGTGAGGCACTGGAACAGGTTGCCTAGAGAAGTTGTGGATGCTCCATCACTGGAGGTATTTAAGGCCAGGCTGGATGGGGCTTTGAGCAATCTGGACTAGTGGGAGGTGTCCCTGCCAATAGCAGAGGGGTTGGAACTCGATGATCTTTAAGATCCTTTCCATCTCTAAGCATTCTATGATTCTATGATCTCACTGATTTCCTCCAGCTAGAGAGATGCACACAGTGTGCACAGCACGTAGCTATACGACCTCGACGACAACATATGCTCCATTTGGGTACTCTCTCTGACTTCTGCAACTGTGGGAGCACTGGATATAGAGGAAGAGCATGGAAACACCATTTTACAACAGGAACCTATATGAGTATGTCTGCAGTACAGCAGCTTCTGAGATGTAACAGTGCTGGCAGACCTGTGCAGGGTTAGTGGTCATGGCAGGTATAAAGCCCCGTGACAAGGAACATAGGAAGGCTTACCTGGGTACAGAGCTCTGCTGATCATGCCTGGCATGACAATGAAAAACATAGGGAAGATTTTCAGATATCCTCCTAGCACCGATCCACCTTTGGCATGGGAGAGGTTCTTAGCAGACAGAGACCTCTGGACTATCACCTGCAATCAGTACAGAAAGGGAGCAGAGAGTAAAACAGAAGCCCTACAGAGAGATAAGGATCCATCCTCCCTCTGTCTTTTGTTCTCGCAGATGACTTTCATCCGGCAGGATCCCAGGGTGTTTTGCATGCCAATGGCAACTTTCCCATCTCAGTTGACTGCAGCCTGCTGCCACTGGTCAGAGCTCAGTGCACAGGCTATAGGAGAGGGCAGCGTGGAAATTTCCTTTACAGGAATCATTTTGGCCTTCACTGAAATGAAGATACCTTGAGGACTGAAGACAGCAGCTGTATGGCAGCAAGAGATGAGGAATGGAGCAGACCATAGGGGTTTTGGTAAAAGTTCAGCTGTGGGTTTTCATAATTACCCCATCTTAAACCACAGAAGCACCACGTCTTGAGAAAATAACACATTTTGCCTTGTTTCTAGCTTGGAAAGGAATAAGAAAAGTGAGATCTCCAGGAATATGAATGGTTTGTCTGGAGTTCTACACAAGGTCACTGCGGAGCCAGTTCCAGATCCACATTTTTATATCCTTGTCACACTAACTGCATGAAGACACCCAGTACTCACCAGACCACAGTGGGATAAAGACAGAAGAAAATAACCTGCTCTCTCTGCACTAAGAAATGCACAAAATTAGCAGCTTGCTGAGAAGGTGGAAGGAGTGACATATTCTGGTCTAGACCAGGAAAGAGGTAGTAACTTCCATACAGTGAGACACAGTCATGTTTCAGCTCACAGACTGACAAACTGAGGAAGTGGACTGGAAATAGCAGTGTGGTGGTTTGCCTGGAGAGGAAAAGACTTTCTTTACCTGGTCGGTGCACCAGCACCAAAGAGCCAGCACAGAGAGGCCAAATACAAGGCCAGGCCAAGGAATGTCTCCTGTAACTGGATCCCTGAACAAATGAAAGGCATCTGCACGTGGAAGGTGACAGGTCGTATTTGGGACTATGATCTTTGGTATTGCTGTGCTGTATTTCTCCTTAAGTCCTTCATACCAGCCGACTTTTTCAAATCCTGAAAAGAAAATGCTAGTGATTTAAGGTCTGGTGTTCCCTGCAAAGTTATTTCCTTATCTGAGCTTCATAATTACTTTTTCCTCCTATCTTACTCTCATCTCCTTTCTTTTCATTCCACCCTCGTTTTTGGCAGTCAAGGTTTCTACAGGAGTCAGTTGGATTTTGCCCAGAGTCCTTGTGGTTTTAATAGAGCAACCTGGAAAGGGATCAATGCAAGAAAACCTCCATGATCCTAATCCCCACAATGTCCTCAGACTTTGTTCACACACCCTCTGAGAGCTAGAGCAGGAAGGTATGACATAAAACAAGATATATGTCTATTTCTGTTTGCCAAGAAGGCTTAAAACAAAGACTAATGATGGTCAGTTCCTTGTTGCTTTTTTTTTTTTATATAATGCTCAGTTACACCCAGATGAATCCACAGTAACTCCCAAGGTCAATAGGGAAAGTCAGCAGAATTACTCTGAAAATTACTCTGAATGTACATGAGCACAGTGAGAGCTGAATTTGCCTCTAGGGATGAAGAGTTACAAGTTCTGTGGCAACTCCAGCTAAACCCAAACTGGCGAGGTGAAGTTATCCAGAAGCTCACCTCCATAGTGAGGTTACTAACTCCAGTTAGTGCAAAGGACAGTGCAAGTGTGACTTGTTGGTGAATGAGAGTTGTGCTTGTACCACTTCTCTGAGTGGTTGAAACTCATTTGTGCACCAGGCGTGAAAGCATGAGGTACCCTACTAAGGTCTGATGACCTTGGGATCATTAAACTAGTGTATGACACTGCTGCAGATTTCCCTTACCTATAAACATGAGGACCAAAGCTCCCAGCACCATGATCAGGGTCTGCAATGCATCTGTGTATATCACAGCTGTTAGACCGCCTGTCAGGAGAACCAGAAACAACAGGAAGGGTGAATCACCATGCACAGTGAAACAGGTAACTCACCTGGGGAAAGGTTTTCTTTGGCCCCAGCCCTGTGATTTCAGGACAGACTCACTGGGAGAAGCTAGCACTTAGGTGGTTCCCAGGACACTATAGCTGCCACAAGCCCTCTCATGAGGAATGTCCTGAAGGTCTTGTCCACATTCATGAGAGGACTTGGAGGCAGCTCAACATCTTAATATCTAAAGATGCTAACGTTACAAAAGAGAAAAAATACAGAGCAAATATGGGCAGTGGTAGCTATCTGCACAGAGGGAGATGGGAGTCTTTTGCAATATTAGAAAATTCTCCAGAAAACAGCAATGTTCCCCCCATATCAGTTTCCCATGGGCCAGGAGGGGAAAGAGGAACAGCCAAATATCTCCAACAGCTGGGAGTGACAGGGAAGGTACTACCAGCAACCAGGGGAATCTCTCAGACCAGGACCTGAATACTTTTCCCGATGCAGAAAAGGGGAAATTTCTATCCTAGTCTCCAGTTTATAATGTTTCTTTTAAAATCAGCTATTTACCAGCTATGGTGTAGACAGCAGTCACTGCTAGCAAGACCACAGTGGATAAGTAGAGGTTCCAGCCCAAAGAGATTTGGATGAACAACGCTCCAGAAAAAATGTCTGTCTGGAATAAAAAACAGCAAGGGCAGTCTGGTGTTAGTAGTGCTTCCTGAAAATGAAATCTAATAAAGCAGCCTGCAGCCCTCTGCGGCTGAAAGCATTGATGAGGGAGGACACCACGAAGGTGAAGCAGAAGAGGAGGAGAGAGCATGGGGCTGTTGGCTGTGAACCTTCTTGTCCTTCCTGTAAGGAAAACCTTTCCTCCAGGTCAGAGCTCTCAGCATTTGGGAGCTGGGGCAGCATGAGGATGAAAATCAAGGTCCTGCACCGAGGGACTACAAAGCAACCAAAAGATTATCTTACAGGCAGCTTTCATGGCATGTAATGCTCACTAGCACAGACAAGTATTGGTGGAAACTGCCACTCCTTTTGCTGACTGTGAAGACACCCATGGGGAGCACGAGCCCACGTATCCACACATAGTCACAGGAGGGAAAGGGGGCAAATAGCAGAAACCAAGTTCCACCCAAGACTACATCTTGATGGCCTCACAGTCAGGAGACACTTCAGCTTGAAAGACCCCTAAAGAATAATTGACTTCTTGTGTGATGATTTATTCATCTGGAAAGGTCAACAGCTTGCTTTTCTGTCCAGAGAACTCCAGAAAAACAGGTTATTCCTGCTGAGGACCTCACTAGAAATACAAAATCCCCACTTTGGCTTTGTTTTGTTTGGACCTACTGGCAGAGAGAGTGAAACCAGAAACTAGGTGAAACCTAGAATTACACAGATAGCATCTTTCAGATAGAGAAGGTGATATGGGAGATATGAATGTTGGGAAATCAATTTGAAGGACACCTGCAAATCTGACAGTGTTTGAGACACAGGTAAAGACATTTGCCAAGGGCGACAGAAGAGATGGGGCAAGATTTCTGTTTTCTGTTCCTTAAATAAGCACCTTAAAAGCAAGCACCCAGTGCAACTTCTGACGTCTGCAACCCTGAGACAGGACAACCACTGTCAAGATACCACAGGAGTGTCTGTGTCTTCTGATTTTTTCACTTCCCAGCAGGAGACACACGTACCTCTGTAGCCATGCAGGACCAGTCCTTTGACAACATTATTTGCCAAGATCTCTGTTTTTCTTCACAAGTAGGGAAGATTCTGCAATGCCCTAGTTGCTAGCCTATGTTTGGCCAAAAAAAGCACAGGGAGAAACATCCTTCTTGTAACCAACTGCCTGCTGTCCAGCCAGCCGCTAAATGAGCTCTCCACAAACAATAGCACAGCTCTAATAGAAAGCACCTGTCATGCCCATAAACTCCACCAGCCACATCCGTCAGGCACGCGTGAATTCGCTGCACAGAGGAGAAACCACTGAGATGAAACAGCAATGACTGAGGCCAGGGTCCTGCGCTAAAAGGTATTGGCAAATACTGCTCTGTGAAGGTCATTTTGAAAGATTAGTCTGTTTTCACCACGTACACGGATTGTGAAGCTGTGCACTTCATGGTGCTGTTGAAGGAGAGATCTGTTTACCCCTCATGTGCCCAGTCCTGCTCCAAATGCCTCTTTGCGAGACCTCACCCTGGGAAATGCTTCAATGCTGGAGTCAGCAGTGGCAGCAATCCGTGATATGACCGGGCCATTAGAGGAGGAAATCTTTCCCGTACTCCCACCATGGAGCTCCTCTTAACACATCTCCCAGGACCTGAGAGATAATCAGCCCGGGAGAAGGAGCCTGAAGCCAGCTGCAAAAGGCACATGGGTGCCTCGTCTCCAGTCAATGTCATCCTATGCCAATTTGACATCTAAATATTTCAACAGGCCCTAGTGGAAACTGACTTGTACTGGCCATGGGACAATCAGCTGGAGACAAAGGACTGACATTTTCAGTCCCTGTTACAGACTCTCAAATACAGTCTTCTCCTTCCAAGGGCACTGGTAGTTCTTAGCAAGTCTCTGAGTGTAAGCTCTGCCTCTTTATGAATGGAATTTAAATGAAGTACACAATAGCTTACATGGCTTTTAGGCTACCAGCAGGATACAATGCTACAAGCACTCCAGGAAGGATGCTGAATTTTGTCTTAAGTCAGAACCTATCTCCTTTTTACCATAGAAGTGGCAGAAAGAGAGGAATAACCATAGCACACCTGATGCTGAAAACTCAGCTACAAGAACAACATCTTATTTATGATAATTTAAGAGAATTTCACATTTACAGGTTGCAGCCAGCCAGGTCCTCAGACAAGGTAATGCTGCAGTTCCCCTGTCTAAGGTTTGATCTGATAGAAGAGGAAAAGCAGGCAGACAGCCTGTGGTACTTACACTGTTTAGTAATTAGCTGCCATATCCCTGTAAAGTTCTCACTGTGCACTGCTGTTTAATGAGGACTCTCTCTCTTAGGGGAGGTCTCCACGATCAACACGGAGGCAAGTATTTACTTCAGCAACAGCACACTCACACACTGCTCCTGCTTCTGATAGCCGAGCTGATCCTTTCAAGGACATCTGAGTTATCTCTGAACAGCCCTGCATCGTACCAGGATGGCCTACCCCTGCCCAGGACACAAGGGCTGTGGTCATTTGGATACGTACGGATATCTTGGTGAATATATAGAGAATGAGGGACAGTACGGACATGTAGATTTGTATCCTCTGCCCTCCAAATCTCTTCTGCAGATACTCAGGCATGGTGACCACTCCTGCTGCAATGTAAACAGGCACAAAGATCCAGCCAAGAGCCAGAAGTGCCCAGGTGGCCTGAGAAGGAGACAGAAAAAATAAAAGCACATGATTTAACACATGGGAACATCCTCCTCCTCTGCTCTTTTCAGTGGACATCCTAAGAAAGCAGACAGGTACAGTGCCATGCAATATATTTGGGAAGCAGTCTGAATTTTTCTCCCTGTTCAGAAGATGAGATGAAAACCAGAGGAATTATTACAATATAGTTAGAAGCTTTTGCAGTTATTCTCCTAAGTTCTGTGTCTTTCTGTTGTAGGTGTTACATCCTGCTCCATGTCCTAGTCTTTTGGGCAAGATGTGTACTCTATTGCTCTGGGTCTCCGAAATATGGTGTTGCATTTGGTGCCCTTTAAAACCACTGATACTGTGGCAGTGAAGAGTTAAGTGATTCAGAGGAGGACAGGAGCATCTGTTTGTTGCTTGATTAGCAAGTAATGAGGCTGAGGCAGCAGACTTTCCCTGTGGAGCATAAAAATAAGCAACAGCAAGACTCTGTCGGGATGTTCTCCTTGCAGGTTGATGTAAGGGACAGTTCAGGTGCTTTGCCAGAGGTGAGGGGTCTTTTGGAAGGTGTAAAAGCATCTTTTGTCACCTATTTCTTCTCTGAAATCCAGCAAAAGCTCAAACAGGAGATCTTGAACACAAATAAAAGCTATTGGATTATCAAACCTCACCTCTTGGCTGTCTCAGGCCATTACTTTTCATCCCAGTACCTTACATTAGTCCAGATTTTACTTTGATCAGTTATTTAAGTTATCAGAAATGAAACTGAGCCCTGTGATCAGAGATTGTAAGCGATCAAGGAGAACAGCCATGGCTCCTGCAGTGACAGAGACTGGCTTAGATAAAAGATGCTCATATGATCCCTGCAGCTGAGTTATGTCCCATGACAAAGGGTGAAAATAATGGCATATCTAAAGTCCCTTTCCAATCTGAAAGAAATGAAACTAAACTCATGAAATTAGATTTTCCCTGACATACAATCTTGTCTTCATGAGCTTCTAAAATGACTTGAATAGATTCACCTAAAGTACAGCAATATCGGTATGTCCTACATGCACCAGCCTGAACATAGGCTCTGACTTCTTCACAAAGGACTTAGAGGTGATCTTAATGTTTTAGCAAAAAAACACAGAGCAGTGAATAGATATCCCAGGAAAGAGCTTTTGGTGGGCCCTGCCCGTGCTTGGCAAATAGCCGGCACTATTAGCAGTCTCTGCTGATATAGACAAGAGATTTAGAGTTAGGTAAGTGATGTTTATTGTGAGGCTGGCACTAATCTCACTCCTCATCACTGCAGCTGAGAAATTTCATTAGCATCACACACAAAGGGCCTGGTTTTCATGCTCCATGTGGTGTCAGTGGCAATTTCCCAGGCCACTTCAATAGGGCAGAATGAGACCTGCATTCGCACCCAGATGTTCACCCCAGAGACGTCGCATTTTGGCAGCTGACAGGTGAACACAGTGTTGCTGATTCTCATAGCTTTACACAGAATTTAGGAGCACATGCTGCCTTATTTTCAAACTCCCTGTACCCAGAATGCTGCTATTATCCAAGTACCTTTTCAAAATTAATTATCTTTTATTATAATCTTAATGAGTGCAGATTAAAGCTTAAAAATATGGCCATGTGCTTCTGGGAAGGTCAAAGAACTAATAGTTTTAGTGGATTCCACTTAAACTAAAATAAAAATCTCATGTTTTTAAGTCTGTCTCAATGTCTAGAGGCCTCTCTCCTGAGGCTTGAGAACTTGGAGTTACCAATCCTGTGAGTGTCTGATTTTCAACACACACCCCAGGGTCTTTGTAAACAGTGACATCTTAGTTGACAACAAAAATGACTCTTACGTTCCACTCAAAGCCCCCAACAGCAAGGCCTCCAGCTGCTCCAGTGCCCGCCAGGCCGATGAATAAGCCACTGCCCACGTTGCTTGACATCAGGGATGCTCCAATCTGAAAGACATGGCAGAGGCGCAACACCCAGGAAGTCGCCTTGAGGAACTTCTGTATCAGCCCAAGCACTTCCCCTCAGAACTCTCTTTTAGATCTTAAAGTGGGTGTTTAGGCTCCCTTCCACTGCCCTTACTTCAATGAAATGCTTGATCTCATAATCGGGGGTCACTTTTTCAGTTGTTCTCCTGAGATGCATGACTGTTAGGGGAACTACAGCAAGGTGAGGGAAGCCTGGTGGAAGCCACAGGTACCCCAGTGTCCATCAAACAGCCTTCTCTAACCTCACTGACTCTTGCTCTACCACTTCATGCCTTCCTGACAACCCATATTCTTTTAACTCTTTCACTGAACATGCATGTGATGAGTGGTTTACTCACCCAGCGTGATGGGAGTGCTCTTGGTGCTTCTCCTAAGGAAGAAAACACCTGACCCACATCAGGGACGATGTTAGAAACCTGCTTTTGTGTTTAATGTCTACACGCAGGTTCAAAGATACTGAGTTCTGCAGTAGGCTGGAAAATGCTAATTCCCCAGGTTAACTCTAGCTGTAGCCTGTAGGCATGGTAAGCTGTCCCTGCCATGGCTCATTGGCACCCTAATTGGAAGAATGCAAGCTCCAAGGCACTTTAAACAGGGCAAAGACCACCCGACTTAATTACTACTTTTATTTGGCATAAAGCCTCACCTCCTTTCTGTATGCCAATGACATACCTCTCTCAGAGTCAAACAAGAAGTTACCCAAAGGACAAGTCTAGCCTTTTGGTTTCCAAAAAGAGTTTGCTTTTATCCATATCATCTACAAGGAGCTTTTCTCTCCTTGGTATTGCTACATGTGAAGCGAGGAATGATGGGATTTGATCTGCTTCTCACCTTTGAGCAAGGTAAAACATTAATATGGCATCAACACCCACACTGATTCCTGCCAACAGCTCTGCCTTCTCATCTGTCTAAGAAAACTCTTGATTAGAGAGCTGGCAACATGAATTTGCAACTGAGGTGTTCTCAAGAAATTTAAACAGTTTTTCTGATATCTATATCCCACACAGAAATAGAGAAGACACATCGCGCAGGAGCAGCAATCTAATACCAGGGTTTAGTTGAGGCTGTCTAACACACAGCAGAAATCTGTCACCCCTGTAAAAAATAAACAAACAAACAGGCAAGCCAGTCATGTACTCAAGGTGAAGGCCAGGAGGAGCTGAGCCTGCAGGAGTGATGCAGAGGTGGAATCGGCTCTCTAACAAATTAAATTGAAAAGTGAACAGCATTAGAGGTTGCTTCCAGTCTAGAATTGGAAGTCAGGAGAGCCAAGAGCCTACCTGTACATAACAGACTTTGTGGCCACCTGTGTTTGGAGCCCAAAGCAACAACAATGCATTTGGCTTTCTTTGTTTATTGGTTGGGTTTTTTTTTTAAAAAAAAAGGAGAGAAAAAAAATAATTATATTGGGAGAAAAGGTTCCAGTTTGGTACCTTTTAATTTTCCCCTTCCTAATGAAAGAAAAACATCAAGCTAAACTTAAACTTTTCCATTAAATGCCACTTGGCCGAGACAGAAGTATAAAGAACATTTAAGGAATAGCAGATTTTAGAGAGGTATGTGTGTATCTGATGGAAGAGGTTGAAAATCTAGCCTAGTGAATTTATGGGCAATGAATGTCCAAAGGAAAAAAGAAAAAAATACAGTGTTTTGGTTAAGAAGTGCATTCTGTTACCCACGACTGACTGGAGAGATATATGGTGCTAGAGTCTGGCATTGGCTGAGAAGGATCTTTATTCCTGTGGAGTTTTTATTTCTTTCAAACTTTAAATTATCTTTATATGTACCTTTCACTCCCAAGAAAAGGTACCTTCAATAGATTATTTTTTTTTTCATAGTGAAGATTTATACTTTGGTGGTTTGAAGTTTATATCCTTTACATCGTTAGTCAATAACCTCAACTTTACTCTAAATAGCAATGGCTCAGAAAGTCCTGGGCTTTGGTATTATTTTTCCTTCAGTCTCTAAATGCTTTTTTATGGGATAGCACATTCCTAGATTACCTAATGCTCTCTTGGCTTGGGGACAATGGTATCTTTGGCGAGCTGGAGCCAGGGAGTTTCGAACCCAGGTAGGCAGTCTGTGCTCCCCCGCTTACATCAATGTCAACATTTTTATTGCTGACTTTAGCAAAGAATTTGAGAACTGAAAAAACCTGAAGAGGCTGAACTATCCTTTTGGCTTGGCAGCTACACGCTGTAGCCCGTTAACAAAGCTGCACAGGATGATTCCTGGCGGATCCTCTTCATTTCAAGACTAAAATTAAAAGATGCATGGACTGGCTAGACCTGCCATCCTTACACCAATTGCTTTGGAACCATGAGAAATAGCAGGATGCGTTTCACTCACAGGCCACCATGTCATGGATCGTCCAGCTAGGAAATAACCTCCAATAGTCCCCCGGCTTGCTCGTATCGATGACTAGAAGAAGATGAAAAAAAAAACAACCAACAAAAAGCATTTTCCTCCCTTTACCTACCCTCAAGTCAGACCCAAAGCCCAGCCCAGTAGCCTTAAAAAATCCTGTCAGCACCCTCTTGCACCATCCTAGTCCTAATTCCTTGCAGCCAACTGGCTCAGTGGCACAGACAGGTCATGGCTCTGACACGGGCTGAAGCAGGGCCACTCTGAAAGGCATCTAATTTTACGAAATCTGGGGGCTTGCTCTCCTGCTCTCAGATGTGTGCAGATGTGTCTTTGCAACTCCAAGAAAGATTGTCCACCTTCTGGTGATGGTATGCACTAAGAGGAGGCATTTCCCTTCTCACTGTCCAGCACCCCTGGGCAAGGGCCTTCAGAGTCCAGTATAGGAGAACATGGCACAAAGATGAGAATCAGAGGACAATTTTGTAACCCAAGGGATGCCATCAAGGACTGCATTTGGACATGACATGCAGGTGCTCTCCAGGATGGCTAGCAATGTCCTGCTGCAGCTCCTGCTGCCTTACTTCTTCCCACTGCTGGGCATTCAGGGTTTCCAGCAGCCCCACACTTGTATGGCCCCATCACAGTGCTACATGAGAACTGTGGGGATTTCAAGAGGGATAGGACATCTGTCAGCCAGCACGCCCCTCCAGTGTGGCTGAGGCTGACTGTATTTGCTGTTGCAGAAACCAGTGATGAGGTCAGGCACCATAACAAAATGCCTGTTTGCTGCAAAATTCCTGTGCACGCAGCTGCACCCAGGCTGGTGAGAAGCACTGCCACTGGGCCAGGAGAAGCCTGAATGCCTCCTGATTGTCTCAGCATCAGCTCCAAAAATTGTTTTGTGCATATGTTAGGTATGCCAGGCTTCATCCAGAAATCTCTCTTTGGGCAGGTTTCTGATAGTCCAGTTTTGGAAAGATGCTGCTTGTACCTATTAAATGCCTTCTCTCAGAGGTAACCATTGCGAAAGACAGAACACTTCAACCAACCAGAACACTATAGGTCTCTATGAAAGAGGTCTTTGGAAAGCAACATGAGCAAATAATTAGCCATAATCTTTTCCAAAGGTTTTTAAAGTCCCATTTCAGACTTCACCACCCCCACTCCGGCTTTTCTTTTGCTCCCTGCCTGTCCATAGCCCGGTGTGAGACTACTTTGCAGCACAGGAGGTGGACATCATCCCCAGAACAACCTCCAGGGAATGACTTCTGGGTTGTCCTCACATGGCTGTGGGGGTGAGGGCTCACGGGAATATCACTGTCACCCCCAAACATGCTAAATAGACTGTGGGTTAATGGTGTGCACAGAAGATGCCCTTCACAGGCGAACACCTTTGTACACAGGAAGGGTCTGGGGAGGATCAAAGACTCTCCACCTCAGGCAGACCTAAACCCGGTCTCCTCAGGGACTCACCCATATCCCGACGGCAAGGACAAAGGCGAAGTAAATAACAACCACGACGATGTCTGCCACCCCAAAGGCTGCTGTCGTGTCCCCTGGCAGTGCGGGTAGCTCCGTGATGGCTGGGGTTGTCTGGCTCATGGCTGCAAGCGAACTGCTGATTTTCTCTTTCACACTGGACTTTGGTGCACGTTGCCCTTCATCGCTTCCCTTGTAATAATTAACAGGGTGGAGAAGGTGTGAGTGGGGAGCAGGAGACAGGCAAGACTGTGGCTAACATTTTCCCAGCAGGCCACAGCAGGAGCTTTGTCTCCATGGTTCATCACTGAGGACACCCTCACACCTCTGAGGTGTGGGAGTCCTGCCCTGATGCTCCTGTGTCCTTTTACCAGTGGTCCCTTCTCCTGCCCATTTACCCATTGGTGACAGTCATTGGGATGGCAAACGGTTAAGCGTCACATTGTCTTGACCCCACACTACTCTTTCACATCACTTTCTCCACAGCATGCTGTAGGGGAAAGTTCCTCCAAACAGGAGCTGTCAGAGACAGGAGTTGGTCTTTCCTTCTTGTGCAGGTGGTAAGGGTACTGCCTGGGCAGGACCAGCCACAGGTGAGGGCACGGTGCCTCTTTCCTCACTCAGTCCAGCCATGTTCTGCCTCCTTCCCCATGCTGTGCTGCAGCTGAGAGATGCTCCATGCTGCAGAGAGACCCCCCCGCCCAGCCCCAGCGTGTGGTCGGCAGACAGGGAGCACACATTAGGCTGTATGTTCCCTTTGCAGACAGCAGCAGCGGAAAGTGCAGGGAGGACACAGCTGAGTTTTCTTGGCAGGCTCTGCAGTGTGCATGTGGCCAGCAGCAGAGGAGTTAAGCTGCTTCCATGACAAGAAAAAAAAAAGCCAGGTCACCTACATGAGTCAGGAAAGCTGCAGTGGCAGCAGAAGCAGCAGCTGTCTTGGGCCATGGGCAGGTAGGAGGTGGCTGTCCCATCCCACAGCAGCGAACTCCAAATTGCAGGTCCTCTTCCCTATCCTACCAGCTGCCTTGTGCACCAGAGTAATTTCTCAGCTGTATTGGATGTCTTACCCTTCTCCACCTCCTAATGCTGGGGCCAAGCAGGACCTTTGCTTCGACCTCCCTCTGCATCAGGACCCTGCTCAAAAGCGCCAGGATGGTCTCTGTGGGTGCTTCAGTTGATGGTCATAACCCAAGGGTCCAAGACATGCAGACAGACACATATCTGGATTCTCAGTGTGTTTTCTAAAGATGCTAGAAGACATTCACCTCCCACAGATTTTGGGTCCTGCACAACCCTCAACACCACGGGGGCTTGTGTTATCCATTTCTTCCTCAGTTTATCAATACAAATATCTCCAGATCATGGCTGGCCCAGGTGACCCTCTGGAAATATCTCCCCTCTCTCTCCACTGGCTAGGAAAGAGCTACTTTGCTCCTTTCTGCTGAGCGTCTACAGTGTTGTGAATGCACCTCCAAAACAGCATCAGTTCCCTGCATCACTTTCCCCACCACAGTAGCATCAGGGAAATCACAGGTATGCTGGAAAAGTTTCCCGAGCACTCCTATAGAGGGGATGCTGCTGTAGGAGAAGACAGAGCAGTAGAATGTGCTAGCAGGCAAAGGCGGGGGCTACAGCTGATGTCCTTGGGAGATGTTTTTGTTAGCTTTTCAACCCTGGCAGGTGCAGCAGGGCTTACTGCTGAGCGGGGCCTGTCAGAAAAGAAATCATGAAGGGTTCTAGCTGGATACGAAAAGAAAGAGAACACTTGGGACATACATAGGGTGGTCCTGACTGTGGAACCCAGTGCCCAAGACTCAAGCTCCAACACAGCTGCATTACCACTGTCTACAGCTATCTCATACTTGTCAATGAGGGACAGGACACCTCAGCTGAGAGCACCAGCCTGGTCTGGAGACAAGGTGGTGACCCTCCAGCAGCATCCCATCTCTCCTTGATACCACCAGCCCTCTGAATCAGGGCACAGTGTATGGGTCACACCACCCTTCTGCTCCTTTGTTGGGACAGCTTTGGGAGGATCCCCCAAGTCTTCTACCAGGTTTGCAGAGCCATTACAGAGCTGGCTGTAGAGCACAAGCCTTCTCTAGATAGTCCCCTGGTCCTCAAAGCAGAACCATCTCCTAGCTCTCTCACCTCTGCCATCCACAGTCCCCCCACCCCATGACATACAGACAGGGCAGTTTAAACTTAGGCAGGCTTTGTTTGCTCTTGGTTTCAAGGGCAGCAACAAAACCTCTCTCTCTCCTTTTGTTTTATCCTCCTCTCTCCTAAGGTTTTCTTGCAAATGCTGGTACCTACCTGCTCATTAATTGCACTGCTAAAGCAAGGCCCCCATCCGCCCCAGCTCCCCAGTCTGAGGCTCTCTGGGGGCGGTGCCTCCCCGTAGTCTCATTATCCACAAGAGGCTTTTAAAGACTGAAATGTTTCAACAAGCTGAAGTACAGTTACCAGAAATTAAATATCTGGAAGCCTAAATCCCCTGGTGTAAGCCGGCAGCTCTCCCTGCACAGAGCTGATTTACACTCACCCACATGCTTTTTTCCCATTACAG
This sequence comes from Pedionomus torquatus, assembly GCA_013398155.1. NCBI lineage: Eukaryota > Metazoa > Chordata > Aves > Charadriiformes > Pedionomidae > Pedionomus > Pedionomus torquatus. The sequence goes on from VZRU01020573.1 coordinate 287,366, forward strand.
CGCGGCACCTGAAAGCCAAAAGACAGTCGCCTAATCTTGAAATGCATCAAATTCCTGCCCAAGAAGCAAAGAGAACCAGTATCTCTGGTCTTCCCAAACCAGGAATCCTGGTCTCTGTGGGGAACCCAACCCAAAGTACTTACTCAACCCAGTCCTTCACCCCACCTTCCCGAGGCACTGTACCAGCAGCAATTAACACTTGCAAACACTTGAAAGTTGGCACCCCTGAAAAGCAAATACAGCTAATAAGCCATTCTCAGAAGCTGTGAGCTATCATGAGTCCGATGGACCCACCAGAATGGCACCAACCTACTGGATCATCCCAAGCCGTAGTGGCCAACCCCACTGCCGGTGCAGTCGGGTAGGATCACAGTGGCTGCACCTCGAACGCAGATGATACCTCGAGTGTGTCTGCAGTGGTGTCCTTATTTGCTGCTCAGTGACCTTGAGGCCCTCCTGCCTTTGGTCCCACTCAGCCAGGAGTTGCTCTGCTCACCGCCTCCTCGGGCTGGCTGGGGAGGTGTGATCCTCCTGCAGATTCTCTGGGAGGTGGCTGCTGTCCCCGCCGAGGGGATGACGCACGCTGGTGTTGCGTGACACCGGCTCTGGCTCCCAGGAGCCACAGGAGAGAAGCCTGGTGTGAGGTGCAGGGCTCTGCCGGGCCCCGGCAGCAGGGCAGCGCTTATCTCCTGCTCCACACGCTCTTCGGTCAATATTGGCGACCGTCCACCCCCCGGGAGACGTGGCACTCCTTGCCCTGGGAACGGATGGGTAAATTCACATACCCGGGAAACAATAAAAATTCAACACAGCTGTCAAACAAACGAGCAGCCATTGGAGTTAAAGTTATTATGGCAGCTTAAGCCCCACAGGTGCAAGGGGGGCAGATCTCTATTGATTCCAGGGAACCTCCTCTGCTCCTGCTTATCTCCAGAGGACCTGGCAAGGCAGCTCAGGTGCTCTGGTTAGCTGCTACGGCAAACCCATCTTCCCCAGCAGGCAGAGCACCTCAAAGCCTCTCGGTCACATAGGCAAAGCTGAATTTTGCTTCCTCAGAGCTGCGGGTTTATGTTGTCTGTGTTGCTGGGAGCAGTGGTGGTGGCAGAGGAAAGGCTGGGCATGGTGGGGAGGGCTGAGCACAAAGCTGTTGTGGGGTGTCACCTGTGGCATGAAAGGCACTGGTGGAGGTGTTGGCCATAGGGGCTGAGCTGAGGAATACCATCCTCTCCCCATTCCCCTCCTGAGGCATCATTCCTCTACCTCCCAAAAAACCTTTCCTCCTCTTTCCAGGACTCACCCCCTGGTGCACGGCCTGGCTTCACACAGTTGTTTTTGTGCCTTCATGGGGGCTGAGAGCAGATCTAGCAAACGAGGGGCAAAAGAGAGCCACTGGAGCTCAAATGATGAGGCTGGGGCTATTTCATTTGCCTCGTCTCCTTGGCCAGAGATGGGCCCATGGGCACTAAGCCCCGCAGGCACAGCCTCTCACTGTGGGGATGCCCAGCAGAGGCACAGGGCAGGCTGCAGAGGAGCCACAGCCCCAGAAAACCGCAAAGTTTAAGCTGTACCTTGGAGCTGCAACCTGCCTGCCAGAGGCCTCCTGCAGCACCATTAATATGCTCTCGTCTCCTCACAGCAAAAGTGACAGGACATTTAGTGTCCTCTTGTGGAGTGTGCTCCCTCTGTCATGTCGCAGCAGCTGAGAATGAGCCCTTCAGGGACTGGAAATTATAAGTGGCGTTTCAAAGTGTGCAGCTCAAAAAAAAAAAAAAAAAAAAAAGAAAGAAAAAGTGCAGTAAAGCAAGTGTTTCTGGGGCAAAGGATGCTCGGTTAAGTGACAGGCAATTATTTTCGCAAATGTTAACGAATAAATGGACTTCCTCTTCATTATGAAGCTACTTCACAGGCGTCAGCAAATAGCTCAAATGACAATTAGTGAATTTCTAAATGGATTGAGAAATTGGCTTACATACAGATAGCAATGCAATGAGACAAGGCGATAGCCAAGCCTCACTTCTCACCTTACCTCCTGGGGGGATTTTTTTCTCCTCGCTGGATGGGTGAGGCATTGAGCTAACCATTATTTTCTTCTTGGCCCTTTCTCAGCGCCGAGACTCTTGAATAAAATCCAGCAGTTTAATTTTGGTTTGATATGAATTGGCTTTAACTGTATTTAATGTTTAAAGGCAAGCTTTTCAGCTCTGAGCCGGCTCCGGAGGAACAGCGCGGTGGGGAGCAGGCACAGGCAGCGGGAAGAGGAGCAGACCCCCTGGGAAGCTGCAGTGGTGCTACCACAGCTCTTTTCTTCCCTCTGCAGGCCACATTCTGATTTTCATTCCTGGACTGTCCCGTAAACCAGGAGTAAGTCCATCCCTTCAAATCTCCTTGCATTTGGTGGGGTTTCTTTGCTCTTTATTTTTTAGCCCTAGGGTGAGTCGGGGGTACCTCTGCTGAAGGTAGTGGTATAAACACCATGAGGAGAAGGCAGGGAAGTGTCTGGTTTTGGGCAGGCTCCTTTCTATGCCAACCACATCAGGGGGAAAGCTCACAGCTCTGTGTGCTGGAGGTTACTCCTGTCCCCTCCCAGGGCAGGGGAGAGCCCTGCAGAGGACGTCAGCCTCAGCCACGCCATGCCGGTCCAGAGGCAGGTGGGCTCACATGGGATGTGCTTTGTTTGGGCTTTCCCTTTAGCAGGGAGATGTGACCATGGACCTCTCCCAGCAAGTGGCATTGACCATCACTTACCCACTCCTCACTCTATCCCAGAGATGACCTGTAGCTCCTGCCTGAGCACTGTGGACCCACAACCCTGTCATCTGTGTGTAGATTAAGGATAGGCTTGGCATTCAGGAAAGTTTCAAGTTAGAATCTATTTTTTGCTACATTTCATTGGGACAGTTGCTGAGAGGGGACACCCTGGGCTAAGCATGGTGTTACCAACCATTCTGAGTGAACTCTACCAAGAGCAGAGTCTCATCCCATCTGCTTTTATCCAGACAACTTTGAACCAAAGGGTTTGCTCCTCCCCGTTCAGCTGAGCTGCCATGACTCACTCTCTGGGAGCTGGGAAACTTCAGTGCCTGCCGGGAAACTGAAGTGAGAAACCATTGGAGGAGTTTCCAGTCACACTTCCAGCTGCGGCTGCTTAGAAAAATCATTCTAGGACTGAGTAGACTTAAGGTTGGATAAAATATGTCACATTTACTGAGTGACTCTTCTGACTAACAGCCAGACTTTGAAAGATATTTGCAAGGGTAAAACATTAAGTGACAGAACAAGGACACTTTAGATGAAGGATGTTGTTCTCCCTTTAATTTACTCCCCTGTACAGCCTTGCACAGATCTCAGCAGAGCAAGATGGATACGCTATCCTTGTTAAGATGGGACAATATACTTATTTACAGCTTTCATCATTGTCACGAAGGCACAAAGCAAACAGATATAACTAATGAAGATTTAGCTATTACATAATGTCTTTGCCAACTCCAGGCAGAAGCCTGGGTAAAAGCCCTGGGAATAAATCTTTTTTTATAAGAACATTTTTAATGAATTTAAGACATGAAGAGATCTACCTGTAGTTTGTATCAGGACTCTGGGTATTGCTTTTCTGGAAAGATGGTTCAGGTTTGGAGTACAATGAAATGATGGTCTGACAAACGCCAAGGAAGCGAAAGCCACACAAGCCCTACGATCCGAGCTGTGAATTAGCGTGTTCATGATGATGCTCCACAATGAGGCTGTTGTGAGCTGTGACCATTAGCTACTACCAGCAAGATGAAGAGTCAATAACAATGAATCAAGCAGAAAAGATTAAGGAATTGCAGTGAGAATATGCCAGCTTTGTTTCAACCTCTCTGGCTCCTTCCAAAGGTGAGAGCCAGCCAAGGGGGAGGGCAGGAGGAGGCGAGTCACACTGCCTGGGACAATAATGCTCCACAGCAAGGCAGGGAAGGTAATGCTTCACAGACCCTGCAAAGGGCATGTTTGGTAGGTACTACAGGAACAACCAGTTTCCTTTGATGTTCTCCTGCAATCCATTGTTCGAGAATCACAAGGAACTTAGACCAAGACTGGTAAAACTGGAGGTGGTGCTGGATCACCTGGAAAGCTCCTATGGGACTTTCCACAGGATAGCTATCTCTCTTTCCCAGATCAACTTTTTTACAGATGACACAATGAGGAAGAAAAGAGTCTGCCGATTGACTTTGATATATGTTCTGGAGGAAAAAAAACCCAACAACTCCACTCTCTACACACAACTAAAACATGACCCAATGCATTTAAATTTTTACTGTGTGGCCCATTTCAAGAGGAAATGACAAAACCACAGATGCCAACAGCCTGGATCTTTTGAAACTGTGGATTAAGACAGGTATCGGCAGCTTTGATCCACCTCCGCTTGGTGGCTGCTCAGAAGATCCTTCTCCTTAATGTCAGGGCAAAAATGACAAGGAAGAATTAGATCCTTCATTTTAGAGTTTGGAAGCTGGATAAGGACATTTTCCCTTTTGACAGATTAGTCAATGCCTGGGGGATTTGCAGTTGTTCTCACCAGGTGAAGTCTGGTACAAACCTGCTTGTTTAGAAATATTGAAGTTCAACATGAGAAATCAAGGAAAGGTTTCTTCCCAGATGGCACTTTGTCCCAGAGCTCTGCAGGGTTTTGATTAAAGTTACAAGGCCTCTCCATCATTGTCTGTGCCCTTTCTCTCCCTCCCTCCTATGCAGCTCCCTCACTCAGTCTCTGCTCCACACGTCTGCATTGGGGTCCCCAGGAAAACATCTCTGGCAGCTGCTGACCGTCCCTTGAAGGCAGTCTGGAGAGTCTGAGGCAGCAGCTCCTCTTGCTCAAGCGAGAGGTTTATGAGCCCACCTAACACCTTTTCACATCTAGGCTCAATGAAAGACAATTATATTTCAGTGTCACTTCCACGCAGTCACCGTGTTACTTCCACTCTCACAGAACTGGAATTGAAATCCACATAATTTGAGTCAAGCTCCACGGCTGCAAGACCCTCTTTTTAGCTTCATCAAGAAGCCTGTTGATGCATTTCTAGTTGGAACACTTCTCAGAACAAACTGGATAGATAAGATACAGCTTGGGATTTTTTTGTAGAAAGGAGAATTTTTAAAGGATGCTGCATTTCCTTTAACTAAATCATAAAATAGATGTGGAAAAGCTCTAAGGATGATGGATATATATATGAAGTCGGTACAGTCTTTGGAGTTATGATTCCTGAGGAAAAGAACCAGAAAGGAAGGCTGAGCCAAAATGGTTGCTGAGAGAACGAAGGAAGGAAAAAAAAAAAAACAGGGAAAAAAATAAAATCAAACTTAATGGTTTGTTACAGTTTGTGGAGACTGAGGAAACAAAGTCTGGAACTGAAGGAGTTGTCAGGCAGTGAGATAGGGTTACACTTCCTCCACACAGAGCCTGCAGTGTTGGCTTGATTAGGCGAAAGAACTTGGGATTGCTACAGAAAAAGCCGCCTTGCTCCCTGTCAACTTACAAAAGCTAATCAGCATCCCAAAATGACAGCTCCCTCCAGGGCTGAGAGTTCTTAAAACAAAACCAAAATAAAAATAAAATGTCTCCCCAGTCCAGTTTCAAATCAAACTGCACTACAAAAAAAAAAAAAAAAAAAAAAAAAAAAAAAGGATAGAAAGACTATGACAATCTCCAGCAACACCCCCAATGTTAATATTCCTCATGATAATAATAATAGTAACTTATATGACTCCTATAACTTAGTCAAGCAGCTTGTATCTTGAGGAATACATCAGACTTGATAAACTACTGCCATCAACTTGCACAGTGTGGTGAGCCTTAGCGTAGGAAGATGCTGCTGTTTCGTGATGCCCTGGAGAAGCTGAGGACAAAAAGTGATAAAGAACCCCACACAGAGCTGGATTTTTAGGGGAGGGTTTTGAGTAGACAGAAAGGGAATCATCCAGTTTGGGACACCAGCCAGGATGCAAGAAGTAATGCCCTTACTCTTGGCCAAAGCATCAGTGGAGTTGTGTTACTGCCAGCTCCAAGCTTTAAAAATTCTTGAGTTGGGGGCCAAAATCGAATGATGTTGGCTTAGATATCACAAGGAGGTTTTGTTGTTTTTTGTTTTCTTTTTAGCAGTGAAGCTTTTTTGTTCCTTCTGGTTTCTGTTCCTGGAGGGTGCATCTTTATACTTTTCACCACCACAAGTGAGTCTCACACTTGAATGAAAAGAGGAATGCTTACTTCAATCTCATGACTCCAGAAACTGGGACTTTAGGGAAAACAATAAACCTCACCAGTTTCATGTAATTGCTAATGGCAGTGCTCAGCTGAGGCCCCACTCCTATGCTTTCCCACTCTTCTAGCACAGTTGCTGCTCTTTGACATGCAGCCTTCCAAGGTGCAGCTCCAAGGGCAGGTCTCCAAGAGGGCCCCAAGAAACAGGCTCTTCTGTGAGCAAATAAGCTGATGAAACCTCCTTTCGTTTGGATGTACATCCTAGGGTAGGAGGCTCTGATGCTGGAGAAGTGTGTGCGGTCTCACAGGTCTATTCTGGTGGTCAGAGTACACTGCTGCTGTAGAGTCTTTCCTAGCTAAGGAGGATAAAATCTCACACTTAAATTTTTCCTTTGCTGGTGGGACTGATAGGGTCCTTCTCCTCCGCTCCATCATTTATTTTCATGAACCTTGTCAGGACCTCCTGTATGCAAAACTATTAGTTCTCTGTCACATTCTTTGGTGTTAACCAACACCGTGTACTAGTGACTGAGGCCAGGGCTGCTGCTCATGAGGACCAATGCACCCTTGCCACCTCCTCCCTGGGATCACCCCAGGAAATCCCTCTTCCAAAGCTGGGGAAATAAATTCCTCAGATCACTTCTGGCAGTATCTGTGGCTTTTCGTCTCCCACCTAAAAGAGTCCTGCACACAGGGAAGATGGGAATGGCGTCACAGGGCCTGGCACTGTCTGGGACATTTTCACACTTATTAGTTTTATAACATAACCCAAAGCAGAAGGGATGATGTGTTGGGCTGTACACAGAGGGGATGGACGACTGCTGGCAGGTCATGCAACAGGCCATGCCCGGCCACCGTGTTACGTGACACACCTGACAAGGTCCAAGATAAGAGGGGCAGCTGCAGCGTGGGGTTTTGGGCAGGGAGAGGATGTTTCCAGCTCAGCTGGAGGTGAAAATAACACCATGAACCTACTGTTCGTGCTGTGAGGGACAGTTAGTATACACACAACAGCCCTGAGACCCATCTGACTCATATCTTCTTTGGTAAATATGCAGCAGAACAGCTCCAAAGTTGCAGAATTCAATTACTAGGGAAAAAAAAACCAACAAAAAAACCCCAACCAAACAAAAAGCACAAAAAAAAAAACCCAAACCAGAACCACACTATTCAAAGACCCAACCTCTCAATAACTACATCACTTTTTTGCTAAGTTGCTTTCCTGTGCCTAAGTCACCAGGAAACAACAGAAACATATTTTAACAGATTGTTTCCCACCTCTTCCCCGCCTCACCAAGGGAGGTTTAATCTCTCTCTAGAAAAGAAATAGTCTCTAATAAATCATCCCGTTTACTGCAGCACTTAAACCCTGCTTGTCCTTCAGTGCTGTGCTGTAATGGGATTAATTCACCCAGAAACACCTTGAATCACAGTCCCTTTGGTTCAGGTAGCTCTTTGCCATCTCTCCTGCACTGCTTTGCCCAAGCAGTGTGGGAAGCCAGCAGCTCCTCTTGCAGGTCCCTGGTCCCCCAGGGATGCCCAGCTTTGGTACCAGCCAGGGAAGGGTCCAGCAGCCAAGCGTTGTCTGTCCAGCTCCAGCACAGCAGTTACCAGCAGATGGCAGCTGGAGATCGCTGAGGTGCTGCTCCACAGCGGCACAGAGGAAAATTTGGGTTTTCTCTGGCCGTACAAGTGCAGCTTGCGAATACTGGGTGACCTTGCCACAGGCATGGCCTCACCACTGAGCAGGGAGGTGACCTTCCTGCTTTTCACCCAGAGGAGAGGGGGAATGCACTAGGAGCTCCAGCAAGGACAGAGAGAAGAGGCTAGGAAGGACGTGGTGCTTTATCCTTCTGTACATAGGAAAAAGAAGGGGAAAAAAAAAATAGAAAATCACCCAATTCACAGACCGCATCTCTCTTCCCCTCACACCAGGCTCAACCTCTCAAACCACAGTCATTTGGATCCCATTTCCTAACCTGATCCCACCCCAGACTTGCACATGCAGGTCCCAGCCAGCCCCAAAATGCATTTTGGGCAGAGTGACTCAAAGTATAGGAGCAATCCCTGCTCCCTCTCCCCACCCACACCACCTCACACTGCTGGGCTGCAGTAGTTCCCTACAGCACCAGGCATAAAACAGAGCACTAACCTGTTATTATCACTTTGTTCTTTCGTTTTCAGGCCTCGCTGCTCAGAAAGATCCCTCCCTCCATCCCAGTCAGTCCCACAACAGGAGCAGCTCACCACACTATGCCACAACTCTTGCTACAGCTTCACATCTTCTTCAGAGACATCCTTACTATTGTCCTTCTCCTTCACCGCTGCCTCACAGAAGGGGGAAATGCAAATCCCAACTCACACGGGGCAGCTGTGGGAAGTGATTAGCCCCACCTGCTCATCTAGAAGAACTTTCTTTGAGGAGCTGCAAAAGTGAGAGGATCCACCCATGCCCTGATGCACTGACTGAATAATTGATCTTCTGCCAGGAGGCCACAAAGGGGTCTGCTTGGCTAACCCAAGCTACTGCTTGGGTTACCTTCTCAGGCCAGGTGATAGGAATGTTTTTTATTAAAATACACAAAATTCCCAGACATACTCCATCAGCCTAAAGAAGTCCTCTGTTGGCCAAAGGCCAGATCCACACCTGATCCTAGGGTGTAAGGAACCACTGAGCATCAGCTGGCCCCTGCACAAACATGGGAGACAAAATGTAGGTGGTGGGTCCCACCAGGGTGTCTTCTGGGGAACCTGCAGCACAGCTGATATCTGGGTCCAGCATTCCCTGAGCAGTGTTTTACCTCCAGGAGAATACTTTCTGTCCTGGCTCCTTGTAGCCTTCCACAGGAGACACAGAGGTGACTCACTCAGAGAAGCTTTCCTTAGCAAGGACAAAAAATGGAAATACCGTTTCTTGTCCCCCCAACCCCCAAAGATTCAGTTCTGCAGAGACCAATGGAGCCAAAAAAGGGAATGGACAACATATCAAGCACTACCAGTTGAATCCAACCCCAGTTCCTCATTTGCCAACGTCAGCCTCCTGTCCAAGCTTTCTTTGGCTTTCATCTCTTCTTTTATCTCTGTGTTGTCTCTGGTTTGCCCTTTCTGGTTGCTGCTGCTTTGATCTCTTGAACCTCTGTAATCCAGAGCTGAATCCATCATAGCTTATGCTGAAGAGTTTGCATGTTTTTCCTGTTATTACAGTCTTTAAATTCTTTCTTTTTTTTTTCCTTCCCTGAAACTTCAGACAGAATCCTTCCATGCAGCAAATAGGCATTTTAGATGTCTACTCTGGGCAAGTGACCTTTTATGGTTCCCCAGACCCTTGGACATTTGCATCCCGGTGCTGCTGGATTTTGTGTTTTTCCATCACAACATAGTAGCAGTTCTCACCATGCAGGCTAAGGGCTGGATTGACTTGTGGTGGTCTGCAAGAGCCCCAGGATGTTTGCATGGTGAAATAAAGAATCACCGTCTACCTTTGGATAAGAAAATAGCTGAAATCAAATGAGTTAGCTCACAAACTGAGTTCCCACTGTATCTCCTATGCTTGTCCAATGAAACTACTATGGAACAGTAGACACTCTCTGTGCTACTTAGGGCCCATATAACATGGCATAGGCAAACATCCTATGCAGAAGGACATGGAAAAAGAGACAAGAGCAGAAGGATAAACGGTGGCTTTTAAGAGAGTTTTGCTATTCCCAGGTAGGAATGTAGACATCAAACAGTTATGGGAGCACTCATCTTTCCCATCCTGCAGAGTGCAGGAGCACTGCGGTAGCTGTCTGGATTCCATATGAAGAGCACTCTTAGCTTGCTTGGTTAAAAAGCAGCCCCTCGTGTTATTCACCAATAGTTTTAGAATAGCCACACACAAAGAAATTAAATTTTAATTAAAAATGAGAGAGAAGGAGAATATGAGAAAACATAATTGTGCCTAGAAGTTAGGCAGTCTTCACTGCAAGGGCAGAGAGTCAGGGCAGAGATTCTCCCCTTGTCTAAGCCTCTTCCCCTCATCCCCGCAGGGTAGGGGCTTTTCTGCCCAGGCCCCTGCACTGCTGCAGGGTGCAGACTGCTCCTCAGGTTCCTCTCAGCACTGGAGAGAGGGTGGCAGCAGCTGATGCAGCAAGATCTGCCTCTCCATTACTACCAGCCTTTTCAGCAAAGGGCACTGCTGCCTCTCCTCAGGCTGATTCCTTTTGAAAGCAAAGCACATAACATCAGGCCTGTGTTTATTTTCCCCTTAAATTAGGGTGGCTTGATTTTAATTGAGAGATCTGCCAGAATAAGGCACGTTTGTGCAGCTGTCATCAGAAATGCATACTTGCTTTTGCTTTTTCTTTTTTTTTCTCTTTTTCTTTTTCTCTTTCTCCTTATTTTTCTTCTTCTTCTTTTTCTTTTTCTTTCTTCTTCTTTTTCTNCTTTTTCTTTTTCTTCTTCTTTTTCTTCTTCTTTTTTTCTTTTGCTTTTTCTTCTTCTTCTTCTCTTTTTCTTTTTCTTTTTCTTTTT
>VZRU01020574.1:0-18419 GCA_013398155.1 Pedionomus torquatus
AAAAAAAAAAAAAGGATAAAAAATGAATGGCTCTTTCATATTAGAGTTAATTAATATTGTAGGTGGAATGGTTTGGCTTGGCTTCATGTTTTTTTTCCTCCTTCTGTCAACAAACCAGCTCATATACCAACTATGATCCCCTTAACAAACTAAAATAGAAGCAAATACAGTGTTATCATACACTATTCTTGTTCTGAACATGTATAATACAGCCTTTGATTTGTGGGCTGATATGTCTCTCATGTACAAAGGATCACTTAACTAACTGTGCATTAAAAAACATATGGATGCATATATTTATATTTAAACTTATATGTTGGAGGCACAGAACATACCCAGTTCTCCTTAACACTATAGCTGGAGGTGTTCAAAACCATAGATAACATATTCAGCTAGCAATGAGTATTAAAAAAAAGAAAAAAAAAAGAAGTTTGTAAAACAAGATAAGTTGGCCATAGTTCTCTTATTTATAGTGGGAATGCGGAAGGTCTTGTGACTTGGGATGAAATGTCCCATTTCATGTCTTTCTGGATCCCAAATTAGGATGGAAATTCTTCACTTCTTTGAAAAAAATAAAGAGATCTCTCTAGCAGATTCATAGAATCATAGAATGGTTAGAGTTGGAACGGACCTTAAAGATCACCCAGTTCCAACCCCCCTGCCCTGGGCAGGGACACCTCCCACCACAACAGGTTGCTCCAAGCCCCATCCAGCCTGGCCTTAAACCCCTCCAGGGATGGGGCATCCACAACTTCTCTGGGCAACCTGTTCCAGTGTCTCACCACCCTCACAGCAAAGAATTTCTTCCTAATATCCAATCTGAATCTCCCCTCTTCTAGTTTAAAACCATTACCCCTTGTCCTATCACTACAATTCCTGACCAAGAGTCCCTCTCCTGCTCTCCTGGAGCTCCCTTCAGATCCTGGAAGGGATACTGGAAAATCGATGTTGTGGTGGTATCACTTAGATTTGGACAGATAAACCCTGGGTCAAGATTTTCCCAGGCAAGTGAAGTGACTGTGAGGGAGTGTAAGCAAAGCAATATAAAGTTTAAAGTGTAAGACATCAAGTCTGGTATAAATCATAGAGTGATCACACTCCAGGTAAGACTGATATCCATGTAAATAATAGTGATGAAAAATAAAAAGATTGTCAGGCGCTGAAAAAGCTATACTTGTACTGGGCAAAATTGATCTGATTATAAAATTTAAGATCATTGAATCCTATACAAGCAAAGTTAGGTATAAAAATGAAAAGACATGTTCCACAAAGTTGGTTTTTGGATAACTGACATCACCTCCCCATTGAATATGTCATCAAGATATATATCGTCACCAATCTGCATTCTCTAGAATGAAAAATTTCTAAAGAAATTAAAATTCTCTAGAATTAAAATTTTCTAAAGAAATTAATCTTTTGTTAAAAAAGGTATGGGGAAAGGGAATTTAGAGGCTAAGTTCAGTTTCCTTTGGATTTCCAGCCAACTAGTTAGCTCAGGTGGAAAATGACAACCTGGACAGGAGGGTCAGGAGTGACTGAAGGGTGTGATAGCGCTTATTAACATGAGCCAAAGCCAGTAGCACAATGGGATAACCTTATACTAAAGTGATCTTTGTTTTTTATTAAGCTTGACCAATGCAACTTTCATATCCTTTTTTTTTTTTTTAATCAATGAGAATTTACTTGGGCATTTTAAAGATGAAATAAGTGACTGGTGTTTTCTTTGGTGTCTTGGGTGACAGGGACATTGTTACAAAGAGCCCATCAAAATGAGGAGGGTGGTGATTTAGATGTCAGGAAATGGCATGTGCTGGAATGAAATCCTTTTCTTTTTGCTGGAGTTGTAAAGGAACATGAGATTGGGACAGCATTTTTGGATGCCTGGGTACCAGTACATTGGGAACAGCCTTGGGCACCAGAACGCCAGCCATCTATATTAGCAGAAGGTTGGAGAGGACCTTGGCGTGCATCTGGTATGTACCAAGCAAGGCTTTCCAAACACCTCCCAGGCACAGCTCAGGCGTAAGCATGTTCCAAAGTTCATGCCTACTTGGCACGTCCCATTCATCCACCCTGCATCTAAACAGGTTCCTAGCACAGAGGCAGCTGGTGATGCGCCAGTTGCCCATATTGCCCAGAAAATTTTCCAAGTGCATTTAATTTTTGAGAGCGAACAGCGTCTCCCAGGAAAAAACCTCAAAACATACTGCATCTGCAGCTTCCATCTCTGCAGGCTGATGGGAATTTCTGCTCTCCCTTTGCCAGTTACAAAAGGGAAGTGGTTGAGTCTCCATCCCTAGAGGTATTTAAAAGATGACCGATGTGGTGCTGAGGGACATGGTTTGGTGGTAACTTGGCAGTGCTGGGTTAATGGTTGGACTTCATCATCTTAAAGGTCTCTTCCAACCAAACCAATTCTATGACTACATGATAAAAGTCTGCAAGGGGCTCTCATTCAGAAAAAAGTGTTTATTTGCATTGCTAAATCATAGTCCATAGAGATAAAAGCCTTTAGGCCTCATCTAACTTTTTTTTCATGTGTTAATGGAGATTTGAATTATTTCTCACCCTGCAGAAGTTGACAGTAAAAGTTGGAAGTTTCCGAAAGCAACCTGAGGATGATGGGCACAAGGGGAATTTGCAGCATTGCCTCTATTTTACTTTCTCTGGTATATGACAACTATAAAGGGTCAAATCCTGACCCTAGAGCAAGGCTGAGTGGAATTTTATTTCAATGAGACTGCTAGGGATAAAAAGTGCCGTTCAACCATAGAATCATAGAATGGCTTGAGTTGGAAGTGATCTTAAAGGTCATCCTGTCCCAACCTCACTGCCCTGGGCAGGGACACCTCCCATCACACCAGGTTGCTCAAAGCCCCATCCAGCCTGGCCTTGAACCCCTCCAGGGATGGGGCAGACACAGCTTCTCTGGACAACTTGGACCAGTGTCTCACCACCTTCACAGTAAAAAATTTCTTTCTGAGATCTCATCTAAATCTCTTCTCCTTCAGTTGAAAACCCTTTCGCCTCATCCTATCGCTCCAGTGTCCTTGCCCAGTGGCTTTCTGTTATCAGTAAAAAATAAGAGCAGATACTCCCATTCCAGGGAGGTACAGAAGACTTCTTCAGAAGGAGGCATCGAGTATGATTAGAGTCCTCACCCATAGTTTTCCTCCTGGTGGAACCTGGTAGTGCCATCTGTGACTCACGTACACAATGGGTTACAAGACCTCCGAAAATAGAAGCTGAAGTATAGCAGACTGCGGTAGTAACCCGCTCAAGTTAACGAGGGAGGCTTGTTTGGCGTGTGTAACATTTCTCCTTCTATGATTAAAGGAATGATTTGGCAGTAAATGTGCTATGAATGAGCCGACAAGACTCTATGCACCAACCAGCAAATGACTGCAATATGCCGTTTTTATTAGAGCATGCGTCAGCACTCAACATTTATTTAGAAGTGGATTTCCAAGTGATGCAATGGACCTAAAGGTCATCGACTCCCAAAGCTTTTTGGATTTTTTAATACTGAGCTATCTTTCTTTTCTAGAATGGATGAGTAACCCCTCTGCTTCACTCTCCCTCCCAAATTCCCTTGAAAAGTATTCACTCTCATCTTGCCATTCACATGGGTTCAATAAAAAAGAGTGTGTGTGGAGGGGGGGGTTGTTTGTTTGGGTTTTTTTCCTCCTTCAAAGATAGTGCTTTTGGTGATGGAGTCAGCAAAGAACAAGGGCAGAGGGAGACATGGAGGCTGCAAGTCATTTTCTGGCTCTTCTCACTTTCTCAGGTATATTCTTCCTCCCCCAGTTTGTGAGCCTCTGCCTTAGTCCTTTCCTCTGTGCCAAGGTAGACTCAAGGATACCTACACCACACCAGAGCACGTTTGGCTCAGGTCTTCTAATAGACATCCAAGGAGTTTTCACAGCCTCTCTCGACAACATTCACTCTTCATTTTCTTTTATGGAATTTAATTTATCTTCTTTGCTGCAAGTTGAACAGATTTCTTGTTCCAGTCACCAAGGGCACAGAACTATTGATCGCCACACTCTCCCTCCACTTTGTTGGAAGAATATGTACCTGGCTTCCTTCAGGTTTCCCTTTTCTGGGCTAAACAAATCCAACCACTTCACTTTTTGTTCACATGCTGTTTTCACATCGTCTTCTCATTTTCACTCTTACTCTCCAGGGGTTTTTCAGTACGTGTGGACTTTCTATTTCTACTGTGCCTTTTTTCTCAGGGAGCTGCCACGGCTGAAATTCATCACATTTCCCAAGTCTGTGGCTCTCAGGGAAAGTAGGAAAAAATGGGTACTGACCTCCAGTCTGTTCTGGAGTTTAACTCCTAGAAATCACCTCTAAGGAAAGAGAAAATAATTTCATCTTGCTGGCATAACTGCTCCTTTGTCTGCTTGCTCAAACTGCTGAAAAGCCTGAAAAATGATCAAAGACAGACTTCATGGTAGGAACATTGGACTGAAACATGGGAAATGAATGCCAAACTCACTAGAAATCAACTTGTCCCATCCCCTTAAGTCAATGGTTTTGGGGAAATTCTTTCACCCTCTCCAATGAGGAACCTGAACATAGCTTGGAGGTGGACAGATTTCCTCACCCCAGGGATGGGCAGTACCCAGTGCCCACCACGATGGTCTCACTCTCTCAGTGTCCTCTGTGCTCAGTAAGTGGGATGGTAGTGACCCTCCTCAGGCTTATGTCCTTTAAGACCTCTGTGTGGAGATTCTTTGGCCCAGAGAAAGATCTTCCACGGTAAGGTAGCTGCTGGATTTAGAAAATTGATGACCTGTGGTCTTTGGCTGCCTGGAGGTGGGTCTCATGTGAAACTGAGCAGCCATCTGGGCCATTAGGTCAATTAACACAAGGAATTATTCTGCATTTCTGTTCAAATATTGGAACAAGTTGCCCAGGGAAGTGGTTCAGTCCCCATCCCTGGAGGTATTTAAATGACATGTAGATGGTATGAGGCACATGGTTTACTGGTAACGTGATAGCATTGGGTTAACAATTGGACTTGATGAACTTAAAGGTCTCTTCCAACCAAAAATGATTCTATGATTCTATGATTTTAATGACCAGGTCCACAGCTGCACCGAGACCTAGGTACCAGTCTTTGTAGCTTCAAAGCTTCAAGTTTCCTACTTGGCAACAGCAAACTTGGGGTGGAAGCTGGAGTCACTTGGCACTCCAGCCCAGATCCATTTCTGCTTCTAGACTGAGGTGGCAGCCTACAACCCATGGGAGAAAAACTTGTTGCCTTGCCCATTGGAAGCACTTTAAAGGGGAAAAGCCAAATGCAACATCCTGCCACTGCTGAAACTCTTCATCTGTATTCGCTGTCACTCTAACAGAAGTGTTGACTCACAGTTGGTTCAGGCAAGCTGTACTGCAGGGAAATAAAGGTTTTTCTCAGCAATCCAGGCTGATAAAAAATACTTAGGAGAAAAGAAGAAAATTTTGAAAATAAAAATAGAAGGCAAGTTTTTTATTCAAGGCAGGTATTGTTTATGAGCAACCACTTCAGTGCTGCCTTTGAGGTGTAACAGAGGAGGATATGACCATCCAGCAGATGGTCAAAGCTTTGAAGGCTTTTTTGCAGGTTTCTGGCTCAAGCCACCCCTTGTTCTCAGCGTCTTTTATGAGTTATAAGGCTTTATGTAAGCGGATGAAAATCTGACCATGGATGGCCTGAAGCTTTTCTTAAACCACCTAGAAATATATAAATAAATAAATCAGTTATCCCAGGTGTTTTAAGGTAACTATCTAGTATGATGTTATTTAAAGCGATGGAGATGCTCTCCTAAAACTTTTCACAGATGCTCAGATGCTGACACTGGGGGACATTAAGGAAATTCCTCCCTCAGATAATTTTCTTCTCTGATTTCCTCCAACCTGGCAGAATATTTCTTATTCTCCAGGCCCTCAGAAGAGCGTATTATAAGCCAGGTGAAGCCCATGAGCCTCCAGGTATGTAGAGTAGGAACAGCTCTTCTGTGAAGCTGTCTGTACAGGCAGCAAACAACAGCGGTGATGTAGTGTCCCAAAGTCTGAGATGTTATTATGCCTTTAATTAAATCTGAGCATGCTTTGCAGATACTATTTACTTTCTCTGATTACTGTACACAGACTTATGTCAAAGGCATTAAGAAGTACTAAGTGGGGATGGTTACCAGCACAGCTACCTAAGCCAATAGGGAACATCTGGATCATGAAAGTTTTAGGGAGATAAAGATAATGAAAAATGACAGGGTTGGAAGATAAGTCTACATCCTGAATGACAACTCCTAGTTCAGTGGACAGCAAAGCTGTGATTCATGAGCATGTAGGGAGCTGGTGTAACCCTTTAGAGGATGGCAGTTGTGAATTAACCAGGTTTTTCCCTCTATTTTTCAAAAGGTTAAACAGTGTGACATCCTTTTGGACTATATAACTGAAAATCTAATCATCATAATTGTGCTTAAGGACTGGCACAGAGACTGTGAGAAATTATGACCATTTTCTGGTGGAGGGAGCTCATAGGTTACAGTGGTAACAAACCAGAACCAAAAGACATGCAGAGACCTCAGCACAAGGTGGAGAGAAAAGGTGACATGAATAGAAAAAAAAAAAAAAGTCTAACAGGGACTTTATGAGACCTGATCCCAACCTTTTCCTGGGGATTGACTTCCCAGCTCCTGAGACCTGCCTCATCCCCATGACCCTGCCTGGTGATCTGACTCAGCAATCCCTCCTATGCTGCCGTCTTTTAACAGCCACCTAGTTAAGGAGAATAATTTTCATCCATTATATGACTGAACTCTGAAAATCATCACCTCAAACTGTTGCATCAATGGAAGTAGACTCAAATGCAATCAGATGCATTTATGGAAGGAAGATCTATTGAGGGTTACTCATCATAAAGACGTGGCTCAGAATATCCCTAAGTCACAGCCTGCTGTGAGACAGAAGATCTTCATTTTATACCTTTCCCATTCTTTTTTTAACCTGTGAATCCACCTGCCACATCTTTCTTTTGTCCTGGATTGAAGATGGAGCCAAACTTTGGGAACTTCTGCCCTTCTTGACTTCTTGGGACTCTGCGCATCTCAAAGAGAGTCTTAGTAGCCACATGGTTTCCAAGTGAAGGGCTACAGATGAAACTGCCCTTCCACAGCAGAGGCAGCCAGTACGTTGATACGTTATCATGTGTTAGACAAGAGTTACAGCATAGAGCTCTTCAGAAAATACCAGTAGGGAGGCTTGACCCACAATGACATGCACTATGGGCTCCTCTGTTCGTATTTCTTCCTCTCCTTATTTTCTTACTTCTTACTCTCACTGGCATCTTCAATCCAGCATCCTAGGACTTTGAAGAGTACTAAAAGGAAAAGCCTTCCTGCCCGTAATTCCCTTCTCTCCACTCAGCTCACAGGAGAGACAGTGGAGCTACTCAAGTCTAGAGGTTATAAAGTTACAATAGGTGGGGGAAAAAAAAAAAAAAAAAAAAAAAAAAAAAAAAAANAAAAAACAGAGAAAAAAACCTCCCCCACACTTTTAGAAGACATCTTTCTAATAAATCAGAGTGTATCTGCATCTGGTGTAAAATTAAAGTTGCTTTGTTAACTCCCAGTAAGAAGCAAAGCTTATGCGATGGACATTGGTCACAATCTGACTGCAGAGCCCTCAAATTCTTATCCTGGTTTTTGTGGCATTTCCCACAAAATCCCTTCCCTGAAACAAGAGCTATATTTTAAGTCCAGGAGGTCAGTTTCTTTCTGGAGAACTTAGACAGAGTGGTGAAATTTTAATGGCAATCCAGAAACAACCTATGAGCCGAGTCAAAAAGATTGCTGTTCTGGGAACACTTCCTATTGACCTTATAATTACCAACCCCAAGAAAAGCGCAATTGAAGTCAAGCACTTCTGCCCCCTTATGGAGCAGGGAGGACACCGTTATTACAACTAAAGACTAAGTCTTAAGCTTTCCAGCAAACATATAATAAATCAATGTCCTTTCGCTTGTTTTAATTTCACCCACAAGATTTATGAACCTGTATATTTAGACTGTTTGTTTAGAGCCCTGGCATGCAGGCTACTCCTGGCACAATAAGAAAGCTTTCTCTGAATGTATGCTCAGATGCTGTTTTGATTTGGCTTTATTTTAATGATTTAAATTAGAGAATCCATCACTGACTTCCAAAGATCAGCTCAGACTTAGCAAGGTCAAAGCTACACTTTGTTTTAGTCTCAATTCTGCCGTGGCATCATGTTTGAACTACAACCGACTCCCTGAACGGCAAAATCTCTCCTTTCTTTGTAACATCCTTTTGGTTTCTTTGTTAAATCTCAGTCCTCTGTTGGTTTTCTGCATCCCCCTCTGTGCTGTTATTTCTCCTCTTATGCACAGAATTCTTGGCTTGTAACCAGGTGCCACCTTGGAGTTGAACCAGGGGAGGACACAGTTGTGCTCTTCAAGTCCTCCCACCAAAGAGCATCCTTCTGCTTGACTCATCAAAATGAGAATAAATATAGATGTGTGTACAGTTTTTGGATTCGTTTTTGAATTGCCAGCTTTCCCTTCAAACTACTAAACCTCTCCGATAGCAGCCCTCAAGAATATTCCTTGCTTACACACACCATGGATACCATAAGGTATCTCTCTCGTCCTCTCTCGTCACTATGGGAATACAAGGGAGGTATGACGATTTTCTCCTCCACATATGTTTTTCTCCAAACAAGGACTGATGTTCTGCATTTTTTTTCAGTCTGACTGTTCAGTGGATCATTTCTTTTCATATGACATGGCCCAAGTACTGGTAGAATTTAATATCACCGATTGTCACTTGAATGTGGGTTTCTGAACAGCATTAATCATATGTAAATATTAAGTTCCACGTATGATTTTTGCTTTTAGTATTTTCCTTTTTGCAGTCAACATTGAAAGTGCATCCTGTTTTTTTTGAGTTTTCTGTGAACTCTTCTGAGATCTTCCCAGGATGACTATATTGTCACTCCCCCACTTGACTCTGCACGTTGGGTCACAGTGACCTGGTCGCACCCAGCTCACAGCAACTACCAGAGAGATAATTTCCTTTAAGATGCCTTTGGAAACACCACAGAGAATTTGTCAAAACGGTTCCAGAAATGATATTTTGATCTCTCTCACATGGGAAAGCCTTTCTCCTTGCTTTTTCACAGTAAGTGCCACAGGAGGAGTACTCCTTGTGTGGGATGAGCTGTCAAGAGCAATGACAAACACCTTAAATAACCTGTGGAATACATTTTTGATGTGAATAAGACACTGCACTGTAAGGAGATCTAAGTTTAGATTGTGTCAAGAAAAGAAATATGTTTCTTGCACAAACTTGTCTATTACTGTTCCCTATTTGACTATTGAGTAAGCTATCACTGCCTTAAAGAGATGTATTTTCCTTTAATTAGTGGAAGGGGTTTGGTAATTTGAGGAGGGCGATAAGAAGGTTATATATGGTTCTAGGTGAGATATTTAACCTTATATTGTATTTCAATCCCTCAGTAAACCGAGAAAGGGGTTGAGTAAATTACACGTTACAACAACGGGAGCTCAATGTCACTGCTGAGTAAGGTCTCCTGACTGGTTCTGAACGTTTCCTTTGGATACAGCGTGTGAGGGAGCGTGTACTCCGTTTTGTGCAAGTACAGCAGGTTACCCTGGTGCTGAAAGACTTCACGTTCCACTAAAATGTTTAGTCAGAGAAACTGGAAGAGGAAAGGACAGCTCAACAAGGACATAACATCCTCCTCTCTTGATTGACAAATCTCCTCTGATTGCGACCGAGGTTGCCTGCAATGCTTTGTCTCATTGAGTAGGTAGAAATAAAAAAAAACAAAAAAAAACACAAACAAAAGATTTTTCTCCTCACTTATGTAGATCTAGCCTGGGAATTAATGGCTTTCCATAGGTTCATCATGAGCTGATGGCAATGGAATAAGAAAAAACTGGAATCACCGTGGCCCCTCAAGAGTCTTTATATAGAAAAAGAGTAGTCTTCAGAGCATGGCTCATCTCATTTAACCTCACAGACACCTCCTCCACCTAATGATCAGTAGAACCAACAGTGGACCTCAAAGTCTCCCTCCTGACTTGGCTAAGATAGATTTGTACCATGCAACAGAGAACAGAGCAAAGGTGACATGGGCCGTCAAGTACTGGAACCGTCTGCTCAGGGAGGTGGTGGAGTCAACATCTCTGGAGGTACTGAAAAGCTGGGCAGGGTCCAGATCTGGAGTCCTCAACTTAGAAAGGACATGGAACTGTTGGAACAGGTCCAGCAGAGGGCCACAAAGATGATTAGAGGGATGGAACACTTCTGCTATTAGAGGGATGGAAGACTTCTCCCAGGCTGAGGGAGCAGGGGTTGTTCAGCCTGGAGAAGAGAAGGCTCAGGGGAGACCTTAGGGTCTTCCAGGATCTGAAGGGAGCTACAGGAGAGCAGGAGAGGGACTCTTTGTCAGGAAGCAGAGTGATAAGACAAGGGGTAATGGTTTTAAACTAGAAGAAGGGAGATTTAGATTGGATATTAGGAAGAAATTCTTCCTATAATAATTAGGAACGAAATTCTTCCTATAATAATTAGGAAAGAAATTTCTGAGGGTGGTGAGGCACTGGAATAGGTTGCGCAGAGAAGTTGTGGACTGTCCCACACCCTCTCACCTTAGTTGTTAAGACTTTCCAGAATAAAATCATTCATGTCCAATGTATACCAATTTATTCATGCATGAATGTTCTCCTGTTTATAGTCCTTCTCTGTTCCTTGAGCTGACATATTTAAAGAATAATCATATTCCCTCTCAGCTTTCATTTTCCAGGCTGTATAAAAGTCAAGCACTTCTTGGCTCTTCCTCTCCAGTTAACTCTCTGTGCCACTGACAGTCCCATTTGAATGTCATTGCACCAGCATGAAGCTCTGTGTCACAGAATCACAGAATGATGTGTGGTTGGAAGGGACCTCTGGAGATCATCTAGTCCACCCCCCTTGCCAGAGCAGGGTCACCTAGAGCGGGTTGCACAGCAACGTGTTCAGGTGGGTTTTGAATGTCTTCAGAGATGGAGACTCCACCACCTCCCTGGGCAGCCTGTTCCAGGACTCTTGTTTGTGGGAGGCAAGGATTTTTTCCAGTGGCCTGTAAGAGGCCTCACTTCAGTCTCATCAAAGACTTCTCCCAAGAACATCTCAGCTGGGGCATCACTAGGATGTTTGCTTTTTAAGGCCTGTATGATTCTTTGATCTACAAAAACATTTTCCACAGACAAGATCCAGCTTTACAGCCCATTCTATCATTGCTAATCCCCACATGTGACCTTACTTTTCCTACTATTATTATTTTTCAGTTCTCCATCCAATTCACCTCACTAGTACACCAATCCTCCTCTGAATTGCTGATGCCTCCCAGCTTTGTGCTGTCTAGAGATTCAATTGGTAAATCTCTACTATTTAAGCCAGGATCACCAACAGAAATATTAAATAAGATCGGTCCAAAGACAGAGCGTTGTGAAACTCCAGTAAAAACTGCCCTGCAAACTACAAGCTGTCGTCTCTACAGAACCCCAGGTCATTTCTTTTTCATAGTTACTGACCACATCATTATTTTGGAAATGATCCACATTTTCTCCAGTTAATAATATCCCAAGTGGCACAATATTGATATTGCTTCATTGAAGTCTAAGTGGATTATGTCTAAAGCATTTTTCCCATCCATAAGAACTGGTTATCCTTTTTAAGGAAAGTTATCAGACACAAACAGCCTTTGATAAATCTGTATTTGCTCCCATCTTGATTTATTTTCACCTCCTTGCGGCCATTTTTTTTTGTTTAATTATTCATTCATTTTTGTTTTCTTGAAGATTTATTCTAAAGCTTGTACATTTGTGGGGCTGGGTGGCTGCTTTTCTGCGCCCCAATATGGACGCAATATTTAATATTTGACATACAGATGGAACCACCCCCAACTTCATACATTTATTAAAGAGCTTTGAGATGGAGCACTGATTTCCTGAGCCAGCTCTTTCAAATATCAAGAATGCTGATTACCCAGCTCCATATCTCCTCCCTTCTCCCTTGCTAAATGAAACTAGTTTAGAGAGTTTTGTTTCCACTTTGGTAATAGAAATTTCCATGTCCACAGTCCTCTTCCCATTAATCATCTTGTCTTTCCGTAGCAGGTTCTACAGCAGAGTCCTTACAGAAAACTGAGCTGAAGCGGACCTTTAACTGTCAGGTCATATTTCCACTATCTTTAAGCTCTGCCCTGTATTTCTTATTCCACGATTTCTTTCTGTTCTTATGTTTAAATATCGATGAAATCCTTGCTCCCCGTTTTAATTGCCTTTTCCAGGATTAATTTAAATTTACTTTTAGCAATGCCCATGCTACCCCTGCATTTTTGAGCTCTAAAATGCCATTTCCTCTCCTGTTATTTTTAATATTTTCAAGGTCTCTGCTTACTCCCACTTTCCTATTAAGGTGATTTCAGGTGGAACAGTTCCTCTTCTAAGGAGCTTAACAAACTTTGGCTATGCAAAACACAGGCTGGTCACCGACAGTTGGGTTATTTTCACCTGCCAGGAGACGAAGACTTACTGGCCCTTGTAATTGTTGGCTTAAAATGGAATACATCTCCTCCATCCCCTCTTGTTTTAATACTTCCTATATTTTACTGAAGTCTAATACAAATGTTTAAAATTTTTATTTCAGAAGCAGGTATCAGCTTGAAGATAAAAAAAGTAACCACTTATGAACATATCACTTTTTATTCCTTTCGAAATAGATGGCCACCGCACCATATAGGATGGTGCAGGCTGGATGGGGCTTTGAGCAACCTGGTCTGGTGGGAGGTGTCCCTGCCCACGGCAGGGGAGTTGGAACTTGATGATCTTTAAGATCATCTTCCAACCCAAACCATTCCACGATCTTCTAATTATTGAAGTTTCCCTAATCACATGGGGCTAAGGTGCCTTTCAGAGGAAGTTGGCGATGCCAGGGTACAGTTTAACACTGTGCTTAATCTGGTCCAGCTTCAGATTGCTCCTGAAGAGGTGATCCCATTTCTTTCTGCTGCCATCAACCACATGACTGCTCAGCCAAATGCTTGGGAAGGCAGTGGAAGGCAAAGTGGAGGGATCAGGAGCACCTCTTCTGCTGCCACACTGAAATCGGATTATAATGCAGATCTGCACACTTAATCAGGGGCATTTAAAATACTTTAAATAAATGGAGCTATTGGCCTACGTTTGCTTCTGTTGGTTTTGAAATGATATAATTTTAAGGTCAAGAGATCTGGCTCATTCAAGGAGAGGTTCATTAACATCTTAAGCCAGTGGACTATGAAAAGCATTTTGCAAAGTTAATCATTCTCCCTTTCTGTATTTATCATCGTGATGAGCGCACGTATCCTTACTACCGTTTCTCTCCCCATACTTTGCCCAAATACTGTATTATCTCAGTGGCCTGCAGCTGTGTGATTTCGATCTCATTTTATCAAATTTGTCTCCAAAAAAAATTAAATAAATAAAGCGATACAGTAGCTTGTTAAAATGAGGGAGCCAGCCCCATTCTGATTTCACATCCTTTAATCAGGCTGATCAATAGACTTCAGCTTCAATTTCCAAACAGATAAATAACTAAGTAAAACAAATTAAAAAAGAAAAAAAAAGTTTTATTCATATGATCTGCAACTAAATGAAAGGACTGATTTTGATTTATATAAAGACTTCAGCATAAATTATTCAAAAGCACTTTGTGAACTGATGCAGGAAATTGATCCAAAGCTTATTGACTGGGCAGAAGTCCTTCCATTGACTTCCCATTTACTTTGGACCGGGACTGAAATGCAGCTGACCCACCGTAGAAGTACAGCTGCTTCTGATGAGTGGTGGAGAGACTAATTCAACACCAGTCATCATGTCAAACTATGGGACACATTATCTTAATAATGTAACGGTTTTAAATTGAAAGAGGGGAGATTTAAATTAGATACCAGAAAGAAATTCTTTCCTGTGAGGGTGGTGAGGCACTGGAACAGGTTGCCCAGAGAAGCTGTGGCTGCCCCATCCCTGGAGGGGTTCAAGACCAGGCTGGATGGGGCTTTGAGCAACCTGGTCTGGTGGGAGGTGTCCCTGCCCATGGCAGGGGGCTTGGAATTTGATGATCTTTAAGGTCCCTTCCAGCTTTAATGATTCTATGGTCAATGAGCTATGTCACTGATTTGAATTCTTGATGAAATTTTAAGAGGGAGAATATACTCCATCAGCTTGATACTTGGCCTAAACCTAAAGCTAACATGTTCTTTCTTAGCCATCCTCATCTGTCTTTCTTGACTGAGAGTGATAAGGAGTTTCAGCTCATTCAGAATGGAGGGATTCTATCATTCTCCATAATTCAGTGTCCTCCTGGTCATAAACTGGAGCATCTGTTCAGTTCTGAAGCCGAGGAAAGTTAAACCTCTTGGATACCTCATTGCAGCACCCAGCCTCTTCCTTGGAGGTCTGCCATCAATGATAGTTTTGAAATGGCTGAATAACTTGTACATTTTAAGGAAGTTAATTTAGTAAAGGAAGGTATGAAAGATGCCCAGACACCATGGCACAAATCCAGGTCTAATGTCCAAGGGTTGCAAGGCCAAGTCTCAGCACTACTGTGTGTCCTCTCCAGTTCGAGACATTGAATACACCTGTACTCATCTCTCCCACTCATGTCATAAGAAGTAGGAAGCTGTCATAATGAGCCTATTTGGTCTATTTGCATTTAACATTTATTTCACTTATTCAAAAGGATGCTCGGTCTGAAAAAAAACAGTGATAAAACCTCGCCTGCAAGAGACGCAGCTGTAACTCACTACAACAGTTGGTAAAAACTTGTTTTTAAGAGGAAAGGCAAAGCAATTTCACAATCCCGAGGCAATATAACAGGAAGGATGAGGCGCAGGAACATTCACCAGGGCACGCAGCGAGGGAGGTTACCTCTATTATTTGGTGGGACACACCTCCTGGGAAAAAAGATCTTCTAAATGATGAGCGGGGATATTCAAGCAAATTCCACCCATTGCCTCTCTCCTCTTTATCACATCAAACATGAGTGTTTTGTTTTGACTTTAAAGGTCCTCTGCAAGTACATCCTTACACCCTTTCCACCCTTCTAGTCCAAGAGGTTGCCTAGGATCCCCTTTTTAATGAGCGACAATGTCATGTTTCTTTCCTGGCTGTTCCTGCATTGGCTTTATGAAGCTTGAAGGCCTTTTATTCGGCACAAAGGCACAGCTTTGCCTAGCAGGACAGAAAGCAGCTTTAACCCAGCTGCACGATTAGCACATTTTTCTAGGACATGGGAATAGTAGATTGCAAACCTCCCAACCTGAGAGACTTGAGCCCAAGCCACCCACTTCCTAAGCAAGCAAGTTAATCCCTATTGTATCGACAAAAAGGGCAGATTTTTCATCACTTGCCAGGCAGGAGAGTGTCATCGGTGATCATTACATGCACTCAGAACATGCTTTTGAGATGAGCTTCACTGGGGGGTTTGAGAAAAGAGTGCCAATGTCATGAATCTCACACAGTGCTGGGAAGGAATTGCTCCGCAGCATCTCTGGACATCCACAGGAGAAAACTGTAGACATCTAATGTTTAATAGCAAAAGTATAGGCATTTATGGACACAAGTGCCAAAAAGCAAACCCTAAGAATCTTCTTGCAGATAGTTGTTTAGAGTAACCATTTCCTCATAGGGCCACGAAGATGATTAGAGGGATGGAGCACCTCTCCTATGAGGACAGGCTGAGAGAGCTGGGGCTGTTCAGCCTGGAGAGGAGAAGGCTCCGAGGAGACCTTAGAGCAGCCTTCCAGGATCTGAAGGGAGCTCCAGGAGAGCTGGAGAGGGACTCTTGGTCAGGAAGCGTAGAGATAGGACAAGGGGTAATGGTTTAAAACTAAAAGAGGGGAGATTGAGATTGGATATTAGGAAGAAATTCTTTGCTGTGAGGGTGGTGAGGCACTGGAACAGGTTGCCCAGAGAAGCTGTGGATGCCATGTCCCTGGAGGTGTTCAAGGCCAGGCTGGATGGGGCTTTGAGCAACCTGGTCTGTTGGAAGGTGTCCCTGCCCATGGCAGGGCTTTGGAAGTGGGTGATCTTTAAGGTCTCTTCCAACCCTAACCATTCTATGATTCTATGAAACATAACCTAATCACTAAAATTTCCTAATAGGGATCCCATCTCCAGCGCTGGAAGCGACAAGAGATCCAATCAGCACTAGCAACCTGTACTATGAGCACCTTGCCAGCCAAAGTGCCTCGTGTGGGTCTGTGTGATATCATGTCTTATTTCTTGCTCCCACTGTCGCTATACGCAGTCACGACACTGCGAAATTTTAGGAGAGATTTAGTAACATAAATAAGGGCAAAGGAAAGCAGATTTCCATGAGCACAGACTATCTGCCAGCCATTCAGATGGGAGGGGAGGAGCTGATTCAAACTGCTAAATTTAATTAAAGCATATGCTCTTGGGCTTTGCAGTTGAATATCCTTAAATCTCCCTCACTTCATCTTCTTTCCAGGTCACCACAAAGTTTAAATCACATTGAAAGGTTCTTGTTTCATTATCACGTAATATTTTTGCCTCCAATTTGTTTTTACCCCCTCTCCACTTCCTCCAGAGAAATCATAGAAACCTCCAACAATAAAGCATATAAGACCATTTTCAAGAGGGCAACAAAATTGCTTCAAAGATCAACCAGGAAAGAAGCTATCACCTATTAAGAAATATAAGAAAATACCATTCATTGTTATAACATGCAAAGGAAATTGGAGGATTAGAAGTGATGAGGAGCCTGTGGTCGTGGCCCACATGGATATCAATGACACCAGCAAGGGAGGTCTTGTCTGTGGAGGCAAAATTTAGGGTCCTGCAAAGGAAATTGAAGAGAAAGGCCATTGTAGTAATGTTCTCTGAAATGCTCCTTTCTCTCTTGCAGACCCAGGGAGAGTGGTGGAGGGACAGAGTTTGAACGTTGGATGGTTTCAGGATCACCTGGCACGTGTAGAGCAGTGAAAGCCAATGTAGCATAGATGAAGTTCATCTGAGGCATTGTCACTGAAGACCAAGGAGAGCACATGAGCTTTCAAGTGAGGAGTGAGGGAAGCCGACCGGTGCAGAAGAGCATATGGTTTGGGATGACATTTATAAAGATGAAGACACAAACGTAGGTACCCCTCAATGTAGAATCAGTCACAGGAAGTAAACAAGCAAAGAGAAAATGGAAAACAAATGGATTGACATTTGAAAAGGTTGACAAGGTGGGAACTAAAGTAGCAGTACATGTGATACTATGCAAATGCTGGGAACCTCAGAAGCAAAGACAGGGGAACTGGCTTGAATAAAGAGATGGGTATACATTGGGAGGGACTCATTATCAGGGAGTGGAGCAATATGATAAGGAGTAATGGTTTTAAACCGAAAGAGGGGAGATTTAGATTAAATATTAGGAAGAAATTCTTTACTCTGAAGGCGGTGAGGCTGAAACAGGTTTCCCAGAGAAGCTGTGGATGCTCCATCCCTGGAGGTGTTCAAGGCCAGGCTGGATGGGGCTTTGAGCAACCTGGTGTGGTGGGA
Source organism: Pedionomus torquatus (assembly GCA_013398155.1). NCBI lineage: Eukaryota > Metazoa > Chordata > Aves > Charadriiformes > Pedionomidae > Pedionomus > Pedionomus torquatus. The sequence continues at coordinate 17,633 of VZRU01020574.1, forward strand.
GGTGTTCCTACCCAGGGCAGGGGATTGGAACTAGATGATCTTTAAGGTCCCTTCCAAGTCAAGCCATTCTGGGATCCTATGTATCAAAAACTTGGTGGAGGGAAATGAATCAAAAGGACAGTAGATCAGATCAGCCATATGCTGGAAAGAAAATAAAAACACATGTCTTCAGGAAGCTCTATGAATTGAAAATTCAGATTGAGAAGGAACAATAGAGCCTTGGGTCAATAGTTCACTGCTCACCAGCTCAGGAGCACTAACTGATGCTAACAGAAATTTAAAAAAATAACCCCAAAACTGAGGAAAGGCAGGAAATACAAATCTACTGGATGACTTCAGTTACTTCTACAGAGAATGAGCAAAGGTCACATCTAAGTCTGAAGCAGCATCTGGTTACAGATCCCAGAAAAAGATACGTAACTCCTGTGTTGATATAAAAATCCAGGTCAAAATCTCATCATGATGTCAACGTCCTGCAGCAGGTTCCATTCCACCACATACCTTGCATCAACATCCCTATGGGAACAACAGGGGCTGAGCAGTCCACCAAAGCCGTGTCCAAATTCAGCAGAGCGACTGCATGAAAACAAGCTTTAAAAAACCCATAAAGTTAAAAGGAGAAGTGAGAGGAATGAAATCCTTACAGGTGTTGACAGTACTGAAGGGTGTTGAGTAGGAAACACGCCACTGGTGCACTGCTGTTTTGCTCTTAGAAAAGCCCGGAGGAAAAAAAAGAGAGTGAGCCAGTGCGGTTGAACAGAAGGGTAAAAGGCTGCTATGAGAAATA